>ML782008.1:550131-597188 GCA_009831015.1 Picea engelmannii | reverse complement strand
CATAAAGAGTCCAAGTAGGATTTTCTGGAGGCTTATTTGGTGTAGAAGTTCCCTTTTTGGGTGGCATGTTGGCCAAGTATCACTTTTGAACCTTGATTTTGAGGTGGTTCTGCTAGAAAATATTTCTTCTGTTGTATCTCCCACATTTTGGCCCTTCTGGGTATGAAAATTTATTCTATGTATTTATCTGATAATTCTTCTCTGCAATGCCACAGGTCTTATCAAAATTGGATGTGCCAAGTGGAATTTATGGTAACTTCCCCACAACTTGCCGATTTTTGGCCTTTCCAGGAGATCTCACTTGTATAGTGTGCCCCGCACAAAATAATTGATATAAAATTCCGCAACTCACGCCAAACATACTAAAGACTTTCCACAATCCAATGCAACCATTCCCATGCAATTTGGATACTCTAGGAAGAAGTTATGATTGTTTTACCTGGAAGACCTTCTTGAGACTAGTCAACAGGGCTAGTCAGATACCCTATCTTACACAGGGTGTATCTACAATTTTAAGATGACTCAAAAGCTGAAAGTTTTACCATAGATACCTTACTAATTTCTATAAATATCCTCTGGACATTAGAGTCAGAAACATTACAGAAAAGTTTTTATAGTGAAAATTCCGCAATGACTCAGTTTAGGACGATTCCCGAACCCTATCTTGTACAGGCTATATCTTCAAAATTATAAGGCATCAGGAGCTAAATTTTTAACCCAACGTACCTTGATCTGTCTACTAAATATCCTCCAAATCGTTCCTTCTGAAACGTTTTAAAAAAAACATTATAGTGAAAATTCCAAGGTGTCTCAGATGTACCAGCGAAACCCCAAGACCTTGAGCTCTGATACCATATGTTAGGAACCAAATATCAATATAGCATAGAAAATCCTCAGAAAAAGTACTCAAATCCTTGAAAAAGAGAGAATTTCAGATAATAAGCCTCTTCGAGGGGGCAACCTCCTTTTACCCCACTTAAATGTTCAAGTACAAGATGATTCAAAATGAAAATGTCTCCTTGGTATATATAGGAGACTAGGAGGTATAATTACAACTAATGGCTTAAAGCCAACATAAATAAAATAGCATTACTAATATAATATGCCCCAATTAAGGGGTAATGAGCCAATATTAGGGCTTAACAGTGCTGCTTATCGATATGCTATTAAAATCGAGTACAAATTTAGGCAGCAGAAAAAATGGGAGTTCAGGTCTAAAAATCCACAAAAACCAAAACATGATAAAGACGACCCTAACAAACAACCTCCAGAAAACTAGTCCAATCCACATGAAAAGAAGGGTAACAAAAATACGAAGGACACTGGAAAATGGTGCAATTTCCACAAAAAACCTTGGCACAACACCGATGAATGTCGCTCAAAATATTCATTGGTGGCCGAGATCAAAGACAAGGAGCCGAACCCTGATTCTAAATTTGATTCAGAAAATACTGGTAGAAGACAAATCATCGATGCAGACCCCATGACTATTATCACGACCACATCAATTCAACCAGAAGAAACAACAGATCCTGAAGAGGGGGAGTGCCTTTTTCATTTACATATGTGGGTGAAGGGGACCCCGCTGTATTTTATTGTTGATAGCATAAGCCAAAATAACCTCATCTTTGCAGGGGTCATCAAACAGTTGATATTGTTGACAACACCACACCCACAACCATACAACATCGAGTGGCTTCACCAGCGAGGAGACCTCTATGTCACCCAACAATGTCAATTTTCATATGACATACAACCCTTCAAGGATGAGGTATTATGTGATTTCCCCCCACTGGATGTATGCAATGTTCGTTTGGGAAACCATATATGTGGAAATTTCATGATGTTTATGAGTCTTGACCCCATAGTGTCATTGTTACTCTCAGGTTCATATATACAGGATACCAGAGGTAGTTCCAACTATTGTCACACCTAAAAAGTGTTGCAAGGTAGTATCTCATACTACAAAATTCAACTTCTTCACATTCTGTCCAAAAGATGTATAGAATAACACCGCAACCACTACAGCCTCAGTCCAAGCACCTTATGTCCAATAAAAGTAGGTCAACAATATTGAAGCAAAGCGCAAGTATTCCTTCTGCACACAATCATCTCATGTAGCCAAACTAGTTAAAAATGTCCAATCCTTCCAGCCACAGGTTCGTGACAATCTTCAACAAGCTAAGCGGTGTAACTTCTCCAACAAGGCAAGCAACTCATCAAGATGAAGATTCAAAAAATGGTTTTCCCTCTGCCCCGGGTACTCAACGAAATGGAAACCATTGTGTCCTAAGGAGGGAAGATTTATCCAGGTGTAAATCTGTGGCCACCCACCTATTCCAATTGGCTCCAAACAGTCTTCTAGAAATTTACTATTTTTAGTTGTTTTTCGGTTCCTAAACTTTCGAGGCCATTTTAAGGGCCTAATGAAGGTTTTTCAGGATCAATCACATCAATTATAACCAAAGGATATGCTTGAGCCCCCAAAATGAATCTCCTCGATGATACGTTTCCAACGAGCTATCGTGCACCCAAAATGGAGATCGTATGCCAAAGTTACACCCCTGTGAAGTTGATACACCGAACTACCTAAAACGGGGTCCACAAAACTATTGGCTTTTCATCTTCAAGTGTTAGGATATTGGATTTTATTTATGTTAAAATGGCCTTTAGAGCCTCATTGTAATCATCTTCTTGAGAATGTGAGTATCCGTCCTATCTCGTCTCATAGATAAGCTGCCACCATTCTAGCGAGTCTTTCACTCTGTATTTTTAGAGTTTTGTACATTTCACTCATTAATAGAAATTGTGTATTACTGTATCTCTGTGTTTATGGTTATATATTTGATAAATATCTATTATATTATTGGATATCTGATATATCTCTGTACATTTCTTTATTATATCTTCGCTCTTATTTCATGCCAAAAATAATCCGGATCATAACCACAATCGAGCTCTTACCCAACACACCACCGCTTGAGCAATGATTGTTCTCCCTCGAATCACTCCATGAAAATCGATGGGTATCCTTATAGAAAATTGAAGCAACAAAAAAGAGGACTAAGGTGACCTTCATTTGTTTATCTAAGGTGACCTTGTGTTGGCCTACAATATCGCCCATGATACCCTCGACCACGACAAGTTCAAATCCCTATGGCGAGGACCCTATGTCATCCATCATTTCCTTAATAAGGGCGCCTACATATTAGGACACCCTGAAGGTCCTACCCTCAAGGACCTGGTCAACGGGTTATACTTGAAAAATTTCTACGAGCGTAACCATTTTACCTTAGGTTTTCCTTGCTTTCCTAGTTGCTTTTAGTCTTTTTTGATATAGCTCTCTCATTATGTGAGCCTAAACTAATTTCCTTGTGTTAACAAATGAATTCGCCATTCCCTTATCACATCACGTACATAGACAGAGCTAGTTGCTGGAAAAAGAATCTTTACTCAGTGTCCTGGGCCATTTACACCCCCGACCAAGTGTTTCTCCACTCTAGCGGCATATGCGTCGACCCCACCACCAATAACCAATCCGAATATGTTTTCGCCATTGGTATCATGTTCGAGGCTAGTCACCTTAGTGTCTCTTAGATTCTCATCTCATTGTCCATCATCTCAAGAACCTGCATCGTGTCTGTGATCCATGCCTATATTGCAAGTACCTGCAAGTCAAACTTCTGCTACAAAATTTTGAGTCAGTCGTATTTTCCCATATTTCTAGAAACCACAACCAGAGGGATGATAACATAGATAATCAAGTACTACATTGGAATTTATCACATTAACATACATATTCCATTCATCCATTAACAAATAAAACAACAACACATATCAAATACATACACAAATGTCCCAAAAGGTCTACTCATATATATATATATATATATTGCTGATGTGTTTGATACAAAAATACATACATATGTGTCTTAGCTCCATAGATAGGCCCTCTCATCATATCTGTACAAATGGGGGAGTTCAAAATGACTCTTACATAATACAAAAATAGGCCCATCATGTATAAGGTCCTCCTACCACCTAGGGTGACCCTAGCTGTGGTACATCATCACTAGCTAGTGGAGCTCCCCCAGAAATATTATCCACAACATGAAGCCATCCTGTCATAATCGCACACACAACTGCTGAACATCGAATCACTAACCACCAATGTGGTTCCCCACCAATGCATAACTCCAATATACCCTCGTCTGGGATCTAAAGCCACAAGTCCTCAGGAACTTTGTCCAGGACACCCTCGAGGTGCCTCCTTAGCTCCTCCATATCCCGGTCCTATGCCCTAGGATCAACTCTATCTCAAACCCCTGCTGGTCCTTCTCCCACTGCATGTGTTGATCCTGCCCCCACTGCATGTGTCAGGCCTGCAAAATATCATCAAACCGATGGCACCTCCTGGGCCGCCCCTCCTCTACCTGCTCGTCAGCCAACCCTTGAGTAGCATCTGCCTCACGGCCACTAGGTACCACATCTGCATGAACAAACCAACAAAGGTGTATCAGTAACAACAACATACACATATATAAACTGAATGACAAAGCATAAATACATAAGTATCATACATGCACCTCGGTCCTCCCAGTCCTCCCCAGGTAGCAGGCGCATGCCTGGATGGTGTTGGAAATCCATCCTGTGAAATGGGAACTCATAAAATACCTAAGGGTTCTGTGACCAGACCCACTCGAAAGTAGGGGTAAAGTATTTCCCCACAGCCCCACCTCCCTATTGGGGAAACAAAACTACCCACCTCATCAGTGTCAGATCATGTGTCACCAACATATCCAAAATGGCTTGAGGGCATAACAATACCACCCTCTCGAACATGAAGGCACATAGAATGGAGCTAAAGGAAAAATCTCCACCTCTAGTAACTACACATTGATCCAACTATGACACCATATATGCACGCATAAATCGGGCCAACTGGTAACCTACATACATGACAACATATGCTATGTTAGCTCATCATCATAGCAAAACTCCCATCAAAGACATATTAACCCACTTACAGTTTCACACTCCTGCATGACTGTTCACCAAACAGTCACATAGTTCTTGCATGTATATGGGAACAATTGTTTGTTTGAGAGTCACGCATGTGCACGACTATTATTTTTACAAATGCACACATTTGCACGATTGTTACTCAAACAACCACGCACATGACCAACCCTCCTCCATGCGGCTGAAACTCTGGGCACCACGCTCATATGCACGAGTGTTGCCGATATAGCTGCACACTATGCACAACTCTATCAATTAAAATCGTTCATATGTGAGCGGGGATCATAGGATCGCCCACATGGGCCCAATAGAACACCCAAACAAATTTCCGTATGACCACTTGTACGACCCCCTATCCTCCCAAAACCATGCCTACACTATGAAAGAGGTTTTGACGACTTATTTGGGTCTCTCACCACTCGAATTCAACCTCGTGTGCTCTCCCATGACTCATAAACGTCCACTCAAACAACTCTCAAACCTTATAAAAAAAAGTACAAATGAGTTGGTTATGTGGGCCCCATGCCCTTATATACACCCTTTTTCCCAACTTCCTCACATCTGTTCGGGAGCATTCGAGCTTCGTTTCTCACACTGTTAGCACCTATGAAATCCAAATTCTCTCACTTTCAAAACTATACTCTCGGATTCTCATTTCAGAACAACTTAGAACTCATAGAGGCAACTCAGGACGCTTAGAATGGCTTCAACAGACAAAGAAAGGGAAAAAATTCAAAGTTCCCATAACTCAATTAAAATGGCATGTTCGCGAAGAGCGCTTCACAAGATTTTTAATGGCGCAAACGGCTCGTCAAACAAAGCTCGTATGAAAAATATATAAGCAGTCAAAGTTCAGGTCAAATTTGGTCAAAAAGTCAAAGGTCAAGGTGACACGTGTCACCATTGCAAGGGTGACACGTGGAATGTATGTACAGGGAGATGTGGTCCAATGTTGCAGGTATACGTGGCAAGTTCCTATAGGTACACGTGGGAGATTAAGTGTTTCAGTCTCTGATTGACATGTGACAGAGGACAACCAATGAGAGGTTGCCACGTGGCAACCCCCCATTGACCTCTTACAAGTACAGTTCATTAAAAAGATATTGGAGCCAACGAGAGTCAAATTCCTAACCTCCTAGCCCAAAGTTCTTACAACTCCGCGCTAGCTAACATGCCACTATATGGTCCTTGTTTATAACATGACACAAATTTTATTTAAGTTTAATAATGTGTTATATGGGCAGACGAAAAGGGCTTGGCCCTCGGCCCAGCCCTTGGTTATATGATAATCCATGTGACCATATATATGTCCACCACCAACAATCTAACATAACAATGTGCCATTTTAGTGGTATATTGCTCTATTTTAGCAACCATCGCCAGATTTGGCGCGCATGCCAAATCTTTTTGTAACCATGTATTAAAAAGGGGAGTCTGCGAGATTCGATCCCGGGACCTCTACCAACTAAGCACCTTAAATAGCCTCCCTAACCACTATGCTGACCAACTCACTTATTACATAACCGCCTACATTTTTTATTTAAAGGGGGTTCCACTAGTGTGAAGGGAGGAGAACCAAGGGCGCACCCGTACAAATTTTGGTATGGATTTCGAGACACGACAGACATTTCGAGATTTTCCCAGTCATTTATTGTAGAGGCAAGGCATGAAAACTGAGGCAAGGGTGTCTCTTGGGCCTGAAAGTGCCAGACTCAGATCGAGGCGTGGATACTGTCAATTTTAGGTAATTTTATGCCACGAACGTAGTGGTGATGTTAGTTTTCTGATATGAGCAAAGCCTATGTAGATTTACTCCAGAATCAGGTATACTTATGTATTTTTCCCAATTCTACTATGGAGTTAATAAAAAGACCTACCCATTTGAGAGCAGAGCTCAGAGACATAGTCCATCAGGGATGAACTCTGTTATCAAGTTTTTGTGTTCATATTGCATTCTTATGTCTCTTTCCTTTTGAGCTTTTCCTTCTTTATGGTGTACTTTAGTTTATGCTCATTTAATACAATTCTTTAATAAGTCACCTGATGAAAAGATCTTGGATCACCAACTATTTGGGAAGAACGTTCAACCCAACCATAGACATGTTGTTCCAAATCTCAACAACAAGTCACCCTCGATATGGGGATAGGAAACCACAAAATAAGGGTGCCTATCATAGTTCCTCACATATCCATATCACACAACCCATTGGTTTTCTCCTAAAACTATCCCAAATTTCCTCCAACTCTCTTCCTCTTGACCTTCCCAACCCAAGGAATGTACTCCTCCACTGCTCTCAGTCCATCAAGTTTCCCATTCATTTATTAGGGTCTCTTTGTCTTAGGTATCTAGGAATGTATTTTCTAGGAACTCAAAGGAACTCACTGCCAGAAAAAACACCAGCAAAAACAATAGAAAACACTTGTTGATACTGTGCAACTCACCTAGGATTTCACTCTTAAGGCTTGACAACCCAACTTTTCAATTTATAGCTCCAAGATGCTCCAAAATCACTCCAACATTCTCCATAATTCACCCATCCTTGTTGTTCCAGGCCCCAAGTTCTTCTCCTCCCTTATCCACTTTTTTTTTATGTAAAAACTGAATGTGTAAAACTGGATGTTACTCCCCATATGAATTTTCTCTCTTTCTCCAAGATAATTGACTACTCACTCTTCCCAATGTCGATTGGACTTCATCCCTATGCTCTCCAATAACTATGGGATGCGACTCTCACACCCACCCTATGGTAGATATTCAATGATTGGGCTCTCATACACTCAACCAAGAAATAAAAGTTTTCCCCAAATGATAATAAATTCAAAAAAGTGGGTTTTGAATTAATACCCATAAATTATTTCCCTTTGGACCCCTCTTGGACACTCTCTAGGCATCCCCCCTCTCTTTTGGATTAGTCAACCCCCATCTCTGTCCATATCCTAATAATTGATATCACATTATATTTATTTACAATTCAGAAAATACATTTCGTATAATACATTGCTTGGCCATAGCCACATTTATATCTACATTATGCATTAATTAAACTGAGGATTGTAGAGGGGATGTTACATTCTCCCTCCTCTAAAGTTGTTCATCATCCTCGATGCAGCACACCATGCAAAAATACATATATAAATTTACATCACAATACTTAGAAAATAAAATAAATTTCGCAATCTTTACCCTCCAACAACAGTCCCAACCATAATCTCTCATTCTTCTCGACATGTTAATCCGAAAATTCTTAGATATCGATTTGTTCTTAAGAAGACACTAAAAATCTGACCAACTTCAGGAAATTAAGATTGTCATGACTATTTGGAAAATATCATGTGAAAACACTTACTCATCCATAAACTTCATTAACTGATAAACATAACTAGCGGAAATAAGAATGCCAAAATATAGAGAAATAGAGACAACAAATAACAAGGCTCATTACACAGTTTGATAACGAAGTTCACCCATCTTGGGCTATGTCTCTGGATCCACTTCCAAACAATGAGATTGCTCTGATTAGTACTCAAATTCTTGATACAATGATGAATTACAATGGAAAAATTGAATACACCCTTCAACTCCACTGCCCAAACCCAAAAATAGAGGTTACCACTGAATTCCTCTTGAAATTTTGAGAAAAATGAGTATAAACTTGACTATGTTCTGAACAAGTGCTCGAAGACCCCCTTTTGCATGCACAATGAGACTATGGGTCTCATACATGAAAAAATGGACTAATACTTTTGTACACAAGACTTTAGTACAAAATTAACATCACCATCAGATTCCTCTCAGAATTCTAAGAAAAATGAGTATAAACACTCTATACTTCTCTCATGGCATGAAAAATTATTCAATAGAACTCACTCTGAGTTCTTGGCATGCAAAGAAAGACAAAGGTACAACTTTTGGTCAGTAATACCACCTCAGGATTCATGCCAAACCTATGCATGCATTTCCATGCATCGTACTATGTACTCTATTTTATCTTAGGTTTCATACCCGATTTAAATAGGCAAGGTCGTCCAAACTGTGGCTCGACCTCTGCGGTGATGTGTCATCAACATTAAATATAATGTTGTTTGTTTGTTTTAACAAAAAATAACCATGGAGCATTGGTAAGAGGCATATGTTAAGTTGTTGGAATATTCCCCTGGAGGTCATGGGTTCGATTCCCATTCAACCCAACAAATTTTATACTCCTTAGCCATTATTGGCCAATTGAAGAGTGCCATGTGGCACTCTCTGGTTGGTCCACCTATTGCATAGACAACACCCGTGTCAACTACCACTTGTTTGCCATGTCACCACCTTACTGCACCTATATGTATATTCCACCTGATTGCCAACTATACTTTCCACGTCAATGTATGGATGCCACATCATATGTATGCATGACACGTGGCATATTTTTTATGGTCGACATGTGCATCGAAAATGCCAAAAATGAGTGACACATGGCAGTGTCTCGTGCTACCATGTCAAAATGATGACATCATCATGTGTCCTGCCATTTGTACAGATGGCCACATGTCATCCTTTGGTTTTTCCAACTCATTGTATGGATGCCATGTTGCAGTCTGTTGTACTATCACGTCATCACTCTAACATCATATGTACAGACTGCCCTGTCATCATTTTGTCTTGTTTTCATTGAAACTTTTAAAGGCCATAACTTTCTCATACAACGTCCGCTTGAGATGATTCACACGTCGTTGGAAATATCTCTTCGAGATCTACATAATGAAGTAAGTTTCAAGAGAATTTGAGATAATCAATTTTTGAGCATTCTGGATCCTCCTGGATTACACCTTCCCACTGAAGAACTTTTGGACCTCCAAAAGTATGGATTATTCAACAAATTAGTGATGATAAGACTTCCTAACTTGTCCACCTTGATGAAATACCCTTCATGGATTATTCAACAACTTAATTATGATAATACTTTCTCACCCTTCCACCTTGCTGAAATGCACTTTTTTTTATTTCCATCCTGGAATTGATATTTTCCTTGGATCTTCATCTTAGATATGGATTTTATCTCCTTCTTGAACTTCCAAAAGTTCAAACAAACCAATATAGATTAGTGTACTTCTGTATGAATCTCTAAAACATGGCTATGACTCCGGCTCTTAGCAACAACTATGACTCTGGCTCTGGCTCCTAGAAACAACTTTGACTCTGGCTCTGGCTCATGGCTACTGGCTCTAGTTCCTTGCTATGGATCTAGTTCTAGCTCATGTCTATTCACTATGGTTACTAGATATAGCTAGAGATTTGGTTTCTATCTCACTAATTCCTTCATTACAAAAGTCTGCTCACTGACTCTCTGCTCCGCAATATCCAAATCTGAATGTTGAACTCAACATTCACTCCCATCTCCTCTTTCCTTAAGATAGTCCATCTTGGAAATCATGAATCCAAGTTGAATGCTAGTCTATGCCTCACCCATCTTGTCTTAATTGTTCCTACACTTCCTGATGTATATGTTGGAGTATTTGAATTAACTTCTTATTCATTTCCTTCTCTCACTTCCCTGAAAGAAAAATCTAAACATGTTTCTACAAACATTTGTATCGTTTGACTTGATTCTATACAAGGTATACATCTTATATGAACATGGAATTTGCATATGAACATTAACATTTCATTTTAGGTTGCTTTCCCAAAATTATAACCATAATTGCTCCACTGTAGGACACTTCCCTATAATGGAATATAATTCTTTCAATTGTCTTCCTATGATACCGACATTGATTCTGAATCCCAGAAATCATTGGATCCAATTATGGGTCATCCAAACAACCTATATAATCTCCAAAGTTATGGTTCATTCAAAAAAATGAAGTGAGGATACTTCCGCCTCACTTGTCTAGTATCATCCATCCTTCCTTCTTGGATAATGAGCACCTGACTCATCACAATAATAATGGAGAATGAAACAACATTGTTCACCAAGTTAACCATTCCCTTAAATTCACAAACTCTGCCATTCATTGTTGCAACTACTAAACATACTCCATTGATTAGCAATAAACTGAAAAACAAAATTCAATATATAAATGTGAAAGAGAATGAACCATCAACATATTTTCCCTTCTTAAAATGAAGAACATCAGCCAAAGGACATGTTTTACTTTCAATCGTAGGCTGTAAATATGGATCATGGATACTAGCATTAACTAGCATTTTCATGTGCCTTGTAGTGACAATTGTCAAATTAGTCTTCATCTGATGAGCTCTCACAATGAACTCAATCCCATCCTAGAAAATATGATACTTGTTATGTTCCCTTTAGCAAATGACCTTCTTGTCATACAAGTACGGACTTCCCAAAACCATCCCGGAAATGTCAAGTGGAACAACGTCTAACTCAACCTCATCATTGAAAATGGATGTGATCTCAAATTGTAAATTGCATTGCTTATTTAAATGTAACTAAGCATTATCACAAATACATCCCAAAGGATACAGTCTCAGATGAGGCCTAGTTTCCAACCCAAATTCTTAACAACTTGATCTGAAATAAGATTTACTTGTGATCCACTATCAACAAGTGTATCGATGTTATTGTGATTTGAGATAGCTTTTAAATGAAACAATTATTTTCTTTGCCTTCCATAAGGGATTACATTAGCCTTTGAAGAAGAAGTATGTGAACTAGAACTAGCAACATAAAATATACCTTTAATGCCCATAGTTGCAACTTTAGAATCTAATCCAAGATCCTGAACTATGGTTGTGGACTTCTGTTTACCCTTCTCCTTGAACTTCTTTGGTAGCCTCTCTGGATGCAACTTGGAACACATTGCCTCCTCATATCATTTCTTCTTGCAATGAGAACATGTAGGATTCTCTTCTTCTTTTCCCTTCAACCGCTTCTTGAAGTTATGTGGCTTTACTTTTCTTTTACTACCAGTTCCCTTGGCCTTCTTTCGATCCTCATACATTTCTTCCACCATGGCCTTCATTGCCATGAAATCAGAAAATAATTCCTCGTCAGTATTGAAAGGAATTGGATTAGAAGAATCCCTGTCTTTTTTTGAAGCCATTTCTTGATTTCGAAATGAACGTCTCAAACCAATCTTAAGAATGTACTCTTCAAACGATCCTTCACCAAGCTTGAGTTTGGACCTCGTAAGCATTCACTTGAAAATACACGTCAAACCAACTCTGATACCACATGATCTGAAAATACTTAGATGTCAATAGTTCTTAAGCATACACTAAACATCCGACTAGATTCATGAAATTAAGATCGTCATGACTATTTGCAAAATATGATGTGAAAACGCTTACTTATCCATAAACTTCATTAACTGATAAACATAACTTGCGGAAATAAGAATGCCAAAATAGAGAGAAATAGAGACAAAAAATAACAAGGCTCATTACAAAGTTGGATAATGGAGTTCACCCATCTTGGGCTATGTCTCTATGTCTTCTTCCAAATAGTGAGACCTCTCTATTAATTCTCAAATGCCTAATACAATAATGAATTACAATTGCAAATTTGAATACACCCTTCAATTTTGCTTATTAAACCTATAAACAAAGGTTACCATTGAATTCCTCTTGAAATTATGAGAAAAATGAGTATAAACTTGACTATGTTCTAAACAAGTGCTCAAAGACCCCCTTTTGCACACATAACAAGACGATAGGTCTCATACATGACAAGCTAGACTAAGAATTTAATACACAACACTTTAGCACAAAACTAACATCACCATCATATTCCTCTCGTAATTCTGATAAAAATGAGTATAAACACTCTATACTTCTCTCATGGCACGAAAAATGATGTAATAGAAATCACTCTGAGTTCTTGGCATGCAAAACGAGACAAAGGTGCAACTTCTGGTAAAAAATATTTCTTCAAGATTCATGCCATAACTCTACATGAATTTTCGTGTACCGTACTCTGTCCTATCTTGGGTTTTGTGCCCAGTTTAAATAGTCTAGGTCTGCCAAATCGTGGCTCGACCTCCCTTGTGATGTGGCATCAACATTAAATATAATGTCATTTGTTTTTTTTAACAAACAATAAACATGACGCAATGGTAGGAGGCATATGTTAAGTCATTGGAATATTTCCTTGGAGGTCATGGGTTCGATTCCCATTCGACCCAAAAAAATTTATACTCTTTATCCATTATTGGGTAATCAGAGAGTGCCACATGGCATTCTTTGGTTGGTCCACCTGTTGCACAGTCAACGCTAGTGTCATATGCCACCTATCTGCCATGTCACCACCTAACTGTATATGTATGGATCTTCTACGTCACTACCAACTGTACCTTCCATGTCATCCATATGGATGACACGTGGCATATTTTTACTGGTCCACATGTGCACCAAAAATGCCAAAAATGAGTGACACGTGGCAGCCTCTTGTGCTACCATGTCATCATTATGATGTCATCATGTTCCCTGTCATATGCATGGATGGACAAGTCTCATCCTTTAGTTTGTCCAAATCACTATATAGATTCCATGTGGTAGTCTTCCATATTGCCACATCATCACACTAACATCATTTTGATGTCATCTGTACGGACTACCTTGTCACCATTTCCCCCTATTTTTGTTGAAAATTTCAAAGGCCATAACTTTCTCATACAACGTCCGTTTGAGGAAATGCACACATCACTGGAAATCTCTCGTCGATCCCTGTGCAACGAAGTCATTTTCAAGAGAATTTGAGATAATCAAATCTTCATTATTTTGGATCCTCCTGGATCACCTGCAAACCCAAGGAATGTGCCCCCTTCACTTCCTTTAGTCCATCGGGCCGAACCATTCTTTTATCAAGGATATCAAGAAAGGAGACCAAGAATTTATGAGATGTGGTTCTGGCAACTAGCTGCCTAAAAATGGAGAATTGCATTTTTCAACTTTTGTTTTCTTCAAAATTGGAAAAACATTGTAGGTATTCTTATTACATGTTTTCTTCATGCTCTCATGTAACATCTTCAAGAATGTAGTAGTTTCATTGAACCTTTACCAACCCTATGTATTTTTTCCTGATTTTTTTGACCTTTCAATCTAGGATGCATATTGGTTCCACTTGTCAATCCCCTTCCTGCTCCACCTGGCTCATGGTCCAATCAATTATATGGTTAGGGTTAGGCACATATTTATTTAATAATTACACATGAAATACATTATGCACTATCATGGATGCAGGTAATGCTAGCATGCATGAAACTAACCCTCTCTTTTATAATATTTCAAAAGTTCCACAATATCTCACTGCCAACTTCGGGAAACAACCCAATCTTATCGAACTTCTTTTTTCTTTAACTTTTAGGAAAACATGTTCCCCCACTTCAAAATATCTAAAAACTCTATTCTTGTCTGCATAAATCTTCTTCTTGTCTTGGAAAACCTTTAAATCCTACTTGATCCTTGCCATCTGCTCTTCCATTTCCTTTAACAAATCTGGCCCAATGATGGCTCTGTCTTCTGGGTTATCCCAAATCATTGGTGTGTTACATTTCATTCCATACAAAGCTTCAAATGGACTCATTTTTAATGAGGCTTGATACCCGTTATTATAAGAAAACTCCACTAAGTGGATAAAGTCTTCCCATTTTGATTGTTCATCCATCACATACATTTTGAGCACGTGTTCAATTATCCTATTGGTCCTCTCTGTTTTCTCATCTGACTTTGGGTGATACAGTGTACTAAGATTCAAATTTGTCCTAAATCCTTTAAACAAACCTTGCTAAAATTTGAATGTAAACTCAGAATCTCTGTTTGAAACTATTATCTTAGGCACTCCATTTATCCTGCCAACTTCCTTCATGTAAATCTGTACACTATTTGCTACCTTGTGTGTTGTCTTTACAAGAATAAAATGCATTGCCTTATTAATTTTTCCCACCACCACCATGATGGAATCATGCTGCTTTACTGTTATGGGTAACTTTGTAATAAAATCTACTGTAACCACTTCCCACTTCCATTATGGAATGGGCAATGGCTGTAAAAATTCCGTTGGATGTTTGTGTTATGTTTTCACCTTTTGGCACTCTAGACACCAATCTATGTAGTTAGCCACTTCCTTCTTCTTTCCCAACCAAAAGTATTGATTCCTTACAACTGTAATGGATTTCTAATATCCTGGGTGCCCAGGACATGGCACATTGTGCGTTTCTCTCAACACTATATTTTTCAGCTCTGTGGAATTTGGCACCTACACCTTGCCTCTGTACAAGAGGATTCTATTCTCTTTTAATTCATAATTTTTAAATTTCTGCTATAAATTTTCTTGCTGTAAGTTTTCCTTTATTTGCAAATAATGTTGATTTGAATTTTCTGCTTTGAGAATTTTTTATTTTAAATATGTATTGTACATGTTGATGGATGAAATATGCACTTCATGAGCTCTTCTGCTAAGTGCATCAACCACCTGATTTTATTTTCCCTTTATATGTTTAATTTCAAGGTCGTACTCACTAAGAAACTCCAACCATCTAGTTTTTATGGCATTTAGTGTTGGTTGTCCAAATAAATGTTTCAGACAACAATGGTCTGTTCTTAGCTCAAATATTCTACCCATGAGGTAATGTCTTCACAATTTTAATGCATGTACAATTTTTGCTAACTCTAAATCATGAGTAGCATAATTTTTCTCATGTTCCTTTAATTTTCTAGATTCAAAACATACCACATGATATTTTTGATTAAGGACTCCACCAAGCCCTTCATTGCACACATTCGTGCACACTACAAAGTATTCATAAGGATTTGCAATCTTTAATATGGGCCAACTTGTCAAAATGTTTTTCAACAGCTGGAAATTTTCTTCACATTTTGGAGTCCATTCAAACTTCACTCCCTTATTTTGCAAATAAGTGATTGGGATTGAAATATTTGAAAACCCCTTTATGAATATTTAGTAATAAATCACACGACCCATAAATGACCTGACCTCTGTCACATTTCTTGGAACTGGCCATCCTCTAATGGCCTTTATCTTCTCGAGATCAACTGCTATCCCATCTACTGAAATAATATGCCCCAAGTAATGGATATTCTTTTGATAAAAAGATACACTTACTTATATTGGGATACAATTCATCCTCCCTTAAGACCTTTATCATCATTCTAAGATCCTGCCCATGCTCCTCTTCAAACTTAGAGTAGATGAGAATATTATTGAAGAAAAAAATTACAAACTTGTCCAAGTACTCCCTGAACACTCCATTCATTAGACACATAAAAAACCCGGGGAATTTGATAGTCCAAATAACACCACAGTGAATTCATAATGCCCATACCTTGTTATGAACGTTGTTTTACTGATATGTTCTTCCTTTATCCTCACTTGATGATATCCTAATCTCAAGTCAATCTTGGAAAATATTCTTGCACGTTTTAGCCGATCAAATAAATCATCAATCCTTTGCAAGGGATACTTGTTCTTTATAGTGACCTTATTCATCTGTCTAAAATCAATACACAACCTTAAGGTTCCATCTTTCTTCCTCACAAAATGAACTCGGGCTCCCCAAGGTGACACACTTGTGTTGAAATATTGTAACTTCGATGAATATTCTAATGATATTTGAGTTATTATGTTATAGATCAAATCCCCTTTTGTGGATTTATCATGTCAGGACTTGTATAAGACCAAATCCCCTTTTGTGTATTGGTCAAACCATATTTTTATAGTGGAATTTGTAAAGTCAGCTTCTAGGGTTTATAAAGTGGTTTTAACCACTCTTGGAAGAAGTCGACCCTACTAAGTGAAGAGACATAACCCTAGCGCCTCCTGAACAAGTATTTATAAGTGAGGATGGTGCCTCACTTGTTCATTCACACACTCACTCATCTAGTGCACATCTTTTGAAGTCAGTTTCAATTGCAGGAGGATGGAGAAGAGAGGCACATGCTCAGTCCTAGTTTATTCTTGGAGTTTTGGTCTTAGTATTGGCATTGTATTGATAATCTATTATTGAGGAAGCTTTACTAGGTTTTATCCCCCATGAGGGTTTCCCATGATAAAATTATGTGTACCTTGTGATTGTGTTTCTTTAAGTCATCCTCTTTATGTTGTTATACATTGAGAAAATTGAAAATAACCTAATAACAACATTAATTTTAACATGGTATCAAAGCTTAACTGAATAAAGCACCTTTGATATCTAAAAACGTCAAAGAAATTAGGGATTTTTACTTAAGTGGAATTTCTGACTAAAAATAATCTAGGGAAGTGCACCCAATGCTAGCGCATCTTTTGGCATCTTGAGCACACCTTTTTAGTGGCTAGATTCTCCAAAAAGTCAAACCCTATTTTTGACTGGTACCCAAAAACCACAAAACCAGAAGTACCCGTCCAAATGTCTGTAGGTCAAGTTTCAAGGGGTAAAAATTGGAAT
This sequence comes from Picea engelmannii, assembly GCA_009831015.1. Lineage (NCBI taxonomy): Eukaryota > Viridiplantae > Streptophyta > Pinopsida > Pinales > Pinaceae > Picea > Picea engelmannii. Next base: position 579,773 of record ML782008.1, on the reverse strand, counting down.
TTTCTGAAACAGTTAGCTCCATCTAACTCGCCTCATCCCAGCGCATCTCTTGGTAAGTTCAGATTGATTTTTTGAGCACTTTCATTTTCTGGTCATTTTTCTAGCTCCAGGTCAAGAAGTCTGCAAGAACCAAACTTGTTGACAAGTTATAAGGTGTGGAAAATTTGTGTTCCTAGAAGTACATAATTAGACTCATTCTTGAAGAGAATGAACTTGCAAAATTCATAAAAGAAAATGTACCAGAACCCGAAGAAGATGAAGCCAAAGAGAAGTACAAGAAGGATATGATTAGGGACAAAAGAATAATTGCAAATTCCATTAAAGACCACTTGATCCCTCAAGTGTCTTCTAAGAGTACTCCAAAATATATGCTTTATTCCCTAACCAAAATGTATGAGGGAAAGAACATCAACCAGAATATGAACTTGAGAACCCAACTCGATAATACAAAGATGTAGAAAGGAGAAATAATTCAAGACTATTTATCTAGGGTTTCTCAATTCAAGGAACAATTATAAGTAATTGGAGACAACTTGGATGAATATGAACTCATAATGACAACTCTTAATGGTCTCACAAGACCCTGGTATGCCTTCATCCAACTATTTGTGCAAGAAAAGAGAAACTCCAATTTGACATTTTATGGGAAGAATGTGTTCAAGAAGAAGCAAGAGTAGCCAACTGAGAAGTTGTTCTCTTAAGAGATCAATATCAAGCCCTAACTACTCATGCTAAAGGAGGAAATAAAAAGTCTCATTTTCAAAAGGAGACCCACTTTCATAAAAAATCCCACCCTCCAAAGAGATTCCATAAATATCATAAGGGTCAAAGAAAGGGAAAATATTTCTCCTCTTATCAATGTTATCATTGTGATAATATGGGAAACATTTCTAAGAACTGTCTTTCCAGAAAGGAAGAATACAAGAAGATAAATAATAAAATACATCATGCCCATGCAACTGAAGATATTGAGCCACCCAAGAAGTTGACTGAAGAAGAAATTGAAGATTATGTTTTTTTTCTTCCCTCTCAGGATCTGTGACACTTAGAGAGGATACTTGGCTCATAGATAGCGGTGCCTCTAAGAACATGACAGTATAGAAAAAAATTCTCTCAACCTTACATAAAAAGACTTCCACCATAAATTTTCACTTGGAGATGATTATCATTACCCTATCAAAGGAATGGGAGAATCCACCTACAAATTGGATTCATGAACTCTGATGAGAATGAAGGATGTACTCTATGTACCAGCTTTGACAAAGAACTTAATTTCTATATCAAGCCTAGATAATAAAGGTTTCAAGGTTGCATTCATAGATGGTGAAGTTCTTATGTGGCCTAAAGGAAAAACTATAGAAGATGCAGTTTTTATTGGAACAAAAGAAGGAGGTTTGTACAAGTTAAAAGGTCACTCAGATGTAGCCTTAACTCACTCTACTAAAATTCCTTGTGAACTTTGGCATATAAGACTAGCTCACATCAACTACAAATCCTTACCATATGTAAGCAAGGCTATTACAGGTTTACCAAAATTTAAGGTTGATCATGAAGGTGTATGCAAGGGATGTGCACAAGGAAAGGACATAAAGACTCCTTTCCCAAAAAGCGATAGTAAAGAAATAGGAATCCTGGAACTCATACACTTAGATGTATGCAGTCCAATACCATCAACCTCTCTAAGAGGGTATGTATACTATGTATCATTTATTGATGATTATTGTCGTAAGACTTGGGTTTATTTATTGAAATCAAAAGATGAATTACTCAGAAAGTTCAAGCAATTCAAAGCCTTGGTAGAAAATCTTTCCGAAAAAAAAAATCAAGATACTCAGGTCAAATAATGAAGGAGAGTACACCTCAAATGAATTTGGAATCCTTTGTAGAGATGTCAGGATTAAGAGGGAGCTCACCATTCCATATAATCCTCAACAAAATGGTGTAGCAGAAAGAAAGAATATAACAATTATGGAAGCAATAAAGACTATGACTCATGATCGAGATCTTCCAATGCACTTATGGGACGAAGCAACAAGAACAAAAATTTATGTTCAAAATAGATTATCCCATAGTGCACTTGGATTCAAAATCCCAGAAGAAATGTTCACCGGAAAGAATCTAGAAGTAAGCCATCTCAAAATATTTGGTTTTTTAGTATTTGTACACATTCCAAAAGAAAAGATAACTAAGTTGGATCCCTCAGGAAATAAGGGAATATTTTTTGGATACTGTGAGGTCTCTAAGGCCTTCAAAATTTACATACCAGGTTACCATCATATTGAGATCATAATAGATGTAACCTTTGATGAATATGAAACACTCAATATATCAAGGAAATTCCATCTTGAAGAAGTATATGAAGAAGAACCTGTAGCTCCCAGAGTTGCAGAACCCGTGAAGGAAGTTACAGTTACCCCTGATGATGAGATTCCAAAAGATCATGATATGATAGAATCTCAAGAACCTCCTCGTATGATGATCTCTCACAAGAGAAATCCATCTTGGGTGAGAGAACTTATTCAATATGCAGAGAAGTATGGTCCCCATAATGAACCATGAGACAAAGAAAGAAACCTAATCCATCCTCTAGCTATATGGCCTTGATGTGTGATCTCATAGAAAAGGAACCTATTTTCTTTGAATAATCCATTTAGAAGAAATAATGGGTGGATGCCATGACAGAAAAATACCAGTCCATTATAAAGAATGATGCATGGGAAGTGGTTCCCAAACCAAAGAAAAAAGATGTGGTATATTCCAAGTGGATATACAAGATAAAACACGCAGTAGACGAAAGTATTGAAAAACATAAAGAAAATTTTTTGGCTCTTGGTTTTTCTCAAAAGGAAGGTATTGATTATGAAGAGACATTTGCTCCTGTAGCCAGATACACTTTTATCCGAATGGCCATATCTCTTGCAGCCAAAATGAAGTGGAAGTTACACCAGATGGATGTGAAAGTTGATTCTAACCTTTAATTCAAGGTTATGAATGATGAGCCAGTTATATTACTACTATATGTGGGTGACTTATTCTTAACAGTAGAATAAAATCTCATCACAGATTATAAGAAGAATCTCGCTGCAGAGTTTGATATGAAAGACATGGGAATGATGCATTATTTCTTAGGTTTTGAATTTTGGCAGAGCCTAGAGGATATCTTCCTTAACCAAGGGAAGTATGTCGTTGAAATACTGAAGATATTTGACATGTTGGAATGTAAAGCCATGAACACACCCATGGAAACAAACTTGAAGCTCCTAGTTGATACTTCGTCAGAGTTGATTGATGCTACTATGTACAAACATATTATTGGTTCGTTGATGTATTTGATGAATACCGGGGAATATATATGCTTTTCTGTGAACACCTTGAGTCAATATCTAGTGGATCCCAGACATGTTCACCTTGTAGCTGCAAAGTATGTGATGATATACCTTAAGGGTAGATTGGATTATGTTCTTTGTGATATTAGAGTGCTAGCGGGAAAAAACCCCCTATGACTACACCAGGGTTTAAAATGTAGGCAGATCAATTAATTGTCTAAAATTCAACTACTTCTATAACTACACCAAACATACCAAAGCATCATACAAGAATAGAAAATATGGGAGGTATCGGGTAACTATACATCTACTCTGCGTCGGGTGATGATCCCCTCACGCTTGAAAGTTTTGTTGACTTCACGCCTCCTCCCAAGGATGACCTGGATTCAAAGATAGAAAAATATAAATCTACAAGCATGCAATTCATATACAAATTAGGGTTAGATGTTATAATGTCAAAACATAAACCATTAAAAGCATTCAATACACCATGATTTGGGACAGGAAAATTACTTCTTTTATTAATAACTCAATGATTATACCATTACAACCAAAGCCGACTACTGCTCCACAAACCTGGTCCGAGATCCTCTTCACCCAGCTCCAAGTGCACCTATGTATGGCTTCTCCTCTCAACCTTCTAATCTCTTCTTGCAAGGTGAATGGGTTCTAATGGAGGAAGAAGGGATAATTGGGGAATGCTGAGGCAATTCTCACAAAAGGGATGCAATTACTTGGGGAAAGGAGGGAGTGTGAAACGAGCAAAGTTTCATTGTTCTTATGTCTAGATGAGGAATGAGACCCCAAAACCTAATTTTATATGACAAAAGGATGGTTATTCAGTTGGGTGACGGGATATAGGCGATGGATTAGTTGGGAAACTACCCAATAGCCCCGAATAACAACAAATTCCTTGCAACTTTTTATTTTTTTGCAAATTTTGCAAGTATACGCGGGATGTAGTGGTGCAACATGCATAGGTACACGGAATGTAGTGGTGCAACAAGCATATGTATGCGGGAAGTATTGGTGCAGGGTGCGTACATCTTCAAAAAATGGGTTTTCAAGTAAGAGGGCCAAAGGCCAGGTATGCATGTTTAGAGAAATTTAGGGTTATAACAGATGCCCCCTAATGTGTGAGGTCAGAAGAGCATCCGATGGCCAAAATACATTACAAAATCTTCACCAATGTATGAAACGAGTGAGACCGAGACCAGAGTTCGGGAGGTGCCATTTGCAAAAATAACAATTGTCTCTCTAAGCTAGGCATACCCATGCTCAGGATGAAATAAATCATGGTTTCCAATCAAATACACTGTAGATCCATGTCATATAACTATATAAAGTTTAGCCGCGAGAAATACACAACAGATATACATCTCAAAATCAAAGATATACAAGTATAGTATCCATCTTCAAGAAGCCAATACTTTCCAATGGTTGGAGATGAGGTCTTCATAGCTCAAGCAACAAATTCAAGATCTTTAAAACTTGGGTAGGAGTACAATGTGAGGGTATGACTTCACTACCCAGAGGTCTTTAACGACTTGTCAGGAAAAGACAAGAGGATCTCAATGATTAGGCATAGAACTTCATTGATTTCGAACAAGGACTTGATTGGACTTTCGGGATGGCTGGGTCATGAGGTCAAGAGACAAACTATAGAAAGGATGACTCAGGTTGGGTGAAATTTCCCTTGGAAAAAAACATGAAAGATGATAAGACTCAGGCAACATGACATTCACATAAGTTCATGATGCAAGAGGCAACACAAAATCTCCATGTGTTTGGAAGAGTAACCAAACGAAGGAGGACAAAGCTCTATGTAGCAAGAACAACTTCCTAAGGGAATATTAGATCCAAATTCTTGAAAAAAAAACAGAAGTATGTGCTTTGTTAAAGGGTAGCTCATTGTGCTGCCAAAAAAGAATATATATTTCTCATCCCCCCTTTTTGTTTTCTTTGTTTTTTTTTTTTGTCTTTTTCAATTTTTTAAAGAGATTGAAAAAGAATAAAATAATGTTAAATTACAAAGGAGGAACGAGTGTCACAAGTAAGCATACTAGTTCCAAGCGAAAGGAACACACTAATGCTCAGAGCAAGGAGATATGTGTAGGAAAAGGAAACTCGGGAAAAAATCCTCCATGGTTCAAGGTGTCAGGTTGCAGAGGAAAAGTGCTAAAAGGCTTGCATATAAGGAATACTTCAAAGGTTCAGTTGAGATAAACATGGAGCCAACATTAGGCCAAATACGCAGAGATGTAAATGCTATTAGCAAGACACAATGAAATCCTCTTCAATGTAATTTTAACGAGCCCAGAGAAGGTAAGCTCGGTAGTTTTTTCATGTTTAGAGTGTCTAAAAAAAATGTAATAGAAGACTCCAAGGGGTACCTTTTCCGGAAATAGTCCAGTCGGTCGAAAAAGGGGTAAACTAGCACCGAAAAGACGTATATTCAAAACCATTTTAATGAGCGTGGCAAAGATAAGATCACTCGACAATCTTTTCAATTTTAAGGAGTTCACAACCTTTTTCTGGTTTTAGTCTCCTTAGCTCGAAAAAGTATAAAATTTACTGAGGAGAACTCTCCTGACGAGACAAATCTCCCGAGGTGTACCTTTTTCCTCCATAATCCATAGGCCAGAAAAGGGGTAAACTCATGCCAATAGATGTTCTTCTGGACCAATTTAACAAGTGTGAAGGAACAAGGTCACTTGATGATATTTTCAATTTTAGGGAGTCTGAAAAGAGATTAGCTATGGGCTTCATGGGGGTTCCTTTTTCGTAAATTTAGTCCCTCAGGCCTGAAAAAGGGTTAAACTTATACCTGAGAATACTCTTCTAGCGAACCAAATTTCCTAGAGTATACCCTTGTTCATAAAATTGACCATTTGGACCGAAAAATGGGTAAACTATCGTCGGACAAACATGCCTTCAAATTTTATTTTGGAATGTGTGAAGGACAACAAGATTGCTCGACAATATTTTCATGTTTAGAGAGTCTGAAAAGGGCTTAAAGAAGACTCCAAGAGGTTACTTTTCTCAGTTAATCCAGACAAGATTGAAAAGCATAAATGTAGTCTCGTCGGAAGTTTCTTTCGTATTTCAAAGCGAACTCGAAAGACAACAAAGCATGCTCATTTTGGGATTCCTGAGGGTGATTCCAAGAGTGATGGTGCATCAGACAAATGAGGCTCAATCTCGTAATCATGACAGGACTAACAAGGACTCTCGAGCCTAAAGTCATTATAGACAACATGGACACAAAAAAGAAACATGGATATATCTAGGGAATCCATGTCGCTTCTAATCATGACACTTCTAAAGAAAAAATGATGGCTCCATGTCACACTTCGGTGGGATTGATCCTATGGAAAAGTAGAAAAGACAACAAGATGCAAAAGGTGGAGGTGGAATCCTAACCTATATGCAAAAAGTTGGAAAAATGACTTTTACCAAAGGATTTTTTAAAGTGATCCACCTTTCCAAAAGTTACCAAACAAAAAGGCGAAGTGTATTGTAACATCCAATAAGAAACTCAAGAATTGGATTAAATGATTTCCAAGCTAGAAAAAATGACACAGGGGGTAAAAAAAGTGGCAAAAAATGCCAAAACATTCTATAAATAGAAGTTGATAACTCATTTCCACCATTGCAATTTGCAAATTAACCAAAAGGTAAAAAAGGCCCCTTTTCTAAAGAAGTTGATTTCGGGAGCTTTAGATGACGAAACGAACTTCCACTCGGACCAAGTAAGTACAAACTCATCCCTACTGCATTTCCATTCTTCCTTTGTGAATTATTTTTTGTTTTTTGGGGGGTGTGCTCTCCTAAAAAAGGGTGGCCCTACGTGTACACGGGCTGTCCAAGGACAACCCACATATGTCCACGGGTAGAAAATAGTCTACCCACGTACATACACGACTGTGTCGAAAACAGCCTGCGTACACCCTCAAAAGTATGGAAAAAAATAAATATGCAAGAGCTAACTCCCCTTTGAAATGTCATGGAACATGATGCATGTCCACTAGAGGGAGAGGGACCACGGGGATATTGATATCTTGGTCAACAATGAGGACCTTGTTGTCATTGTCGCATTGAAACAATGTGGGTTGTGGAAGTTCTACTGGTGTCTATTTATGAGGGAACAACCCAGGTTACTGTACGCCCTGGTGGATTACTGGAATCGAGACGCATAGGAATTTATGATAGAGGGGCAGTCATTGACTCCAACAACTAAGGAAATATACTTCTTGAATGGCCTCTCGAGGAGAGGGGAATCAGTCAACCTGCGTACTTTTCCCCCTGAGCCCTTCAACATTGTAGAGTACATCGGGATGCATTGCAAGACCAACCCTGAGAAAGTAGGTTCTCAAGTTCCCATCAACAAGATCACCAACTTATCACTGAAGGTGATCCTATTTCTTATTGGGTGGATCACTAGATTCGTGGCGCTACACCAGGACTCCCGAGCGCACATGCATTGTGCAATTCATTGCTTGGATGAACATATTTACGACTGGAGTATGACCATGCTCACTTGCATGAAGAGGATTTTGACAGAGTGTTGAGATTGTAACAACAAAAACTTCGGGTTTGGCACCATCCTATACTCGTTCTTCTTCTAGAGGGTGCCCATTCTGAGTCCTAGAGAGACAGTACGGGGGCATATGGCCTCCTTCCCAGTGATATGTATATGGGAAACATTGTTGCCACAACAGGGGGGAGGAAGGACCATAGAGGCCTTCGATGCCAAATTTTTTGACTGGAGGGCATGACAGATTCCAGAGATAGAGGACTACACCTACGTTGGGATCAAATTCTCCATAGATATGAACATGCCTATACCTCCTGGATAAGAGCGAGGAGAGATAGGTACATGTTTTTATTAAAGTTATTTAATTTTTAATTTCTTTTATATATATCATGTTATATGCATCAAAGTACTGACATATATGTATCTGTTATGTACAGATGTGGGACCAGTGTGCCCGACAGACTTCACAAGGACTCGGCGACATCCTCGACCAAAGGAGATACCAGTAGTAGCCGACAAACCAACAACAATAGGGGGACCTCCAGCCGGAGAGGATGAGAGAGTTTTGAGACGGGTGGAGAGGAACCTCACCGCGCTCACTCACATAGTTCCTATGGTTGAGATTGAGGATCTCCCACCATCTATGCAACCTCGAGTAGTGGGGGTTCCACAGACTTGGGTCCATCATTTTCGGTGTTTGGATAACGTCGTCGTTCACTACGGCAGGGCCAATAGGCCCCAAGCTTAGATAGGCTGGACCCATTATGTGCTGAGGGAACCTTTTGTATATTTTTGATGGCATAATCCCCGTGATGTATACCAGATATTATTTTTGAGGCGTTTTCACCCACCTATGTACTCAAACACTTTTTGACATATATATATATATGTTTTATGGATCACATTTTTTACAAATTTATGTACATGTGTATGTGTGTGCTTCTTTTTATGTGTGTGCAACATGCCAATCTAATACTTGATTAGCTAGAGTATATGTCATTTGATTTATTCTTCTAGGAACATGGATATACGTAATGTAATCAAAGTAATGTTCTAAGAGACGTACCCTAAGGAAACGTTGGTGTAAAGTAGGATCATAAACGTGTTAAAATCCATTTAACTGGGACACAACCAACTGAGCATCTAAGTAGACCCAGAGGTGAGAGATGCCATGTGACAAAGCATCACAAAGAAACTATATCACTGCACTGTACTCAGTGACATTGTTTGTGGCGTCACCTAGACAGATACCTACAAAATATAACAACTGGCCTTGAGACATGAAAATCACCCAAGCTGCGGAAGCAAGCCTCCGAGTGTGTCAGATAGCGTTGTCCACGAACCCAAATAACACCTCCAATTCACTTGACATCTGCCACAATGAAAAATATGACATAAATAACGACACGTCCATAAAAAAAAAAAGACAAAAAATTGTATAAGAACTACACATATGTACAAGAATTCACCCATGCGACAACCTAAGAGTAATACTTCTTGAGGTAGAGCCCATTTCTAGGCTCTGCCAAGGCATTTCCCTCAAAGTCAACCAGACGATAAGCACCCTTCTTTAAGATCTCTTTCACAATGAAAGGTATGAACCACATGGGTTTGAACTTGCCATGGTCATAGACCAGGACAAGATCACCTTCGGAGAAAATATGAGAATGAACAGACCGATCATATTGACACTTGACTCATTTCTTGTGAGCCTCATTGGCCAAGGCTGCATCACAAAGTTTCTCATCGAGCTGCTCGAGATATAATAGGCGTTCCTCAAGTGATGAAGTGTCTGGTAGTAACTCTACTGCTAACTTTAAAGACTGGATCTGGAACTCAATAGGGAAGACTGCTTCCAGCCCATATACGATTTGAAAAGGTGAGAAACTGATGGCAGTCTTTACAGACCTTCGGTAGGCCCATAATGTTGAGTACAACATCAAATGCCAATTTGAATTGGAAGAATTGATCGTTTGCTGAAGAATAGTATTGAAAAACTTATTCACAACTTCCACCTAACCATTCCCTTGTGGGTAGTAGGGTGATGAATGTTCTTGCCTCAACCCAAGATTTGATGTTAACTCAGACATCATTTTGTTCTAGAAGGGACTGCCATGGTTAGTGACAATCTCCTTCGGGATGCCGAACCTTGCTACTATCTGGTTAAAAATGAAGAGAATCGTTGTTTCTCCATCGTTGTTAAACGTTGGCATAACCTTGACCCACTTGGTAAAGTAGTCTACCACTACGATTATATAACGATGCCCCCTAGCTGAAGCTGGGTGACATGTAGTAAAATCAATCCCCCACTTAGTGAAAGGATCAACAACGATGATGAGAAACATGGGAGAAGGATGTGCCCTCATCTTCTGAGGGAATATTTGAGAGAGGTGGCACTTCTTGACCGACTCAACACAATCCTTGATTAACATAGGCCAAAAGTAACCAAATCGTAGAATATTTTGGGTTATTTCTAACCCAGACAAATGACCACCACATGCTCTAGTGTGGTAGTCATTAAGAATGATTTTTGCTTCCTCATGTATAAGGCATCGACGAAGAATGGAATCTAAGCCTCGATGATACAAAGTGTCATCGAGTATGAGATAGTTTCATGCCTCATGGTGAATTCACCGACGCTTGTCGCGAGAAGCAGAAGCATGGCACTTCAAATTCTGGAGATAGACTAGTATATCTCCATACCAGGGGTCTGAATATGCGATCAGAAAAATATCTCCTTTAATAGGCAATTCTTCGGGTGTAACATCACTTGATTCGACTGAAATTTCTGAAATAAGTTCCGCAAAGACCATCCACTTTTTGGATTTCGCGGAAACAAAATCCAAGTCAAATTCCTGGAGGATTACAATCCATATACTTAACTTTCCGCCAATGACCCGTCATGTCAACACATATTGAAATGGATTCACAATGACACTGATGGTGGTCTTGCGAAGAAAAATATAATCACAGAACCACTGGAAAACATACATTGTTGCCAATGCAATATTCTCAACATGGGAATAGTTGAGTTCCGGCCCAACCAGGCCTCGACTCAGGTAATAAATAACATGCTCCTCAAGCAGGTTATCCTCTTGAACCAAGACCATGCCGATGGTCAAATCTGCAGTGACCAAGTACAACAAGAAATATCTATTATAATCGAGAGAGCGGAGCAGAGGGGAAGACATAAGGGCGTGTTTCAATGCTTCAAAATATCATTGAGCATCTTCGTCCCAATAGAAAGGGACTCCCTTTTTCAGTAAACGCATGGACCCTTTAGTGATCTCGTCGTAGTTTGTGACAAAACATCAAAGAAAGTTCACTTTCCCTTGTAAGATTTGAAGCTGGGGTATTGTGCACGGGGGAGGAAACTGAACTATCAGCTCAACCTTAAGAGGATTGACCATGATCCCTGTTGTTGAAACTATGAAACCTAAGAGATGACCCGACGTCACACATAAATTTCACTTGTTAGGATTAAAGTGAATCTGATAGTAACGACATCGTTCGAATATTAGTCGGAGGTGTGTGGGATGATCAGATCTCTTGCGAGAGCATGGTGCTATATCATCAAGATAAGCCTCGACTATATTTCTAAGGTCGTGGAAAGCAAAAGACATGGCTCACTGAAAAGTGGCTCCAAAATTCTTTAGGACAATAGTTATCTTACGATAAGAAAATGTGCCCCAAGGATAGATAAAATCTATTTTATGTTGGTCTTCGCGTTTGATCTGAATTTGGTTATATCCCAAAAACCATCCATGAATGAAAATACCTCACAACCTACACATTCAATGACAATCTAATCAATGAATGGGGTGGGAAAATTATCTTTCAGGAAAGCCTTGTTCAAGTCACGAAATTCCATGCACACGCGAATCATACCCTATTTTTTGTTAACCAGAACGAGATTTGACACCCATTGCGTCAATTGTACTGGGTAGATAAAACCGAATTTAATCAATTTCTCTAATTCAGCCTTTATTGCTATCGCTTTCCCAGGATTCACCAGATCAAGCTTCTGTCGGACCGACTTGGCATCATGATAAGTCATTATCTCATGTTCGACAATTCTTGGATCAATGCCTGGAATTTCCTCGTAAGACTAGGAAAAAACATCGCAGAATTCCTTAAATAAGTCTGTATAAATGAAAATCTCTTCGGGGGAGCAGTCTGCTCCGATGAAAAAATTCTCCACAACGCCAGGGGTTCTAGAGATATCTATAGGGATTGTTTCAGTGATACTTTGTATATTACCCTCAACATAAAATGTGTGCGTATCCAGAGGATTAATAGGACATGACCTATCTCCAATCATAGTCAACACAAATTCACCTTCCTCTATCCTTCTTAACTCCGAGAGGAAATAAGATCTGTGATGGTAATCATCCTAGGGTATGTATGGACCAGTCAATGCCTCAAGAATCGCTTCTTCTGAGGGAAAGACCAGGTCTAAAGAATATGTAGTGGCAAGGGAACCTTGAGCCCAAATAGGCTCGAGAATTGGATCTAACTCCTGTGCGGGAGTCAAATTGGGGCTGACCGAAGCTTGTTGGACAATGTTGTATGCAACTTATGTCACAGAAAAGGGCATGTCCATGCCATAATTCCTTGTCCCTTCCATCAATGTCGATGGGGAAGGAAGAGTCCACAAATCGTGAAAGTAAGTCATTCATAACAATGACACTTGAAATATTTCAGCCCTAGGCTGGTGGGGGGCAGCCAATATAAACTTGACATCACCAGAAGGAGGTGGGTAATCGAAAGTACCCATCAATGATGGGCACAAACCAAACAATACATTGATGGTTCTAGGCTGAGGGTTATCAATCATTAGGACCGTGGATGCCCCTGATGAAGGCTTAGGATGGGATAAGGACAACTAGTCAATGGTCATGATTCGACCCTCATGTGGAAACAACAAGACCCAAAAAACTGTGGAAACCATTACATGCATTGCATAGGTCCAACTCCTTCCTAACATAAGGTTGTAGTCGAGAGGTGCATCGACCACTTCAACTTCGATGCACAAGATATTCCCTCTTAACTGCACGGGGAAAGAAGGGATGATTCCATGTGGTATGAACGAATGAACTTTGAAAGAAGTAAGCAAAGTAGGCAACAGAGACAAAACGGGTTGGCCAATGGCCTTCCAACACACCAATGACATCACACAAGTCAAGGCATCATCATCAAGATATTCTAAGTAAAATATTTAGTGGTGTGAGCCATTAAATGCAAAATGGTAAGGGGGACGAGGTTTCAAGTTGGTTGGTTTGAGAACGATCTCTCCCGGATTGCAAGTCTCTGCAGATCCCAAGGTGGATAACAGAGCCTTTCTCTGCGAAGGGAAGCTCTGGAGGACCTCCAAAGAAGACATCGCGCAATGGGTTTGTGCCAAATATTCCACCACAGAGTAGTTCTGGGCAACCCTCGCATTCCGATTATGAGAATCTTTCTTGAACGCCCCTTTCAGGATGCATGTCATTGTTTTGCCCATCTTCTTTGTGATATGGAGAGGAACTTGTGGGTTTGTGGCTTCTTTACCCTTCTCATCAGATTTCGGCATGTTGTAATCTTAGGTCTTGGTCTCTATATGAGCATTACCTTTCACCATATAAAAAATTGTGGCCAAGGTATTACCAGAAGACACGAGGTGTCCCTGACTGCCCCCGTCCATGCTCGAAGAAGTCGAGGCTTGAGCCATGTTTTGCCCATGTGGAAATGGATTCGTCGACACAACAGGTTGTTGCTGCGCCAATATCTTATGGGCCTCCGCAATTCGAGGGCACATGTGATTCAGATGGTCCTCTGTGCAAATGTTACACAGATACTTCAACTTTCTCTTCTCTGTGTTTCCCCCACCAACATTGTTATTAGGTTTCTTATCCCCTTTACCCTTTTTGTTTCGTTGTTTTTTCTTTCCTTCAGGCTGTTGGTTGGCCTTTGGGTTCATCAATTGCACACTGTGTACGTCCGACATTTGGGTAGGGGGAATAACTGAACCAGAGGTATGGTTGGCCATTTTCTGTTGTATCGACAATTGTTGCAATTGATTTGACAACAGATCAATGGAATTTCCTTGTTCTAAACCAACTATACCATCAACATGTGGTCCAGAATTTTGTTTGGATTTGTCGAGGATGGACCATGGTGCATCTGGAAAGATATCATAGAGTAAGAAAGACTGAGAGTAAATCAGTTTGAGCTTTAGTGATCTCATTATTGCCTCCTCCTCTGAAAAATCTCCTGAAGTTGCAACATCCTTGGATAAAACTAGTACCAAAGACTTCAAGAACCACTACAGTAGGAAATCCAGTGGGACCTGTACCTTAATCAAGCTCTTCCAACATCACCATTATTAGATGTGATCGGAGATATGATCGGCCTTAGTCTACTCAAATTTGGCCAGCAATTCAGTGTCAACCTCATATCTCACAGGTAGTTGGAAATGGTTTAGGAAGACCATGGCCAAGTCGCTAAAAGAAGAATATCTTGAGTGGTCGAGCTCGATGTACCATTTCGCAGCACCCCCGATAAGAGTGTGTTGAAAAGGCATAATTGTACGGATTCATCTCACAGCGTGTTTGATGAGCACCACGAGTGGAAAGTTGTCACGTGATCACCCGGGTCTTCACCAGGATTGCCTTCGAATTTTGGAATATCCGAGGGAAACTTAGTCGGCATGGGGGGACAACACGGATCATGAAAAATTGATTTGTTAACCAACCTTAACAAGTCTGGAATATGTAAGGTTTCCAAAAATGGTAGTTTGGGTTGGATACTATGTACAGGAAAAAGGGGGCCTGGATTTTGACTGGCACCAAGATGCTAGGAAAACTTGGGTTGTTGGCCAGGGTTCTGGTAGACACCATGGCCTTGACTAACATATGAAAACTGCATTTGTTGGGATATCATTGGCTGACTCTCGTAATTGGACAATGTGGTTTGGGCGAGGATTTCTCCCTACGTTGTGTTCCAAAGATTCTGGAAGGGGATTCCCCCAACCGATCCGATGAGAATAGGTACTGAGCCTTGCCCAAGGTTCCATTGACCATGGAATGGGTTTCCCCCAACCAACATCCCTTGTGAGGGAACTGATCCTTGCCAAGGATTCCAAAGTCCTTATGAGGAGAAAACTCTTGTACTTTCCCCGTGTGTAGGAATAGTACCCTACACAAGATTATGTTGTCCAAAACTAGGGTTTCCCCTGACCAAGACGAAAACAGAAGAGAAATATTTATAACCAAACACGTCGAACAAAGAGAAAAACATGGATCCCACTGGTGTAGTGTAATACAAAGGTCCTAAACTACTTGCTCCAAACAATCTGTAGTTAGCACTCAACCCAATGGGTTGCTGGAGAGCACCACCAAGCGAAGGGGTTAGAGGAGGTATATGACCCCCACCATAAGGAATAACATTGAAAGGGACTGAAGTTCCCCTAGTAGATCCTTGCATGAGAGCGTTTGAGATCCTTGCCCCCAAACCCATGGTATGTAGGGTGGAGTATGTAAGGACGGAGTTCGAATCAAAGACGGGCATCCCATATGAAAATGGAGGGCCCGTTGCACTCTGCGTAAAAGAAGCAGTGGTCTCCGTCGATGACGATATCAAATCACTGGTCAAGGTAGAGGGGGTCAAGACCACTGTGGTCCGAACCGACGAAGGTGGGTTAGGAGGCAACATAACCCATGTGCTAGTAGCTGAAACGAGAGCACGAGGACTCCCAGATGAAGTAGCATCATTTGCTTCCATAACTTCTTGTAAGACTATCTGACGCTCGTAAGGTGTTACCCTTGGAGGGAAAACTTGTACCAAGATTGGCACCGACAAGTCAGTGATCGAAGGGTTGGTTGGCCCAAGAGATTCCACTCGAAGTTCAGAAATAGTAGGTTCCTCTGGATTCGAGTAATCTCCTTTGGGATCAGGCTTGGGCACAGCTTCCTGCGGCCCAGTCACTTCAAATGACCCTTGCTGGTCAAGTCTTCGTCGTAATAGTGGCGGTGGTGGCTCCAATATAACCGACGACAAGCCTTGAAGCATTCGTGACCGACGGAGCTCTTGATATTCCACTTTGTGAAAATATCAACGACACAGTAAGGCTTTAAATAACGTTTAAAACCAAGCACACACTAGAAAAATTCCTATAAGATAAACCAAGCAAACCATTATCTAGTTCGAAGAATAGTTATGCCAACCAACACTAGAGAAACTTATCGGTGCAAGTGAAACTCGAACACAGAAGCCCCCTCTGGGTATACTCTACAAAGTGTGACCTGACATCTGTCGTAGGTACCGCGGTATACCCCGACATTCACCTGTGTAAGTCCCTAGAATAAAGGCAACTAAGTTTCCATCTCGCAAACAGTCACCAGGAGGGTACATTCGAGAGTCGGGTGGACCACAATGAGCAGGATAAAAAGTCTGAAACCTACCGAGGGTATTGAAAGAAAGTGGTATGGAAGACAACATATGATCTCGAATGGATTCGCGGTCCATGAAGCTCTATAGGCAAATGTGAGCCATAGTATTCCCACGACAGATCCTCAATATGCCTTCCCCACTACGTTTAGTCCGACTTTGGAGGGGTTATCTCCGTTGCCTTTCCTCACGCGACCTCATGTTTATCCACTGTGTTAGAGGGGGGTCCCAAATAAATTTCATGTCACTGGAATTTAACACTCCCTAGCTCTGACTCTAATGTTTGTTTAAAAGCCTTGAAGAGTTTCCTCTCCAACCTAATTCAAGGCTCTAACCCTAAACTAGTTGATTGAACCTACAAACATAAAAGTCCAATTAATTTTAGATTTAGCGTTCCTTTTAAATGGCTTGTTTAACTCAAAGGATATGGCAGTGAAACTAGTATGTTTATGAGAGACGAAAAGAGGAGAAAAATACGAAATTATGAAAGCAAAATTACTTCTAGTCAAAAGTAAATATTTACAACTAAATATTTGTAACCAAATTTTTCATAACTAACTTTTTCAAGATCTTTAAAAAGAATACCTAAAATGAAATTTTTCTCGACTACGACCTACTTAAGTTCTAAGAAATCAGTTAAGAACTTAAAAAATGAACTCTTTTTCCTATCAAGTAAAATAACTAACTCCAACTACTTTACCAAACTAAGAATCAAATATTTTTTTTTTTTTTTTTTTGCAAATGCTTCAAATAGGAAAAACCTGAAATAAATATTTTTTTCTCTTTTTTGAAAGCAAATGAAATGGGGAAAAGAATTACAAGACAAGACTGAAACATACCTTTGGTCCACTGCAGATCGCAAGGAATCACTTAAGACACCAAACAAGTCGATCAAAAACTCAAAGACTCACTTAAAACCCTTTCAAAAGTAAACACAAGAAACTTCAAAAAGACTAGCAAACTAAAATCTAACCCAAGCTATGACTGTAAAACAGAGACACTGAACTTTGTCAAGAAACCCTAAGAAGTATAAACCTCAATCAGGAAAGAGGTTGGTTGCCTCTTTTCGAAAATAGTTTCTTGAACCAGGTACGCTATTGTTGTTTCAGTAGACTACGTATGTACGTGGGATGTTTACTAGACAGGGCGTGTATGTACGCGAGATGACCCACTGTAGGGCACATACACCTATGTATTTCCTAAAAAAAAAGAAATAAAATAGATTGACTGACATGGAAGGGAGAACTGGTATGGCACCAAAAGGTGACCAAAATCCGTTTAAAGACTCAGAAGACTCAATAGAAACTTGAAAGGTAGAAAACCAATCAAACACCCAAAAATCTCCTAAAACCCTAGAGGCTTCCCCAGTATGGTCGCCAGTTCTCCTAGCGGGAAAAACCCCCTATGACTACACCAGGGTTTACAATGTGGGCAGACCAATTAATCGTATGAAAGTCAACTACTTCTCTAACTACCCCAAACATACCCAAGACTCATACAAGAAAAACAGAGATGAAAGGGATCAGGTAACTATACCTCTACTCCGCGTCCGATGATGATCCCCTCACGCTTGAAAGCTTCGCTGACTGCACACCTCCTCCCAAGGTTGACCTGCATTCAAAGATAGACAAATAGAAAGCTACAAGCATGAAATTCATATACAAATTAGGGTTAGATGTTAGAATGTCAAAACATAAACCATTAAAATCATTCAATACACCATGATTTGGGACAAGAAAATTACTTCTTTTATTAATAACTCAATGATTATACCTTTACAACCAAATCTGACTACTGCTCCATGAACTTGGTTTGAGATCCTCTTCACCAAGCTCCAAGTGCACCTCTATATGGCTTCTCCTATCAACCTTCTGATCTCTTCTTGGGAAGTGAATGGGTTTTGATGGGGGAAGAGCAGATAATTGGGGAATGATGAGGCAATTCTCACAAAAGAGCTGCAATGACTTGGGGCAAGGAGGGGATGTGAAACGGGTAGAGTTTCACTGTTCTTATTTCTAGATGTGGAATGAGACCCCAACACCTCCTTTATATGAAAAAAGGATGGTTATTTGGTTGGGTGACGGGCTATAGATGATGGATTAGTTGGGAAACTACCCAATAGCCTATAATCTCAACAAATTCCTTGCAACTTTTTATTTTTTGCAAATTTTGCAAGTATACGTGGTCTGTAGTGGTGCAACATGCGTACGTACGTGGGATGTACTGGGGAAACATGTGTATGTACGTGAGCATTATTAGTGCAGGGCGTGTACATCTTCAAAAAATGGGTTTTTTAGAAGAGCAACTCAATGATGGCTTGGCAAAAAATGCAAGTAAGAGGGCCAAAGGCTAGGTATGCATGTGCAGAGCAATTTAGGGTTATAAAATGGAGACCATGGCTTCAGACTATATGGTTATACTGATTCATATTGGGCTGGAAGTGAATCAGATAGAAAGAGCACTTCAGGATGTTGTTTTAGTTTGGGGTCAACCATGACTTCATGAAAAAGTAGGAAGAAATCTAGTATTTCTCTCAACATAGAAGAAGCGGAATACATTGCAGCATGTTACACCAGTTGTGAAACCATATGGATTCGGAAGTTTTTGACATGTATGTTCAATATGGAAATGGAAGCCACCATGATTCTATGTGATAACCAGAGTTGTATAAAGATGATGGAGAACCCAGTTTCCCATGATGAGTCGAAGCACATAGAGATCCGATATCACTACATTTGTGATATGGTGTAGAGGGTAACTATAAATATCCAATATATTGGCAGAAATGAGTAGGTTGTAGATGTGTTGAAGAAGCGTATGTCTCGTGTAAAGTTTGAGTACTTCCAAGACAAGCTTGGTGTTTTCGGAAAGGACCTCCCTCGAAAGGGGGAGTGATGTTGATGATACTATGGTATCCTGACCAACAATAGGTAGATCCATTAGGATTTTATATCCTAAGGGATTGATCATCCCTGGGCAGATCCTGAAGTTTCGATAAGGATGATCTGTTAGAGAACCTGTACATGTAAATGACATCTGTAGTCAGTAGTGGTATCTTCGTTAGGATTTTATATCCTAGGGAATCTTATGATTCCCAGGCACATCCCAAAGATCCAGTAAGGACGGTCTGTCATAGTACCATGTGGTAGATTGTTAGGATTTTATATCCTATGGAATATTATGATTCCTGGGTAGATCCTGAAGTTACGGTAAAGACGATCTGTCAGATTACCACAAATGTTGTTATTGATGCACCTACCTCATTCTATTGACATATGATGATGATGTTGTTGTCTCGGCCTCATGTTGATGATGTTGTTGTTTCAACCTCATGTTGTTGATGATGTTGTATCAACCTCATGTTGTTGATGATGGTGTACCATCCTAGAGTTGGTGATATTGTTTTTCTAACTTTATGCTAATTGATGTTGATGTTTCAACTTCATGCCAATGATGATGATGAAGCTACTCTAGCTCCATGCTATGAACGATGATGATATTGATGATGAGAAAAAATTACGCTAATTTGTAGCTGTACCAGTCAATGTTCTAGATGTTGTCCTCTCTCTCTCTGTCCTGATGATGTGTAATTGGGTTATGTCAGTAGAATACCCTTCTCGTTAAGGGGGAGTGTTGAAATATTTTAACTTTGAAGAATATTCTAATTATATTTGAGTTAGTGTATTATAGATCAAATCCCCTTTTGTGGATTGATCATGTCGAGACTTGTTTAAGAGAAAATCCCCTTTTTTGGATTGGTCAAACCATATTTATATAGTGGCATTTGTAAAGTTGGCCCCTAGGTTTTATAAAGTGGTTTTAACCACTCTTGGAAGAAGTCGACCCTACTAAGTGAAGAGACATAACCATATCTCCTCCTCAACAAGTATTTATTAGACATTCCATTCATTAGACACATAAAAACAATCGGGGAATTTGATAGTCCAAATAACACTACCATGAATTCATAATGCCCATACCTTGTTCTGAACATTTTTTTACTGATATGTTATTCCTTTCTCCTCACTTGATGATAGTCTGATCTTAATTGAATATTGGAAAACATTCTTGCACCTTTTAGCTGATCAAATAAATCATCAATCCTTGGCAATGGATATTTGTTCTTTATAGTGACCTTATTCATCTGTCTAAAATAAATACACGACCTTAAGGTTCTATCTTTCTTCTTCACAAAATGAACTCGGGCTCCCCAAGATGACACACTTGTGTTGAAATATTGTAACTTTGAAGAATATTCTAATGATATTTGAGTTATTATCTTATAGATCAAAACCCATTTTGTGGATTGATCATGTCGGGACTTGTATAAGACCAAATACCCTTTTTTGGATTGGTCAAACCATATTTATATAGTGGCATTTGTAAAGTCAACCCCTAGGGTTTATAAAGTGGTTTTAACCACTGTTGGAAGAATTCGTCCCTACTAAGTGATGATAAATAACCCTAGTGCCTCCTGAACAAGTATTTATAAGTGAGGATGGATCCTCACTTGTTCATTCACACACTCACTCATCTAGTGCGCATATTTTGAAGGCATTTTCAGTTGCAGGAGGAAGGAGAAGAGAGGCACATGCTCTGTCCTAGTTTATTCTTGGAGTTTTGGTCGTAGTCTTAGCATTGTATTGACAATCTATTATTGAGGAAGTTTTACTGGGTTTTCTCCCCCATGAGGGTTTCCCAGGATAAAATGTCATGTACCTTGTGATTTTGTTTCTTGCAGTGATCCTCTTTATGTTGTTGTTTTTGAAATACATTGAGAAAATTCAAAAAAACCTAATAACAACATTAATCTTAAAAAATTGGGCGTATATAACCCTTCTTCAAAATCTCCTCTAACTACATCTGCAACTCTTTCATTTCTAGTGTGCACATTCTGTAAGGTGTCTTGGATAATGGGGAAACACTTGGCACCAAATTGATAGAGAAATCAATGTCCCTCTTCAGTGGAAATCTTGGGATCTCCTCAAAAACATCTTCAAAATCTCTCTAGACTGAATGGTCTTCAATACTTTCCACTTTATCACTATATGCCTCTTCAATGTGGGATGCAAAAAAATGACATCCTTTCCTAAAACTCTTTTTTAGCTGCATGGATGAAATTTCTCTAACAATTACAACTCTCAGAATGTCTTGAATCTTACCTTGCTTCCCTTTATCATCAAGACACTTTATTGTCTTGTTGTAATAGTCTAGGATAGCATGGTGTGTTTCCAACCAATCCATGCCAATTAGACAATCATATGAACACAAAGGTACAATGTTCACATCTACCTTTGTGTTGAGTCCATTCATGTCTATCAGACAATATTTATCCAACTCATTGATCTTTCTCTTAGCCCCTGTGGCTTATGAACTAACCAATATTTCTTATGCTTACTCGTTTATAAGTGAAATATTTCAATAATGTTAGAGTTTATGTAACTATGGCTAGCTATAGAATCAATTAAAATTCCTATGGGATGGTTATCAATCTTACCTTCCATTTCAATCATGGGGGATTGATACTCTTCTTGCTTGTTGGCTGAGGATGCATAAATCCTTGGCATGCTTCCTCCCATATTTTCCATTGTTTCAGCCTTCTGAATGTTGTGTACAATCCTCATTCTTTCTCCTTTGTGAGGGAAGTCCTTATAGACATTATTCCCCTCACATCCCCAATATTGTATAGGTTGTTGCCTTGGCCTTTTCCCAAAAAAATTTGTTGTCTTGTGTTCATTTTGGGCTGATTGGACTTGCTAATTTTCTTGAGAGTTATTCTTGAAAAAGGGTGGCTTGAAACCTTTATGCCTTTTCTCCCTCTTTCCTTTCATCTTGTCATTTCAAGTATTTTAAAATACTAGCCTCTCTATGCTATGATCATAGAGATGTCTTTCTCTCCTTAAGGTATCCTCCAAAGTATTGGGGTTATCATATTTCATCTTGTCACTATAGAATGAGGGTAACCCACTCAAAAACCTTTGGATTTTGAACTTTTCATCCTTTATAAAGTCAACATACTTCAACAATTAAAATAACCTCTTCTCATACTCATCCATTGGCATGCTTCCCATCTCGAGTTCAAAGAACTCTTTCATCTTCCTCTCATAGTAATTCTTAGAAAAAAAATTTTGTTGGAAATATATTTTGAACTGTCTCCATGAGATCCTCTTCTCATCGAGGTGTTTGGCTTTCTTAAGTTGATCCCACCACATGGTTTCCTTTCCATGCAAGTGGTAGGTTGCAATTCTTGTTTCTACCCTGGAGGGGTAATCATACAATTGGAAATATTTCTTTATTTCCCATAGCTAGGCCTTGGCCTCTTCTCCCTTCCTATGTTCACCATTGAAATTTGGTGGCTTGATCTTCTTGAGTTCACCTTGCAATATGTCTCCCTCAGGCATTCTCCTCTATCTCCTGACAGGGGACACACTTGGGATGCTCCCTGTCCTTGAACTAACATGAGATATCCTAGTGTATTTCTTTGGGGAATGATGGCACCTGCTTATATTTACTGACTTCATATCATTCCCATGCCCATCCCTCTTACTATGGGATTTGGATGTTGTCACTTATGTATCACTAGCTTCAGGCTTTGTGTCAGAGTCCTTATTTGCTTGCTTCTGCAACATGTTCAAACTCTGAAGTATATCTTCATGAGACTTCATAATATTTTCAATATCATCTCTATATCTTTGCACTTCCCTATGCATGCTTCTCATATTTATAGGCTCCTGCCTATCTCTTCTTCCATTTGAATCTATCTCAACATTACCCATGTTAACATGAAAAATTTTGATCTCTTGCAAATGACTGTAGGATCCTTAGGCATATTCCATTGTTATAGTTCTCGTATAGAAAACAAAATTCTTCTCTGAACCTCTAATTCTACAGAAAATATGCATGCAAACAATTTATGTTAGATGAAAATGAATACATACACAATTCACAAAAGAATGCATAAATTTCTCTTCCCTTTAATGCCACCATTCAAATTCTTTTGAGTTGACTACCAAATGTTCTGCTCAACTTAAGTTTCTGGGTTAATAAATGGATTCTCCTCCTCAAAATCTTTCTATTGACTATTTATTTTCCCAATTTTGAGTTCCAATAAAAAGGTTACGGTCTTCATAAGTTTTGACCATTTTCCCTTTTTCAACACTACATGTTACATGTGTGCTCTTTCTCTCCCAACACATTTTTATGTACCCAAAACTCAAATATGGATTCATGAATGAATTCTACAGTCCATGGGTTTTCCATAGACTGCTCCTAGTGCCCAAAATGATTCCTGAGCTAGGAGTTATTCCCTCTAAAGGAAATATGGTACTAAATTTTACCCTTGATTGTTTTGGCTGTAATTCCCTCATACAAACTCTGTTTGGAGAACAATTTATCTTATTGGGAAGATCTCTCCAGGATTTATCATCTTAGAAGTAGAAATTATTTCATTTTCTAAAAATGTTGTTTAGGCCCTAAAAAAATCCCCACAAGATGAAGACGTTCAAAAACTTGGATTTTCATAGAAACATTTACCAATTTATTGTCATAATAGTATTTAGATCCAACCCGTTGATATAAAAATTGATCTTCTTGGCCTTTTCCAGCCATGGCTAGAAATCCACAGGCCTTCCAAAACTCTTCTTTAGAACCTTCCCATTGGACAACTTCAATTTTTGGTTACACAACTTTCTTGAAATCCGTAGTCTGAAACACTGTCGGACGCCTCCCATCAGAAACCCTCCGTCAGAAACACATCTTTCCATGCTCCTCAACCTTTCCAAAATTCAAATCTATGATAGCCAATTGGGCTCTCTTTTTCAGACTCGACCATCAAAAACCTTCCTGAACAAACCCTCAGACAAATTCCTTATGAATACTTACACTTGATCGTTACGTGGCACTGGCGGATTCGACTACCCTTGCTGACATGTCCTTTGACATGGAACACTGACATGGAAACTTATGTGGTATTCATATTCACCCTCATCCCTTCCAAGGAAACATGCTCATTCGATGGATCAGACAGTTCACAATCGTACTGCTTAATGGCCATGATCAACTTGGGCTCCCAAAACTACACACTGGTTACCTCGGTTGGACTGACTTCATGAGATCTCCCAAAAACACTTTTCCAAAAGAACATCTTTCTAAGATATGATGACCGAGAATTACCTCGATTGATCTTATGTCTCTCGTTCTTTCAAGGTTCTACAATCAGGATTCTCTTCTTCAGACTTCAACTCACCCCCTACTTTAGGACTTTTCCAAAACCTGAATTTCGATGAACGATTAAGATTGAACCTCGATACGATGAAAAATTATTGTTCATTTGGATCTCACCATTGGAATCTTCTCTTTGGACTCAACCTCATGCCTAACTCTGAGCCTTTCCAAAACCTTCTTTCGAAAGGTCTTTCGTGAATTCCCTGCTTCGATCTTTTGTGGTTGAATCTCGACCGACGATTCTCCAGGTCGAATTAATTTGGGTTGTCGATTACTAAACTTCATGATCGTCATGAATCTCATAGGATTTTTACCCTATAGGCCAAAATAGACTCTACAAATTGAAAATTGATGCCATGAATTACCTCCTTCGACTGCTCTAAAGCACTAAAATTTGAAACCTACTCGGAATTTAGGGATTTCATTTATGTTCACCATTTTCCCCCCAAATTTGCCATACAGAGAAATATGCAACCAAAAATATATTCAATTCATGATGGATCCTGGCCCATACAAGATTATTGTTGAAACTTGAGCTCTAATACCATTTTGTAACATCTCCTAGCTTAACCAAGGAACATTACTTGCAAAAAAACACAAAAAATCAAAAATGTTTTTTTTTCTAATCAAGTCCTGCAATTTACCAACTACGATTTAAACAAATATTCAACTAATTTCAGATACCCATATTTAAATGCATATAGAACACTCTAAATGGCCATGAATTCATCTAACAACTCATTCACAACAACAATTAACTGTTAACATATACAAATTTAAGTACAACAATTAAATTCATGAAATAACTTAACAAATAGATAAACACTTATCTTTTATAAAATGTTTGTGCAACCAGATGCTTGGGAAGGACGTTCCACCTGACCATAGACCTATTGTTCCAAATATCAACAGGAATTCACCCCCGAGCCGGGGCTAGAAATCCACAAAAGATTTTTTCCTCGCACAGTCCCTCACAACTCCATATCACACAACCCACTGGTTTTCTCCTACAACTATCCTGAATTTCCTCCAACTCTCTTCCTCTTGACCTACCCAACCCAAGGAATGTACCCATTCATTTCTCTCATTCCATTGGGTGTCCCATTTGTTTATCAGGGTCTCTCTGGATTAGGTAGCTAGGAATGTCTCTATTGGGAACTTGAAGGAATTCATTGCCAGGAAAACCACTAGCAAAAACAACAACAAACACTTGCTAACATAATGCAACTCACCCAGGAGTTCACTCTTCAGGCATGACAACCTGGCTCTTCAATTTCTAGCTCCAAAATGCTTCAAAATCAATCCAACATTCTCTATAATTCAGCCAGCCTTATTTTTCCATCTCCCAAGCTCTTCTCCTCCCTTATCCACTTGTTGTTTATGTAAAAACTAAATGTGTAAAAGTGCATGTTACTCCCCATATGAATTTCCTCTCTTTTCCCAGGACAATTGATTGCTCACTTTGTCCAATGTTGATTGGACTTCATCCCTATGCTCTCCAATAACTATGGGATGTGAATCTCACACCCAACCTATGACATATATTCAATGATTGGGGCTCTCATACACTCAACCAAGAAATAAATGTTTTCCCCAAATGACAATAAAATTCAGAAAAGTGGGTTTTGAATTAATACCCATAAATTATTTCCCTTTTCACTCCTCTTGAACACTCTCTAGGAATTCCCTCTCTTGTGGATTAATTATCCCCCATCTTTGTCCATATCCCAATAGCTCGTATTACATTATATTTATTTACAATTCAAAAAATACATTTTGTATAATACATTGCTTGGACATAGCCACATTTATATCTACATTATACATTAATTAAACCTAGGATTATAATGGGGATGATACAATAAGAAACCACCACTTTCATCCATTGGATGTAGCTTGGGTGGTTGAGAGTAATGGTTGTTACCATCCCCACCCAGGTTCAATTCCTTGTAAGTGACATGTGATGCCATTAATGGGTCTATATGATGCTCTTGTTGTTGAGCCCTCAATATTCTGAAAATGCTCGACCTCCCCGTGTTCTCTTGTGGATTTTTGGGGGATTTTCCATGGATGTAGAGAGTATCGATCTTCGATGCTATGAACCACATGTATAAAAGAAATAAAAACAGAAACCACCACTTTCATAGTTACAACATGTGACAAACTCAACCATGCATTTATAAGCCCATAGCTTGAAAAGCGTATCTGTTGATGTGGGGAAAATGCCCTTTGTCAAAAATAGGAGTTACCCTATATAAGAATTCCCAATTAGATCTCCCAGCATTTGGAATAGGGAACCCATCTGGATTTTATCCTGAAAACCATTTATGGTTTGGGATTTACTAGTTGCGGCCCGGTCCACCAATGAAGGTTTCTAATCTAAAGAATGAAACACACTAATATATGATGCATGCATCCAGATGGAAAAGGTAACTAGAAAGAAAACATAGAACCAGATGTGCTCCTCTCAATGGATTGAAAAATAGCTCACACATAGCAGAAAAAAGAATACCAGTAAATAATCACAAACACATAATAGTCTAGCATTTAAACAATCATTTAAAATCCTATGTCCAAGAATTTAGACAAATAATCCATGAAGAACCAAAATAAGAATGCAACAAACATAGATGATAATAGTTTACAATACAAAGTACATTCTTACACAACCTGAGTATTGAGAAAAACGCAAAGGAGTACTCCATAATACATCCAACACTAGAATAAAATTTGTCTAGAAAATAGTTTTGTCTTCCGCCTACCCACCATGACCTTTCATTTACAAACTTCTGTCATTGTCAGTTTTTTAATGAGGAGAGAACAAAGACAACAAAAATGTTTATAATTTAATGTATTACATGCAATTATATTTCAAATTTGTCTTTTAGTTCTAGTGGGCCATCAGATATTTTGGCTACAGTGCACCTAACCCATCGTGATGACTAGTCTAGACATTGAGAAACTCTTCTCCCTCCAAGTTTGATATTCGACCATCATGGGATTCATATTTCTTCTTCAACTATTTGAGTCTGATTCTGTTTCATTGCTCCTCTACTGTTGCGACAATTTTTGTTGTTGTTGTTGCTCCACTATCCTCGGTGGTAGATCATATTTGCAGAGGTACTACTGCATACTACTAGATTTCTTTGATGTGTAGTTGATGTTCCTTCATGGTTTAGTCACCTCACATGTTGCCTATCTAGATTGGTGAGTATGATATTCATTTAGCATTGGTACCCAACACCATTCAACACACAATAGATGAGTGACCATAGAATAATATTGAAATAAACTTTTAAAACCAGACATTCCAACCTATAGAACTGAAACATTAGCTAAGTGAGAGTCCATATATTCTTCCTTGAGTTTGGTTCCTGGTTCCTTTGCTCTTGGTTGATATATTGTGTTTTGTGGGGATTTTTTCCAATATGTTAGATATTAATTCCAAAATTGTGAACAATTGGTGAGGAATATATGAAATCATTTAGTTGTGAAGTTTTAGATCTCGGAAATACCTTTCCAACGGTATATGGAATGCCTGAAACAGGTATCAGAGTCAACCATTACGACTAAAATATGAAAGATAGTTCTTCAGGGTTCTACTCCTATATCGTCAAGTTTAGCTCGAATTCTCATTTTTGTTGGAAATTTTAGCATGAACTCTCCTTTGTGTTGGCAAGAAAAGAACGAACTCATGTGTCAACAAGAAAAACACAAACTCTTGTATCGACAACTTTAGCATGAAATCTCTTTTGTGTTGGAAAGAAAAGCACAAACTCATGTGTTAGAAAGAAAAACATTAAATTGTGTGTCACCAAGTTAAGCATGAATTCATGTATCGGAAAGAAAAACAAGAACTCTTGTATCGACAAGTTTAACACGAACTCTCCTCTGTGTCAGAAAATTTAGCATGAAATCTCCTCTAAGTCGGTAAGAAAAGCATGAACTCATGTTTCGAAAATAAAAGCATGAACTCATGCGTCGACAAAAAAAGCACGAACTCATGCATCGACAAGAAAAGCATGAACTCTTGTATCAAAAAAATGAGTATGAAATCTTCTATGAAGGAAGACAAATAAAAATATTTCTAAGTGGCCTTTTTTCCGACAAGAAACAACAAGAGCTTGAGTTCAAAAGTCCATAACTTTCTCATACGATGTCTGATTGTGGCGACATTTTTTGAAACACGAAGAGAACAAGGAGGAAATTATAATGAGAGACCTTACAACTTCATTCAAACATTTTATTGTATTCATGTTTAATGAAGGTCATTATTAAGGAGGCTTGCTTGACAGGAAATCCTTGGCGAACGTTCTGACACTTATGGATATCGGATTTTGATTCCGTCAATGGAATTGGAATAGTAATCTCGTGAAACATACATCTTGCATGTTTCAGGAGTGAAAAATCCACTTTGACCAATACCCACAATTATGAGCAAAGACATTTTTTAATCAAAGTTTGAACCACGTTCTCTCTACTCCTTTTCCCGAATTCAATTCTATCAATTCCTATAGAATCTTTGTTATATAGGCTCTTAATCCATCCATTATAACTAATGTCATATGCTAGAGACTGAGAAATATTATCTTGTGAAAAAAGGCAACTGACGTTTGGAGCACTTGCCATTTAGTATGCAACAAGAGTACCGATTCTTATTATAGATGCAATTTAGAGCCAAATTGTTCCCTCTAGATGTTGCAATTAACCCACCTAACAATAGAAAAAACTTTCGTGATCAAGGTTAGTTATAAAATCAAGAAGGTGTAAAACGTACACGTTGGCATGCTATCCATAATGAAAGCTACCAGCGACACACACAAACTCAATCATGACTACAACATGAAGTAGATTACGCAAGGTAGGCAATCGATCATCAAGTATCCAGTTAGGCATGGAGTGTTTAATCATTGAAAATGATAGGAACTTGAATAATGGGCACAATGAGAAGGATCTGAACTGGAGGAGAATAGGAGAGACCTCAAGATGAAAGTGTGTCTTATTGATAAGGTCTAGGTCAACGAGGAAAAGAATATTATTGTTGATACACTAAGTGTCGATAAGGGGTCAACATATTTCTACTATCACATCGATGAAAGAAGAGGTAAACTCATTGAAAAGCAATGTGT
>ML782008.1:463263-513135 GCA_009831015.1 Picea engelmannii | reverse complement strand
AGCTTTGTCTTCTTCATAAATTGAATTGTTATATATAAGTTTTCTGCATAATAGGTTTCCCTTATTGCAGAGATTTATCATCAGAAGATTGTTATGATTTTCTTTTATGTCTTGTTTGTCCTGTAAAACACTTCAAGAAGCAATACATCCTATCGTTTACAAGAAGCTTAAGGACTAAACGGTGTGAATTTCTTCCTCCAATCAGCTCAGAAGTTATCATACGCAGGGCAGACTTGGAGCGTTTCTAGGTCAATTAGTTTGTTGTTTATTGTTTTTATTAAGTAGTTTAATATAGATATAAGTTTAATTAGATTTATATTAGATTGTTTAATTTCAATAAATATATTAGATTGTTTAATTTCAGTAATGTTTGTTTCTTCTTCATAAAATATAAAAAATCAAAAAGAGATTATTGGCTGTCTTAGGGCAGAATACACATGATTTTTGCAGGTTTTAATCAAATTTGTAGGTTGTTCATAGTGTATATTTGTGAATAAGAAATATTGCAGCTGATAATTAGATAGTTGATTTGAGTTATTACAATAGTAATTAGTGGATTGTATAGAATAATTAGTATTTAGTTTATTAGTTCCTTTTCTTTGTTTTATTAGTTTCTAGTTTCCTTTATTTTAGTTAGTTTCTTGTATTTAGTTATAATTTAGTTTGTTTTATTTACCTTAGTTAGATCACTTAGCTCAGATCAATTCTCTCTTTGGTTTTCTTAGAAGACCTTAGAGCGGCCAATGGAGTCGTTAAACTCATCAAGGTGGTCCATTCCAAACGGCTTGGGTTATTTAGACAACCCCGGACCGGTTCCACTCTCCCAGTTGACGGACGGTCAATTTCGCCCGTCAACAGAGCCTTAAATTGTTTAAACCTGTCAAAGACTTCATATTTCTTCCTGAGAAAATATATCCAAGGATTCCTCGAGAAGTCATCTATAAATAATACATAGTACACAGATTTTCCCAATGATGGAACTCACATAGGTCCAAGCACATTACTGTGAACTAGCTGTAAAATTCCTTCTTCCCTCGTTGCACCAGAGGGGAATCTTACCCAATTATGCTTCCCATATACACAATGTTCACATAAATCAAAATCTAGAGAGAAGTTAGACATACCTTCATTGATAACTTTACCTTGTAGTAGTCGAAGACCCTTCTCTTCGATATGCCCCAGTCTTTGATGCCACATCATAACCTTTTCTCCAGAGAATGTAGGAGTTCTTTCTTCTTCAACTCTAATATCAGGAAAAATGGAACTATTACACCCATAACTAATAGTGCTTCCTTGTAGCTTATACAGAGTTCCAAATCGAACTCCTTTCATCAACACCATTGCTCCTCGAACCATCCTGCATGTTTCCTTTTCAAATATTGTTTTTACCCTTGCATCATCCATTTTGCTTACAAAAATCAAATTTCTGGCCAATCATGGGTGTGCAAAACACCAGGTAGTGCTATAATCCTTCCATATATGAGCTTCAACTTGACTTATCCTTGACCTATGATTCTGGTTGTCAACTCGTCATCTAGGAAAACATTACCTCCATGATACCTTTCATATTCACAGAACCACTTCCTATGGGGAGTCATATGAAAGGATGCATCTGATTCAACCAACCATGCCTCATGATCTGCATGTGTGCTTGAAGAAGCCAAGTACACATCCCCTCCTTATTCCTTGAAGGCATTTTCTTTTGTACAAGGAGATTCTTCAGGTCCCTTCTTTTTCTCAACTTTGGATCTACAGTGCTTCTTTTAGTGCCCTTATTTTCCACATCTCCACCATACCTTTACAAAATTTCTGGGAGACTTAGATCTTCCCTTAGACTTAGATCTCCCACTTAAGAACTTATATTTATTTCTTTCCTAGGAGCGTCCTCTTGCAAATAATGCATCTATTCTCTATTCTTCCATGTTCTTCCGTCTCATCTCCTCCGACAACAAGGATGAGACCACTTCATCAAAATTCAAGGCAGTTGTATTACTACCTATGGCCACAACTAGACTATCCCATGAGTCTAGTAAAGAACACGTTAAAATGATACGCTTATCTTCATATGAAATTTTAATCTCAACAGATACTAACTGACTTACCAAATTATTGAAGGTGTTCAAATGCTCGACCACCGAGTCTCCATCTCTCATCCTCAGGTTATACAACTTATTTCTCAGGAATATTTTATTTACTGGGGACTTAGACTGATACAACTTCCCCAACTTATCCCTTAAATCTTTGTTTGTAGCTTCCTCTGACACATTCAGTAATAATGAATCTGAGAGACACAGTCAGATTGTTCTCTTTTCCTTCCGATCCAAATTTTTCCAGTCATCATCCAAATTTTTCCAATCATCTGTTGAAGTTCTTGTAGGTGCGGTACCTGGATCCACCACGATCCACTGATCTCTGTCCACCAATAGGTCTTCCATATTGACCTTCCAAAACTCAAAAAATTTCCCAATAAACTTCTCGATCTCCATTTTCGAACTGCTCGCCATTTCTTTTCACCTGAAAAATCAATACCATATCTCCCACTGTAACAAGGCTTATCACAGTCCTGAGCCAAACCCTTGACCGCAAAGGTGTCCCACTGAAGTCAACTAAGCTCTGATACCATGTTAAGGTTATCCATTACACAAAAACCCACAAGTGTTAGTAAAGTTTCAAAACAACAACATCACCTTGTGTGGGCGGTTAGTCCCATGTTCCCAGTGTGGTGGTTTGTCCACGAGATCAATTCCCATAGGTGCGACATGGTCCACCTCCTGTGATGTAACTCAGGGGAATTGAACTTGGTCCAAGGCTCTGATACCAAATGTAGATTTTAACCTTGTACAATATTTTACTGCAAACACATTTTCAATAAAAGAATGTAAAATATACAGTGGAAAATACACACATTACACAAATATTTTTCCCTTGGAAACCTAAACCGGGAAAACCAACATATTCTATATTCATTCATAGTGATACATTGTTTACAATAAAATATACATATAGGAGCCAATGACATCCAAAACCCTAACCCAATGACCTGGAGTAGTTAACAACCCTAATTCCTTAACCGAAAATAGAAAACCATTGACAAAAACCATGTGCCAAAAAACCGCCCAAAAATGGACATAAAAATCGAGGCGACACGAAAAATGAGGCAAAAATGTGACACGTTTCTTGAGGATTTTTTTTTTCTCGAGGGTGCTGCCCTCAAACCCCCCTGCACACCTGACATAACATAGAAAACACTAATGATATTCGTGCAAATAATATAACACAAACCCAATAGGAAAAACAATGTCTCTCACTCAACAATGGCTACAAGACCCATTGCAACGTTATCAACATACTTAGGCAAAACAACTACCTCTCACTCTCATTGAGTGGCTACAAATCCTTTACAATGTTTCATGACAACTTCTATTTTCAAGCCAAATGACAATCACATCAAATTTTAAGGCAACATTACCATTAAGGAAAATACTCCCAAATGTGCACTAGTGGTAAAATCAATGGTTTTTAAACCCCCCATTACAAGCATGTCCAACATAATAAATAAGGAAAATTCCATCATCATCACATTTGTCTCATAATTCTTAGACTTTTGAATGTAAACGTGACTGCTTTCTATCAAAGTGTCAAAATGGCCTTTTATCGCACCATCTCAGTTTGCATACAAAGCTCAAACAATGAATTTCCTGCAATAATTCAGACCTTGTTGCCTTGCTGCAACACTCAAAGATCACTAGAATATACAACATACATTCATCCTCTTGAAATTTTCAAAAAGAGGCAAAAACCATAAATGCATGAATCTTACATTGTGTTTCATGCCTAGGCACTCAACCGACTGCTCAAAACTCAAAATACACAACACCGACAGGGTTGTCTCAAAATTCTTCAACTTTTGAGTGTAAACTCGACCCTGTTTTGAAAGGTGAAAATATACCTCGAAAAAGGTGCCATGCATTAATGAAAAAAGTGGGTTTCAACCATGAGCCATGAAAACTCATTACTCGGATCAAAATTCTAACTGCACCAGTGGATTCGTGGTGAGAAATCATGAAAAAATGACTATAATTTTGTCAAATTCTGTCACTGTAACTTTCGAGCCCCTCCTAGGCTCCATGCCTCAAAAAACATGCCAAGGAGTAATGGGATCGACCATAGCCCTTAAATTTTGGTACTCATATAACAAAATGGACAACATCATTGAATCTGGCTTGAAAAATCATGCAAAAATGACTATACCTTCGTACAATTCCGCCATAGTCACTTATGGACCCCCGGCTCTCTACCTCAGTATGCCTACCACACAGGTCGTACATGTCTCAAGATTCATGCCATTGTCAGGCTTCGATCCACATGTAGACTGCGGACCTTGAAATGTGTGCCATGTGTAGACCTTGAAATGCATTCCACACATGGCGTACATGTCTCGAGATTCATGCCACTATTAGGCCTCGATCCACACATAGACTATGGACCTCGAAATTTGTTCCCTATGAGGACCTTGAAATGTGTGCCACAAATGTTGTAACTATCTCAGGATTTGTACCACTATCAGACCTTGATCCATGTACAATCTGTGGACCTCAAAATTCATGCCCTATGTGGACCACGAAATGCATGCCACATAGGCCATACTTATCTCAGGATTCGTGCCACTCTCAGGCATCAATCCACATGTAGACTACGGATATTGAAATATGTGCCTTCTTCCTGCAACTTAGCATGTTGATGTCAACATTGTATAGACTTTGCCAGATTAGTCTACTTATTGAAAACTTTAGACGGCCATAACTTTGTCATCAGGACTCTATTTGATGAGTCGTTAGAAAGCTCTTGTCGAGCTCTTCGACCCAGTGCTATTTTCATCGAATTCTGGGCTCTTTGATTTTCCAGGTATTTTGGAGCCCAATGGCTTAGCTGGTCAAATAGGCTACCCATTTTCGGCTTAATAGGCCTTCTGAGATCTGCATTTGTTGCTTGGATGCATTGGTTTATTTCTTCAAGATCTTTGATGCTTTTCCAATCTTGTCTTCAACACCTACAATCCATGTCAATCCTACTCCGATACCACTTGATCTGAAACTAGGGTGACACTGATACCAATATTGTTTTGGTTCTATGCCACTTAATAAAGGTTCGATTTACAATTCGGATCTATTGAACTTGATTGGATTAAAGGTGAAAATATGTGTTTATGAAGGCTTGAATCCAAATTGAATATAACTTGGTGAATGTGTTGTTAGTCCCATGATCGATTACTTAATGCATTTAACAATCATAATGGTGGAAACAAAAACATGTATAATAAAACATAAGAAAAAATATCAACACTTGAGGCAAGATATCACTAATTTGTTAGCAGATTTCATTAGAACCTTCTTGCTACATCTCCGGGATTATAAAATCCATGAACCGCTTAATTCTCTTCTTCAAAGATACTCTCCTTTACAATGCAAAGGGATGAATTCCCACATCAAAAATTGGCAGTAGAATTCCAACAACAGGTGGTAGTATTGAAGAGATTCTCTCATGCACAATGCAAAGAGATAGATTCTCACAAGCATGTAGCCATGTCTCTCCTACACAGAGACAATCTCCTCTGGTAGTATAATGCTAGATCTCTCACAATCATGTGGCAATGTCTCTCCTACAAAGAGACAATCTCCTCTGAAAAAGGTTGGTCTCTCACAAGCATGTGGCATGGAAATGGACTCTCTCATCAACGCCATAAAGGATGATTCCCCCAAAGGGGGTTCAAACCCAAAGATTACATAAGGAGTTTATATAGTTTCCTTAGCTCCATAATTAAAGGAGACAAGATCCACAAATTTAGGATCTAATAATTACTCAAGGACAAAATATGAGAAAGCATCTCAACCATCTCATGAGACCCTTAACTTCCTCCTTGACACTAGGAAACCACTTGGGATAAAGGGAGGAATTGTCCAAACCAACTCATGAGATGCTTAGCTTCCTCCTTGAGACTAGGAAACCAATTTCCCCTTAAATATAGGAAACTAATTTGTGAGTTGGATTCTCAAAACTAATTTCCCTTTTTACAATTAAATGAATAATACGTGATATTCTCAAACTCACTTCAAGCATTAATCATTTTTCCAATGTGCATGCATAATACATGAATATTATGAGGTGATGGCATGGACCAAGTTCCAAACCTAGAACAAATAAGAAGGTAGTAGCTTAAAATGAATGTGTGAATGGTGAATGCACAAATGAAAATGGATTTTACATAGAATAACCACATTTTGAAAGCAAAAAACTATAGTTTTCTACAACATCTAGTCTATGAAAGGATGGAAGTCAACAACTAGAGACCAAGGTTCCTAGGTATGCAACTTACCTAGAACTACTACTTTCTCTTATGTGGAAATAGGTAATACCTCCACCTTTATCGCCCGCCTTTGTTATCTATTGCTTCATTTGTTTAATCTAGACTAATTACTAATGAATCTACTCGTTATATTGTTGATCTTGGATTGTTGTTAGAAATATACAACAAAGGTTATAAAATTACTATATCTAGTGGTTGTTCTAGATAATAGACAAAATAATGAAATAAAGAACTAGAAACCCTAACTCTACTCTAAATCTATCACTCTACACCTTGCATCATTTAGAAAATCAATAAACAATAGAAACAATAAAAATAAATTATGAATGGAAAAGTGATTACAATTGAAATAATATTTCATTACCCAATGGGAGGAAAAATAATACAACACCCTTGGAGAAAATTATTAGAGAGAGTGGCTCCTTGAACTCCTCTTTAGGAGGGTTATTTTTGCTTACTAAGTGTGTGTCTCTAATCTCCTCTCCTTGTGGATGTTGTAGCTATGGATGTTGCTAGAAATGTTATCAAGAAACTAGGGCTCTTGCATTCTAATGCAAATCTGACAACATTTACTTACTATGGATGGATGGATATGGAAATGGAATGACCCCTTGGTATTTATAAGAAAAATAGTGGCTAATCTCTTGACATGGTCATAATAATAAAAAAAAAAATTATTGTATCAAATTCAATAACTATTTTTAGGGTTTTTGAATAACCACTTTATCTTATTTAATTATTTTGTTTTCTTGGATAATTTCATGAGAAAATGGTCAAACGGGGGTTTTATGACCTTATGAAATGTGTTTTCTTAGGCCATGATGATATAAAGTGATGTTAAATGGGTAAAATGAGTGGAACTTATAGTGTATGTGGTGATTTTTAGCAAATGTAGGTAATTTGGTCTAGGTGAACAACTTTTGGGTTATAACATATGCCCCCTAATGTATGAGGTTATGAGCATATTGCACGACCGAAATACATTACTGTTTTCTTTTACCAAGCTACAAAGTGACCAAGGAGGGAGATAAGTTCCCAGGGAAGAACAACCACCAACAAAAGAGGCTAAGGAGTAACACATTTCAGCAATAAAGTCACAAGGTGGTGATTCTAGATGATTTCAGTAGGGACGAGGTAGGCATGCCCATACACATCGAGATAAATCATGATAATGAATACATTGGTGTGCCGAACATAAAGGATTCACGCAAGTGATACAAAATGAGGTCTCAAATACAATATTATGTTGGAAAAGAAGGGCCAGAGTACAATACAATCATATAAACAATCCCATATACATATGCGTGGATTAAAAAGGGCCAGGTCTACATTACAACTGCTGCTAATATAGATAAATAGGAACTGATGCAACCTCCTTGGGAAGGCGGGGGGGGAGAAACAACCTCAGAAGCTATGTTGAATAGGAAATGAGTTATGAAGATATGAAATGAGCTAATTGAAGGGAAGCACAACTAAGGGCTATGAGAACAATGGAACTGAGCCAATCAAATTCCAGGAATTTCATTTAAGGTTGGATCATGGATATATGTACTAATATCAATTATGCAATGATGAGATGAAGTTGCACATGAGACCCTACCAATTCTAAAAGAAATGAGGACTCTCTTATCTTGGTTCAATGTAACCCATCAAGGAGGTGGATAGGTAATAGGGTACATAGGACTAAGTCCTAGAATGAAGGTGTTGATGTTGATAGGGGGGAATCTGTGGGAACCTAAGAATGAAAAGGGTTCCTTAGGCTCGAAATAAAAAGTATAAAAAGTGGAGTTGAATATCTGGAATCAAATATTGATGATGAAACATGTGGGGGGACACCTAAAGGGAAACTCCCTTCTGAGGTTATTTGCATCTCACATATGTTTGAGAAACTAGTACAGTCAACTAGATCACTAAACCATCACGTGTATGATTCTCAATTATGTGATAATGAGCTAAATTCAAGCACATGATAAACAACCAAGTCAAATAGCATTGATTTATCTCCCTGCTTGGTCCAAGGAACCTATCAATGTTGAAGATGAGTCCAAGGTACATAATCCTCTAAGCCAAACCCTTAGAAGACAAGTGTTGAATTCGATAGGGGAAGTGCCACTAGAATGAAGGAAACGAGGAGTACTTGAATTCAGAATGAGGTAGAAAGTAAGGTGTGAGTTATAGAGAATGACACAAAAAAAGAGGGACAGGGAAGGAAATGAGATGTGGGGTCGAGAATTCCCTTGATCAGAGAAGAAATGCAACCCTGACTTGGTACCGACTGAATATATTCCACAGGGAATATTCAATTAAAGGGAACATACAATTTCAAGGACATATTAGTAAACCACAAGGACAACTGGAGGTAAAAATTTAGAAACATGGGATGGGTACAACTCATGGAGGCATGGGAAAAATGAAACATGACTTAATTTGGAATTGAATAAACTCCATGGAACATAAAGGTGACTCATCTGAGATGGTTTGAACAAGGGAAAAACAAGGATTCTTCCAAAAACTAAAACAAGTATTGTAAAACCACAAGGCCCTCTTGGTATTTCCAAAGGGGTGCTAGGAGGAGAGGAAATATATATAGTACCAAAATGGTAAATGGTTTACCTGATATTTCAAAAGGGGTATTAGGAGGATACAATAGATCTAACTATTGTGTCAAAATACATAGTATCCAATCAAAATCCCATGGGAGAAGCTAAATGGGAAGCTAAATTCCCCAAAAAACAACCAAATAGTGGTAATGGAGAATGTGAAAACTACAAATGGAAGTAATCAAGGGTAGGGGAATTGGTAAAAATGTCCTTGAGGATGTTTAAAAGTCAACAAGAAATGTGTGTCTAATTTATTTTTCCCTTAAATAAATTGGACAATAAATATTAATCTATTATGTCATAATTACTTGAAATAGTTAACTGAAATGGCAGATCAGTTAGCTACAGGAAATTCTAGTTCAAAGGTTGACTGGTGGGACATGGAATTCGAATTAGTTGTAAATAAGTGACTTGAAGTTGTAACAAAGTTATAAGTGTAGTTATGTGAGTTGTAAAGTAGTTTAACTCAGTTAAGTTAGTTAAGCTCAGTTGTACTAGTTGTAACTGGATTTACAATAGTGAGAGTTCAGTGAATTAATTATTAATTAATTCACAATCAGTGATCTCACATGCAACTGAATATTTACCACTGTTAACTACATGCATGTCAGATCCAGTGGAGACCCAGTTGAGATAACAAGTGAAAGGGACAGTTTGGCTATTAGTTGTGATTTGAGTGAAGTGCACTCATGCAATCACACACATAGTGGATGTTCCCATGAGAAATGCACATCCTAGGCAAGAGGAATTTGAATAATTTGCAGGTTTTCCATTGCAGGGATTACACAGAGGAGGCAAGTTGTCTGGAGGCAAAGAATTGGCACATGTATTTGTTGATTTTTGTATGACAGTGTGAGACGATTGTGTTGTACTGAGAGTCTTGGATTAGAGTTTTGTATGATATTGTTTCATTATCCATGATATACATAACATATGATACTGGGGTTTTTAGCTTTATGATTTCCCGGTAAAACATTTGTGTTATGTGCAATTGATCTTTCTTCTTGATATTGCAATTGGCGATCGTGTTTTAAATTCCGAAAGAATATTAATAGAAGCAATTTTGTGTTTAACAGTGGCATATAATTATTAAATCAGGAGAATCCAAGCAATACATAATTTGTATTAAAATTTCTACATGGTATCAAAGCGCAAAGGATTGCAGAAGATGAGTTTGTGATTGGATAGAATTTGAATTTGCATAAAGACTTTCTTGGTGCTATAGTTGATTGAAGATCGAAATGGATTTCAATGGCTTGAGGTTGGAGTATGCACTCGAGGGAAGCTCGAACTATATTTCTTGGAAGGACAGGATGGAGGTAGTACGCGAATACAATGGCTTGAAGGAATTCATTGACAAAGATGTTCCTAAGCCAGATGTTTCAGACGCTGCAAATCTTGATGCATGGAAAAATAAAGTGGCAAAGGTGAGGAGGATTTTGTTGGAGGGAGTACGAGACCACATTGTCTCAAGCCTCCATGGGAAAGCCACACCACATGCAATGTGGAAGACTTTGACGGATCTATTCCAAAACAACAACGACCATAGGAAATTGGTGCTCAAAGATAAACTCAGGAAGATCAAGATGGAGAAGGGTGACTCCATTCCAAAATATATCACAAAGTTTGTCCAATGTCGGGATGAGTTGGGGAGTGTGGGAATAACAATCGTTTATGATGATTTGGTGAGCTTGTCTCTCCTAGGACTTCCCAAGAGTTGGCAGAGTTATCAAAACTCTGTCAATGGAAGGGAAAAATGGATAGATTGGGAACGACTATGGTCGGATCTAGTGCAGGAGGAGTTCAGGAAGAACACCAGAGATAGCTCTTCATCAAAGCATGATGATGAAGATGATTGTTCTTTGGCTTCCAAGGAAAGGAAAGGGAAGGGGAATACATTCCATTCAAAATCTGAGTCTAAAGGCAAGAAGTTGAATTTGTCCAAAGTGAAGTGTTTTCACTGTCACGAACATGGGCATCTTGGTACTAATTGTCCACAAAAGAAGAAGAACAAGAAGGTTGATGGAGCTGAAGCTGGTGAGGCCCTTGCCTTGCAATTTGAACTTGACTTATCTGTGATCGCATGCATAACTTCAAGTGAATTGGGATCGGTGTGGTATTTGGATAGTAGCGCTTCCTTCCACATGACAGGAGATAAGGATTTTTTCAGTGACTTGGAGGAGAGAGATCTCAAAATGCATATAGAGATGGGTGACGATGGATGATACAGTGTGACTAGAATTGGTACCATTACCTTTCAGAGGGATTCAGGTAAACCATATCAATTGAAAAATGTTATGCGTGTTCCAGGTCTGAAGAAAAAACTGGTCTCAGTCGCAATGTTGGAGGACAGAGGCTATGATGTTGTTTTCAATGATGGAAAAGATTTCTTGTGACATAAACAACAGGTCAAGTCAAGAAGGTAGGGATTCGAGTTAAGAATCTCTACAAGCTGGAGGTAGATGGCTATGTTTCCATGATGGGCAAGGCAGAAAAGGTGGTGAGCCGGGATGAGGGATAATTATGGCATAGGCGATTGGGCCATCTTCATCATGGAGCCTTGAAAATCATGCAAAAAATATCTATTGGACTTCTAATGGGATCACTTTCTCAGTTAGATCAGTGCAAGGGTTGCACCATGGGGAAGTATGTAAATTCCACCTTTCATGAAAAGGAGAATCGTGCTTCGGTGATCCTGGAGAGAATTCACACAGATGTGTGTGGATCATTCTCAGTTGCTTCAACAGAAAAACATAAGTATTATGTTATTTTTGTTAATTCCTTTTCTTGTAAATGTTGGATCTTCTTCATGCAGAAGAAGGATCAAACATTCTCAAAGTTCTATGAGTTTAAAGCATTGGTGGAGAAAGAGTCGGGGAATCAAGTGAAGGCTCTGAGGAGTGATAATGGTGGAGAATACATATCTAATGAATTCAAAGACTTCCATATAAAATAAGGAATTCGAAGAGAACTCATAGCGCCTCATAACCCACAAAAAAATGGGGTCGCGGAGAAGAATAACAGAACAATCATGGGTGCAACATGAGTGATGTTGCAGGATCAGGGCCTACCAATGCATTTGTGGGAGGAAGCATGAAACACTACGGTTTATGTGAAAAACCGTTGTCCTCATAGAGTACTTGGCATGAGTACACCTGAAGAATATTTCACTGGTAAGAAACTTGATGTTTCACATTTTAATATTTTTGGCTCATTTGTTTATGTGCATGTGACCAAGGATGCCAGGAAGAAGCTGGAACCGACTGTTGAAGTTGGGATATTTGTGGGGTACAAAAAAACACCCCATAATTATCGTGTGTATTTTCCCAACAGTAAGATGACTGTTATGCGACGGGATATAAAATTCGATGAGGGGAAAGCCATGCAGTTGTCGCTTGAGAGGGAGCTAGACTTGCATGCAGAGGAGGAACTGTTGGTTCTCAAAGATGAGTCTCAAGATGTGGATCAACCACATAAGGAGGTTCATGGAGTGGAGGAAGCCACTCATGTAGATCCATCCATCAGAAATGGAAGAAAGTGCACCATGGAAGCTGATATAATATGACTAGATGTTGCACAGAATGTAGGAGCCCCTACTTCACAGCACGACAGAGACAGTGTCTTGATTGATTTACTGGATACATGGATCTCATGAGAAAATTTATTGTGAATGAGCCATCTTCCTTTCAGGAAGTAGTGTAGGATCCCACATGGGTAGATGCAATGGTGGAGGAGTATGACTCCATTGTAAAAAACAGTGCATGGGAAATTGTCCCAAGACCGGTCGACAAATCAGTGGTAGGTTCAAGATGGATCTACAAGGTAAAGCAAGTTGTTGATGGGAGTGTTGAGAAATACAAGGCCGGGTTTGTGGTCTGGGGATTCTCACAGATCGAGGGGATATATTATGAAGAAACCCTTGCACCTTTCGCACGGTATTCTTCCATAAGGACCATCCTTGCTCTCTCAGTGCAGATGGGATGGCGCATTCATTAGATGGATGTAAAAACTACATTTCTCAATGGGATCATTTAGGAAGAAGTGTACATTGAGCATCCAAAATGTTTTGAGACCTTTCACAGGGAGTCGCATGTGTGCAGACTCAAGAGAGCCTTGTATGGGTTGAAGCAAGCACCCTGTGCTTGGTACACTCTGATAGACAACTATTTCACTGGACTGGGCTTCACCAAAAGTGAAGCAGATGCAAACCTATACCAAATTGTGGTGGAGGGTAATATTTTAATCATTGTTATTTATGTTGATGATTTAATACTAACTGGTGATGAGTAGCTAATACACTCATGCAAGGAGGACCTTGCAAAGGAGTTCAAGATGAAGGATATGGGACTCCTTCATTATTTCCTTGGATTGGAAATATGGTAGCGAGATGGTGAAATTTTTGTGTCTCAAGGAAAGTATGCAAGGGAGATACTGGGTAAGTTTCACATGGAGGGTTGCAAACCCATGGATACTCCTCTTCCAAGAAACTAGAGGAAAGAGGATGTTACTTCTGGAGAGGTAGTGGATGCTACTGTCTATCGACAGTTAGTGGGTTCGCTAATGTATTTAGTGAATATGAGACCAAACATTTTCTATGTGGCTAACCAACTAAGTCAAGCGATGGTTAATCCTACCAAGATCTTTTGGAAGGCGGGTAAGCATGTCCTGAGATACCTGAGGGGCACATGTGAGTATGGCTTATGGTACAGAAAGGCGGATGAGGTGAAGTTGCATGGCTTCAAAGATGCAGATTGGGCGGGCATCCCAACAGACAGAAAGAGCACATCAGGGGGGATCTTTAGTATCAGATCTATAGTTGTTTCTTGGTACAGTAGGAAGAAGAGACCTGTGGCACTCGGTTCAGCGAAATTAGAATACATGGTAGTGAGTCAAGCTGCATGTGAGGCTATCTAGATGAGAAATATCTTGGTTGGTTTGTTTGGTTCTCATTTAGATCCGATAGTGATTCATTTTGATAATCATAGTTGCATTAAACTCTCGATTAATCTTTTGTTTCATGATAGATCTAAGCATATAGATATCTGGTATCATCATATCATAGATTGTGTGCAGCGAAATATCATGTTGCTTCAGTAAATTCCTATGGAAGATCAGGATGCAGACATTTTAATGAAAGCACTCGCCAGGAGAAAATTCAAATACCATAGAGATAGGATTGGGGTGAAGGATAATCCCTTTCTTGTTGAGAGGGAGTGTTGAAAAGTCAACAAGAAACGTGTGTCTAATTTATTTTTCCCTTAAATAAATTGGACAATAAATATTAATCCATTATCTCATAATTACTTGAAATATTTAACTAAAATGGCAAATCAGTTAGCTATAGGAAATTCAAGTTCAAAGGTTGACTGGTGGGACATGGAAGTCAAATTAGTTGTAACTAAGTGACTTGAAGTTGTAACAAAGTTATAAGTGTAGTTATGTGAGTTATAAATTAGTTTAACTCAGTTAAGTGAGTTAAGCTTAGTTGTACTAGTTGTAACTGAACTTACACTAGTGAGAGTTCATTGAATTAATTATTAATTAATTCACAATCAGTGATCTCACATGCAACTGGAGATTTACCACTATTAACTACATGCATGTCAGATCTAGTGGAGACCCAGTTGAGATAACAGGTGAAAGGGGAAGTTTGGCTATCAATTGTGATTTGAGTGAAGTGCACTCATGCAATCACACACACAGTGGATGTGCCCATGAGCAATGCACATCCTAGGCAAGAGGAATTTGAATCATTTGCAGGTTTTCCATTGCAGGGATTGCGCACGTGAGGCAGGTTGTTTGGAGGTAGAGAATTGGCACATGTATTTGTTGATTTTTGTATGACAGTGTGAGATGATTGTATTGTACTGAGAGCTCTTAGATTAGAGTTTTGTATGATATTGTTTCATGATCCATGATATACATAATATATGATAGTGGGGTTTTTAGCTTTATGATTTCCTGGTAAAACATATGTGTTATTTGCGATTAATATTTCTTCTTGATATTTCAATTAGCGGTCATGTTTTAAATTCCCCAAGAATATTAGTAGAAGTGATTACAAGCCTCCTCCCAAAGCTGACCTGCATTCACACATGAACAAACAAAAAGCTGCGAACGTGCATTTCATATGAATATGCGGTCGACATTGCTCCTCAAAACTGGTCCTAGGCTCCTCTTCAACTGTCCTCCAACTACTTTGCTCTATACTTCTCTTTGCACAAGGATGGATAAAGTTTGGGACAAGGGGAATGCTTAATTGGGTATAGTCTCCTTACTATGATTTTCCTCCTTTCAAATGGGACCC
The DNA here is from genome assembly GCA_009831015.1 of Picea engelmannii. Classification (NCBI taxonomy): domain Eukaryota; kingdom Viridiplantae; phylum Streptophyta; class Pinopsida; order Pinales; family Pinaceae; genus Picea; species Picea engelmannii. The sequence goes on along the minus strand of ML782008.1, from coordinate 497,864 downwards.
TTACCCCTTCTTTTATAGGCTATAAGGAGCTAGGTATTTGGTCAAAAGACCAGCCATGCATGGTCGAAAGGTTTAGTTAACCTACCCAAAGCTGTGTGTTCCATCAACAAATTTCCTTTTTCCATGCTTTGGTAGGTACACGCGGGCTGTATTGGGGCAGCTAGCGTATACACGTGTGCAGTAATGGAGCAGGGCGTGTGAGCCTTTATAAAGGGGGTTTTTAAGAAGAGTTGTTCAGTAGTGTTTTGGAAAAGAAGGAATCTGAGATGGCCTGATGCCAGGTAAGTATGTCTGGTGAAAAATAGGGTTGCAACAATTTTGAAGTCCCTTACCACACCAAATTACCCTTAGGACAATATGCATCATCGTTCCTACTTTTTACAAAACCAGCCTAATCCTCTCCCCTATCAGAAGTGATCCTTCTCAGGGGTTTTTTGGAACTCATTATGGGCTCTGTGTTTGCAGTTTATAGCTTAGGTTTCACCTCAGATTGGTTTTGTTCGATGAAATTTTCCTTGAATTGTTTTCTTTTTTCTGACAAAGTAAGTTTATGAGTCTTCAAGAGATTCTAGTTCTCAATACCAGTAGTCTATGTCAGTGCTTGATTGCTTGTCTTTTTATTTTTGAAGAGTTTCAAAAGTACACATGGCCTACATAAGGTTTGCACATGTGTACACGTGCCCTGACTTTACACAGCTCACGTGCACACGCTGGCTGTTGAATTGTCAACAGCATGCCTATGGAGAAAATTTTTTGTTTAAGGAGAGGCATTCATCCTTTTCTTTGTCAAGAATTTATACCTCTCATGTTTTTTGGTCTCTATCATAGCGGTCAGTAACTTAGGTTTGATCACAACAATAGCTTTCTTTTTCATTAAGAATTTTTCCTCAAAATTTTCCTTTTATAGGGTTTTTAGACAAGTGTGAGAGTCCATTTTAATCTGCTTTGGGTGTTATTTTTAAAGTGACTCTTTGTGATCTGTGCTTAGGCCAAAATTTTTCTTGGTCTTTACTTGTCATTATTTTTCCTTTTTTCTTTGTGAGCATTCAAATAAATAAAAAAATCTTTTATTTCTTTGTTTGGTTAAATAGTTGTTGGTGTGCATTAGTAACCAGGAGAAGTCTTTTCTTTCATAAGTTCTTGACAGTTACTTAGATGATAAGTAGCTTGTAGTCAAGTGAAATTATGTTTTGATTTTGTTGTTCAAAGATCTTAGGAAATTTTATTTTTTAAAGTTGGTTAGAGAATTTAAAAGAGCGAATTTGAATTTATTAAGAATAAGTTATTTTGTTTCCAAGCTTTTTGTTTATCTTTCTTTTCGTCTCTCAAAAAATCACTAGTTTCACTTTCATAACCTTTGACTTAAGACAAGCCATAAAAATTAACGCTAAATCTAAAATTAATTAGACTATTTATGTTTGTAGGGTCAACCAACTAGTTTAGGGTTAGGGCCTTGAATTGGGTTGGAGAGGAAACTCTTCAAGGCCATTAAATCAAACATTGGAGTCTGAGTTAGGGAGTGTCCAAGTCCAGTATTGTAAAAATTATCCAAGACCCCCCTCTAACATAGGGGCTAAACACGAGGTCGCGTGCAGAAAGGTAGCAGAGATAACCCCTCCAAAGCTGGACCAACCGTAGTGGAGAACACATATAGAGGGCTTGTCTTGGGATTCCGTCGATTTCATTTTCCACGGAGCTTTGTGGGTCTCTAATCTGTTCAAGGTCCTCATTTTTCTTCTATACCACTTTCTTTTGATAGCCTTGATATGTTTCAGGATCGATACCCTGCTCATTGTGGTCTACCCGACTGTCGATTGTACCCGCCTGGTGACTGTTCGCGCGTTGGCAACTTAGTTGCCTATCATTTTTAGAGACATACACATGTGATTGTGGGGGTATACCACAGTACCTAGGACAGACATCAAACCATGCTTTGTAGAGTATACCCGGAGGGTGCTTCCGTGTCTGAGTTTCACTTGCACCAGTAAGTTGCTCTAGTGTTGGTTGTTGTAATTGTTCTTCCAACTAGTCTAGTGTTTGCTTGTTTTATCTTGTAGGGTCTTTTTTCTAGTGTATGTTTCTTTTGAATGAATAGAAATATCTAGTGTGTCTTTGATCTTCTCACACAGTGGAGGATCACGAGCTCCATCAGTCATGAAGGCTTCTTGGCCTACCACCGGTTACACTGGAACCACCCCCGCCATCACTAAGGCGAAATCTCGACCAACAATGGTCTTTTGAAGCGACCGGGTCACGGGAAACTGTTCTCGACCAACATTCGGAGGAACCAACTATTTCAGACCTTGGAGAAGAAGTGCTCGGTCCACCCGAAACTCCAACCATTGATCTTTCAGTGCCCATCATCATACAGGTTTATCCTTACGGGCGCCAAATAATGTCACACGCAGCAATGGAAAAAAATGTTTCCACTTCTTCTGGGAATTCTTCTATTCCCACTACAGTTGTCACCACAGGGGGTGTTCCACCTCCTAACCCAGCATCGTTGGTCCGATCCACCATTATCCAAGCCACCATTGTGTTCCACCTCCTAACCTCGAGTAGTGGTCTAATCCCATCTTTGGCGGTGGCCACTGCTCCTTTCACACAAAGTGCGACAGGCCCTCTATTCTCATACGGGATGCCTATATTAGGTACAAGCCCTGTACTATCTTACTCCACTTTACAGACTTTAGGTCTGGGGGCAGGGAGCTCTAACTCTCCTTTGCAAGGACCCATGGGGGGGACTTCAGCTCCATTTAACGCTTTCCCTTATGGGGGAGGTCATATACCTCCTTCATCCCCTTCGCTCGGTGGTACCCACCAGCAATCCACCAGGCCAAACACACACCATAGTTCACTTGGAGTAGGGAGTCAAGGATCACCTTCTCATAATATGTCGGTAGGGTCGACATCATTTTCTTTGTTCGGTGTGTTTGGTAACAACGCTTTCTCATCAATTGCTTTCCCGACTAGGGGAAACCCTGGTTATGGCCAACATAATCCTATGCAAAGTAGTATTCCTACACAGGGAGTAAACCTAGGAACTTCTTCCGCATTAGGACCTTGGAATTCTTGGCAAGGATCAATTCCCTCGTCAAGAATGTCGATCTGGGGAAATTATTTTCATAACCAATGGAACCACGGGCAAGGTGCAGTACCTATGCCCATGGGATCGGCATGGGGCAACCCTTCCCAAAGTCCTCCGAATGTAATGCACGCCCAACCATCTACATCCTATTTCAGGAATCAGTCGATGATGTCTCCTCAAATGAAAAATCCATACACTGGTCATGGCCATGGTTTTTACCAGAACCCTGGCCAACAACCCAACTTTTCCTGGCAACCTAGTGCCATTCAAACTCCAGGCCCCTTTTTCCATGGTTATCATAAACAACAACCAAAACTACCTTTCTTGGCAACCTTACATTTTCCAAACTTGACAAGGTTGTTGAATGATCTCATATGTCATGATCCACGTTGGCCCCCTATGCTGATGAATTTTCCTTCGGACATACCAAAGTTCGAAGCCAAGCCTAACGAAGATCCAGAGGATCATGTGACCACCTTCCATCTTTGGTGCTCATCTAATTCGTTGAAAGATGACTTCGTACAATTGTGATTGTTTCAATGCACTCTCATTGGGAGTGTTGCGAAATGGTACATCAAGCTCGACCACTCGAGATATTCTTCCTTCGGAGAATTGGCAATGGTGTTCCTAAACCATTTCCAATTACCTGTGAGATACGACATCGGCACATAATTACTGGCCAATTTCGAACAGAAAAAAGAGGACCATATCTCTGATCACATCCGAGAATGGAGATGCCAAAAGAGTTTGATTAAGGTACCATTCCCACCAACATTCCTGCTTGAGTGGTTCCTTAAGTCTTTGGTCCCGCAACTATCCAAAGACATCACAACGTCGGGAGTGTTTTCCAAAGAAGATGCCATCATGAGAGCTCAACAGCTTGAGCTAATTTATTCTCAGTCCGGTTTACTGTACGAGATTTTGTCGGATGCACCACGATCCATACTTGATAAAACCAGATAGAGAGTTGGACCACATGCCGATGGTATTGTAGGTTCAGCACAAACAAATCCCATTGAATAACTGACAAAACAATTGCAGCAATTTTCTATAAAACACACAACGGCAAGCCAAACTACTCTTTTGGTTGCTCCCCCTACCCAAACGTCGGATGTAAACAGTGTACAATCGACAAATCCAAAGGCCACCTAGCAGCCTGATGGAAAGAAAAAACAACGTAAGAAGGGTAAAGGAGATAAGAAACCCACTTATAATGTTGGCGGGGGCAACACTGAGAAACATAAGGTGAAGTATCTGTGTAACCTGTGCACGGAATACCACCCGACCCACCTTGCCCTCAGCTTGTAGAGGCCCAAAAGTTTGTGTCATAGCAGTAGCCTGCTATAATAATGAATCCATTTCAACATGGGCAAAACCTAACCCAAGCCTCTACAAGCGTGGAAGGGGGCATTCAAGGACCCTCTTCGTCTTCCAACAATCCTACATCCGTGAATGTGTATATGATGAAAGGTGATGCTTTTATATCGACTAGATCATATGACTACATTAAGCCAAGCACCTCTGAGAAAGGTAAAGAAGCTGAAATCTCATCTCTTCCTCTCTAGATCGAGAAGAATTTGGGCGAAACGATGGAAAGCATCCCAAAAGGTACGTTCAAGAAAGCTTCTCACAACCAAAATGCAAGGGCCACCCAAAACTATTTTGTGGTGGAGGATTTGTCTCAAACCCCTTGTGCGATGTCCTCTTTGGAGTTCCTCCAAAGCTGCCCTTCCCAGAGGAAAGCTTTGCTAGCCACTTTAGGATCTGCTGAGACTTGTAATCCAGGTACAATCATGTTGGATACAACCGACTTAAAACCTCATCTCCCTTACCACGTAGCGTTTTAGATAGTAGTGGCTTACCCCACGAAACATTTTCCGCACGGTGTTTGATGAGGGTGCCTCGACATGCGTCATGTCGTTGGCATGTTGGAAGGCCATTGGCCAGCCCGTTTTGTCTCCATCACCTACTCTTCTTTCCGCTTTCGATGGTTGTTCATTCCGACCACATGGCATCATCCCCTCTTCCCCGTGCAGTTAGGAGAGAAGACCGTGTGCGTCGAGGTATAAGTAGTTGACGCATCCCTCGACTACAATCTCTTGTTAGGTAGGAGTTGGACCTATTCCATGCAGGCAGTGGTCGCTACAATTTTCTAGGTCTTGTTGTTTCCACACAAGGGTCGAATCGTGTCCACTGATCAATTGTCCTTCTCCCAACCTGAACCTTCATTCGGGGCATCCGTGGTCCTGATGGTTGATAATACTCAACCGGGCGTCGTCAATGTAGGGGTTGGTTTGTGCCCACCTTTGATGGGTACTTTCGATTACCCGCCTCCTCAAGGCGACGTCAAGTTCATATCAGACCACCATAAGGTTGATATTTTCAAAGTTTCTTCGTTTCGCATGACTTAATTCAACGATCCATGGATTCATCCTTCCCCATCGGCCATGATGGAAGGGACAAGGAACCATGATATGTCCATGTCCTTGTCCGCGATAAAAGCAGCGTACTCTTTAGTCCAACAAGCTTCAGCCGACACCGATCCAACTCTTACACAAGAGTTAGATCCGATTCCAGAGCCTATTTGGGCTCAATTTTCCCTCGCTGATACCGATTCGTTAGACTTAGTCTTTCCCTCAGACGAAGCAATCATTGAAGCAATGACTAGTCTAAACAAACCCTGGGACGATCTCCAGCACAGATCATACTTCTTCCCAGAGTTAAGCAGAATCGAAGAAAGGGAATTCACTTGGACTATGACTAGAGATAGGTCTTGTCCTATCAATCCCTTGGCTGCACATGAGGTTTATGTCGAGGGTAATATGGTAATTATCGCTGAAACTATATCGATTAATATCTCCAGAACCCCTGACGTCGTGGAGAATGTTTTCGTCAAAGATGACTATTCCCCCGAAGATATTCAAATCTACACAGACTTATTTAAATAATTATGCAACGTTTTTGCCTGGTCTTACGAGGAAATGCCAAGCATTGATCCAAAAATAGTTGAACATAAAATCACAACTTATCCTGATGCTAAGCCAGTTTGGCAGAAGTTTCATCCAGTTAATCCCAAGAAAGCAGCAGCTATTAAGGTTGAAGTAGAGAAACTATTGAAAGCAGGTTTTAACTATCCTGTCCATTTGATCCAATGAGTGTCAAATCCTATGTTGGTCAACAAGAAACGGGGCACAATTCACATATGTATGGATTTTCGTGATTTGAACAAAGCCTGTCCAAAAGATAATTTCCCACACCCTTTATTGACCAGATAGTCGATGAATGCAGTGGTTGCGAAGATTTTTCTTTCATGGATGGTTTTTCGGGATATAATCAGATACAGATCAAACCCGAAGACCAGCACAAAACAACTTTCATCTATCCATGGGGTACATTTTCCTATCATAAGATGTCTTTTGGTCTCAAAAATGTTGGAGCTACCTTCCAGCGGGCCATGACTTTTTCTTTCCATGATCTCAAGCATATAGTCGAAGCCTATTTAGATTATTTAGCATCGTGATCTCGCAAGAGAACGAATCATCCCACACACCTCTGATTTATCTTTGAGCGATGTCACTACTTCAGGATTTGCTTGAATCCAAACAAATGCATATTTTGCATAACGTTAGGATGGTTGCTCGGTTTCATAGTCTCAACAATAGGGATCATGGTTGATCCTCTCAAGGTGGAGGCAATACTTCAATTGTCTCCCCCGTGTACAATCCTTCAGCTTCAAAGTTTAAGGGAAAAGAGAACTTTTTGAAGCGTTTCACAGCCAACTATGTTGAGATCACAAAGGGATTTATGCATTTGCTAAAGAAAGACGTCCCTTTTTATTAGGACGAAGTCGCTCTGTTAGTAACATTTCTTGTCCTGGGCACAAGAGTATTCAGGTCTGCAAGTGGCACAAGAAGTGCGCAAGCGCAACATGGAAAAATCTCACTTCAGGCTTCCAAGAAAGTAAGCAGGCGAAATTATATTGTCGACGGTCCAGATTCATCCATAAGAGCAGATCGACGATTGGCAGGAAATCGCGGTTAGTGGAGTTGCGCCAAGATTAGCGCAATGGATAGCGCCCATATTGTGTGTAGGAAAGGATAGAAGTCGTCCATCCAAAGGACGTGTGGCGCAAGATCTAGTCACATCGGCATTTCGGCATTTGGGAGTTCGAAGGGTGAGAGTTCCATGTCATTCTACATATTGAAACCTCAAACCCCGAAGCGCCGAAAGTGCCGAAATTCAGGCCCGCAGTATCACGGAGCAGTCTCAGTCGTCCATCCAAAGGGGACACCTAGTGGGCGATTAGGCTCCTCACCTTTTCTCCCATCTTGATTTCGAAGCACAAGGAGCAGATCCTTCATATCCCTGAGGCACGAAGTGCCAAGATCATCCAGGACCTAGGCTCACAGCATCACCGAGTGAGTTCAGGACCGTCAGATCTGAGAGGGACGTGTGGTGCCCAATTAATCCATCTCGGTGTTTCTCTCATCGTGACTGTGATAAGAAAGGATCAACTCCTTCCTATTCACGAACGCTGAAAGCACCTTTGAGAATAAACGTAGGGTCATAGCCCATGGTCACTTGGGAAATAAAAAGAGTTGTGCAAAAGGGGCCAAAGGCATCGAGTCTAGTCGCCGAAAGGATCATCGTGATCTCCAAGTGCCATCTGATTCGACCTCAATTCTGGTTTTCTCTTGGAGTAAATGAAGGTGATAAGGGGTGGTTGAATCCTTTCCTCATTCATTAAGTGTAAGGTATGGAGGGTCTGGCAAGTTGTCTGCTTGAGAGGGTCCTGTGTACCAATTTTTTCCAAAGAAGCCATGTTGAGTTCTCGACTAGCCATAGAGGTTTGCACACGCTAACTCGACACTTAATGGCTCAGCTACCCCCCTTACAGGAGCCATGCACAGTTAAGGTGGCGTATGACGAAGAATATCCGTCTGAATTTGGCTGAAGGGACACCAAGCCCTGGATGACTGAGCACACCTTTGTTAGGCGAATTTTTCTGAGTATATAGACTCAATCTTTGTATTTTGTAATCATCAAGGGTTCAGTAAGGCTCCCGGTTGTAAAATTTTAATGAAACACTGTTATTCTGGTTATGCATGGACTTTTGAGACTTCTTGCCTTATGAATGTCAGTTTCTTTCATGTCTTTGTTTACACTTTGTTAGAAAAACTCGGAATTGGAGGATCCAGTCGAGTTGTAACTGTTATAGGATGATGTAGGTTGGATCACTGTAACAGTTGCATTGTTTCTAATCGGTCCCTGTGATTTTCTTAGCACTGAACGACTTGGAATTGGAGGATCCAGTCAAGTCCCCCTTTCAGTTTCTCGAAGCCCTGAACCAAGAGGATCTTGCATTCAGAGTTTTTCTTCTACAAACTGTTGAAAGGCCTGTTGCTTGAGGTATTTTTCTCACTCTTCTTACCAAGTATTCCACCTGCTCGTCTTTTAATCAACCCACTGATTGAAGTTAGATCAAGACCTCCTTTGTTCCTTACATACCAGACTCAGTTCCCGAGTTAGAGCGATATCTTCCCGAGTCTCTACCCATTTGATCACCCATTAAAACTATCGTGACATAAAACTGATGGGAGTTGGGATCTGCTCCTTCAAGAAATCTAGGAGTGACTTCTGACGCTAACATTTCTAGCGTCGTTGTCGGGGATGAAGTTGAATATTTTCCCCGGGATTGAACGACATTGAACCTTTGATTCTGAAGGTGCATTAGGTATCAGAGCCTTTGAATATTTCTACTGTGCACCTGGAGACTCCATTGTGACGACTCCACTATGGCAAACCTGTCGTGATAATCATGGCTTTCAGAGGTAGGCACACGCGTTCCCATCCACAGCTGCCTCTATCTACACCTAAAACTGATCCAGAGGTGGTTCTCAGAAAGGGAAAGGCCTCTGAAGAAGGAACTTCCATCGCTGAACTAGGTAATCTTCCATCTCCTTCTGTAGGAACTCCATTTTCTCCTCCTCAGTTTCTTAACAGACCTTTTTCTGAGGTTTCCCGTGTCCTGAATTTCGGGAGTGTTCCTGCTGAGTTTTCCCCTCCTGGTCTGGGATTGGACGGAGAAACCCTTGTCACTCCCCTCTCCTATGAAGCTCTACTTTGGCGTAGACCCAGGACCGCTAAAGATTTCCCCACTCCTATCTTTACCACTCCTGCACAAAGAGGAGCATATGTTGACTTAAGCTCGTTAGCCTTCTCCTTAAATCCCCTTCTATTTCCCATTCCACTTCGAGACTCATTCCCAGTGGCCCCTTCATGAACTCCTTCTCCTCCAAGTTCTCCTCCACATAGTATTCCTATGGCTGGTGCTAATCCCCCTATAAATAGAATGGACACCATAGTCTCTGCCAGATATACTCCCTTAATCCTACCCCATCCTGTGAATCCTCTCCCTGCTGGGGATTACTTGAAATATATGCCCAAGTTCACTGGGGAAGGGGACATAACTGTGGAAGAGCACCTGGCTACTTTCTACAATTATGTAGAGAACCTGAACATTGAAAATGAAGATGTCTGGATGAGAGTCTTCGTCCAGAGCCTGGATGGGGAGGTGAGGAAGTGGTTTAGAGGATTGGCCCCCGGATCTATTGCTGGGATCGAAGCCCTGGATAGTGCTTTCCTGAGACAGTGGGGAGATAAGAAGGATTTCATGTACTACATGACAGAGTTCAGGTCTTTGAAGAAGATGGAAGGAGAGTCTATATCTAACTTCTCCAAAATATTCAATAAGATGTATAATAAAATTCCTGCCGAAATAAAACCCTCAGAAGCCTCGGCCAAGATTTCTTATGCTAGTGCATTTGGTCCCGATTTCTATCTTTTATTGAGAGAAAGAAGAGCCACCTCCTTAGCTCAAATGAAAGATGCAGCCATAGAAGTGGAATCTAATGTATTAGAAGTGGATAGACTGAGGAACAAGGCCGACGCAAACAGGAGAAAGGGAAGATCTGAAGCCTCAACTTCTATCCCATCGGTGCCCCACCCTCAAGTGGATGAACTGACCAAGATGGTGAAGTCTCTATCTGCAGAGATGGAGAGAATGAAGGTGGAAGGGAGGCAAGCATACAAGGGCCCTCAAAGAGTAAAAAATAAAGGAGGTTTCAGGAGACCAAACAATGTTGTTTCCCCAGCTATGCAAAGAGAGAGGGGAAGAGACAGAGAAGACCAGAAAATTCAGGCCCCTTTCCAAAACAATTTTGTGGCGGAGGGGGAAGAAGGGTAAACAGATGAGCTTGATCCTAAAATCCATTTCCTCGGGGACACTCCTCCTTTTCCTCATCTCACTCAATCAACATATGAGGATTCTCTCATGGACAGTCAGCTAAATGAACTTAGCAAGGGAGACAAGACTAGTGGCAGCCAAGGCAGGTATGAGATGAGGTCTAAGAAAAAGACAGTAGCACCTGATGTTCCTGAGCAGTCCACTAGAACAGAGAAACCTGTTAATGAAGTAGCAGACAGTCACAGAGGTAAGAATCCATGACCCCTCTCTCCCATAGTCCAGAGTCATGTTCCTGAAATAAGAGAAATCCTGAAGCTTACATCTTCTTTTAATTTCGAGCATGAAATTCAAAAGATCAGAATCCCTGTGCCCCTAACCAAATTGATTAAACATGAAGGGTTCAAGAAACGCTTCTCTGATATTTTACAGTCTAAGGTCTCATGCCTTCCCACATACTTCATCAATTTGCAAGATGAAAAGCCTGCAGTTATCCTAGGTCCTATGGTAGAAGGCAAGAATGACTCATCCCCTCCCTTCTACACTTCCTTGAACATACATGACAAGGTACTGCACAACTGCTTGATGGATTCGGGGGCTTCTCACAACCTCATGCCCAAAATCGCATGGAAGATTTAGGGCTAGAAGTCACCCGAGCCTATCATGACCTCTATTCCTTTGACTCCAAAAAATTTCAATGTCTAGGAGTTATCAAAGACCTAGTCGTGACCTTGTTTTAGTTGCCCATGAAAAGTGTGGTCATGGATGTTGTAGTGGCTGATGTCCCCCCCAAGTTCGGTATGTTGTTATCAATATCTTGGATAAAAATACTGGGGAGAATTTTTCAGATGGACCTCACATATGCTACTATCCCAATGTTTGGAGGAGAACATAGGAGGCTATACAGGGAAGCCCAACTGGCCTATATAATCAGTGATGAGGCCAACCCTACCAACCATCCCATTTTTCCTTGGATACTGATTTAGGTTCCAGTGTACTACAACTCACTAATGCTCCCAAGCCTCCTCTAAAACTCAGAAATCCGCTCACCACTTCCCATAAATTTCCTCCCTCCATCACCCCCGTCTGGAAAATGTTCTTTGATGGAGCCTTTTCCAGGGAAGGCGCTGGAGCTGGGGTGTTTTTTGTGTAACCGGATCAGGAAACCATATCTCTGTCATACAAACTAGAATTTGAAGCTACCAACAATGTGGCAGAGTATGAAGCTCTTGTCCTAGGATTAAAAGCCGCAAGGGAAATGGGAATTCAGGAAGTAGCAGTGTTCGGAGATGCAGAGTTGGTGGTCCAGCAGATTAGAAACACTTATCAGGCCAAGCACCCTCGACTCAGAAGCTACAGAAATGAGTTATGGTACTTAATTGACAATTTCTTCTTAGCATTCAACATTTCTTTTGTCCCAAGAGAGAAGAACACAGTGGCAGATTCCTTGGCTACATTAGCAAGCAATTTCAAAGTGCCCTTGCCACCCAAATTCAGATACGATGTAGAAGTAAAATACAGGCCCTCCATACCTGACAATGTCAAGCATTGGAAGGTATTCGAGGATGATCTTGAGGTAAAAATATTCTTGGAGACCATTGAAGAATTTTCAGAAATGCAGATTGACCAAGACTCTGTCTCTGAATAAAATCTTGATGGGGGTAATTTTCTGAATAAGATTTCAGAGTGTAACATTGTGCAGCTGCCCAACAATCATATTCCAAGGGGACTGGTTCCTTTAGAAAGGATTTTTTATAGAAATGATGTGGCATTAAAAGGGGAGATCTCAGAAGATGACGTTGATACAATTCAGTGAAACATTGGCACTAAGAGTGAGCCCAAGTTGGTCAAATTGTCAAGAAGTCTGACAAAGGAGCAGAGGTCTCAATACGCTGGACTTTTGAAGGAATTTGCTGATGTGTTTTCCTGGACCTATGCAGATCTCAAAACATATAACACTTCTGTCATTGAGCATAAAATCTCGTTGAAAAGGGAGGCAAATCTGTTTAGGCAGAAGCTAAGACAGATCAATCCTATGATGCTTCCTATTATGGAGAGGGAAGTGAAGAAGCTGCTACAGGCCCAGATCATCGTACCACTGAGATATTCAAAGTGGGTGTCCAACTTGGTACCAGTAAGGAAAAAGAATGGAGAAATCAGACTCTGTGTAGACTTCAAAAACCTGAACAGGAGCTCACAGAAGGATAACTACCCCTTACCAAAGATGGAACATATATTGCAAAGGGTAACAGGAGCATCCAGAATGTCCATGATCGATGGCTTCTCTAGCTACAACCAAATCTTTGTTTTGCCTGAGGACAGGGAAAAGACTGCATTTACCACTCCATGGGCACATTCATGTATGCCAAAATGCCTTTTGGATTGATGAATGTAGGGGTGACGTTTCAATGTGCCATGGACATAGCTTTCATTGGGGAAAAGGATAAATTTTTGGTCGTCTATCTGGATGACATCACAGTATTTTCAAAATCTGATAAAGAACACTGTTGTCATCTCAGGAAGGTTTTCCTGAAATGCAGGAGTTTTGGCATTTCATTAAACCCCAAGAAATATTGGTTCGCCATGCAGGAGGGAAAGTTACTAGGCCACATAGTATCAGCAGAAGGAGTTAGGATCGATCCTAGCAGAGTTGAGGCAATACAAGCCTTATCAATCCCGAGGTCCAAGAAGGAGGTCCAATCTTTCCTTGGTAAGATTAATTTTCTGAGGAGGTTTGTCCCTAACTTTGTTGAGGAGGTAAAACTTATAACAGCCATGTTAAGGAAGGGAAATGAAGTAAGGTGGACTTCTGAATCGCGAAAGTCCTTTGAGAAAATAAAGAAGTCCTTGATTGAATCCCCTGTGCTTATCAGTCCCGATTACTCAAAGGATTTCCTTATTTTCTCCTTTGCCTCACCTAACACGGTGGTTGTTGTTTTACTACAGACAAACGAGGTTGGGCTAGAGCAGCCTATTGCCTATTTCATCCAAGCATTGAGGGATGTCGAAGTTAGGTATGACACTATGGAGAAGCAGGCCTATTCCCTGGTAAAGGCTCTCAAGGCATTTAGAATCTATGTCCTGCAGTCAAAAATCATAGTTTATGTCCCCTCAGCTGTTGTTAAAGACATTCTTATTCAGCCCAACATAGACGGGAGAAGGAGTAAGTGGATAGCCAAGATTCTGGAATTTGACCTAGAAATAAAGCCTACCAAATTGATCAAAGGTCAAGGATTACCCAAGTTGTTGGTTGAAGCCAATTGCCAAGATTTGGGGGTAAGTTTCATCAACGAATGTTTAGGAATTCAGCAGGGTTGGCTGTCTGAAATAGACCCTCAAAGGGAGCCCCCATTGACTCGATGTCCCTGGTATAAGGATGTCATATACTTTCTGTAAGAGTTGCGGCCTCCAGACGGCCTGCAAAGAAACAAGGAAAAAGCTTTGAAGCTCAAAGTAGTCAGATATTTCCTTATCGATCAGGTTCTTTATTGGAAAGACCCCCTGGGGTTGCTTTTGAAATGTGTAGATCCACAAGAGGCTGACAGGGTCATAGTTGAATTTCACGACAGCCTATGTGGAGGGCATCATTTCTGGAAAACCACAGCCTACAAAATCCTCAGGGTTGGATACTACTGGCCCACCGTATTCACTGACATCTGCAGAAGGGTCCGAGCTTGCACCAAATGTCAAATATTTGCAGGAAAACAATAGCTCAAGTCTCTGTTGTTAAATCCTGTGGTTGTTTCAGGACCTTTCCAATAGTGGGGCCTAGATTTCATTGGAGAAATTCACCCCGCTTCCAGTGGGCAACACAAATGGATCCTGACTTATACTGATTTCTTCACCAAGTGGATTGAAGCTATCCCCACCAGGAGTGCTTCCCACAAGGTAATCATTGGATTCCTGGAAGACCTCATCACAAGATTCGGTTGCCCAAGTAAGATTGTCACTGATAACACAACCTCTTTCAGGGCTGAGTCGTTAGCCAAGTTCTGTGAGCAATTCGGGATCAAACTGATTCACTCCACCCCATACTATCCCCAGGGCAACGGTTTAGCAGAGTCCTCCAACAAAAGCCTGATAAGGATCATCAAAATACTGTTGGAAGACAACAAGAAGGCCTGGCATTCAAGATTGAAATTTTCTCTATGGGTCGATTGAGTGACCATGAAGATATCTATAGGCGTCTCTCCTTTCCAATTAGTTATGGAGCAGAGGTTTTTTTTCCTTCTCATTTAGCCATTCCTGTAGCAAAATTCCTCCAGGATCATCAAGAGGAGACTGATGACATGATCAGAAGAATTCATCAGCTAGTGGAAGTCCAGCAAGCCAAGAAGCAGGTAATGGGCAGAATTTAGGACCATCAGCAAAGGATCAAGCAAGTTTTTGATAAGAAGGCCAAGAAGGAAGAGTTTCAGGTAGGAGACCTGGTACTGAAATGGGATGCTCCTAAACAAGATAAAGGCAAGCATGGAAAATTCGAAGCCCTGTGGATCGGGCCTTTCAAAGTCTCCGGAGTATTCTCGAATAACACCTACAGGTTACGGGATTTGAAGGATCAAGAAGCTTTCAATGGCCCTGTGAATGGGCATTTCCTAAAAAGATTTTTCTCTTGAGCCACACATGGCTCTTTCGCGGTTGTAAATATTGTTTTATTTCCATCTTTAAGTTTTAAATAAATGACCCCATAGCCCAACAGCAAGGCACTGGAGCTGCAAAATGAGTCCTTAGAGCATCACAGGGACGACTCTATCCCCCATGGAGCCTAATGTTAGTAACATTTCTTGTCCTGGGCACAAGAGTATTCAGGTCTACAAGTTGCACAAGAAGCGCCCAAGCGCAGCACGGAAAAATCTCGCTTCAGGCTTCCAAGCAAGTAAGCGGGCGAAATTATATTGTCGACGGTCCAAATTCATCCATAAGAGAAGATCAATGATTGGCAGGAAATCACGGTTAGCAAAGTTGCGCCGAGATTAGTGCAATGGATAGCGCCGATATTGTGTGCAGGAAAGGATAGCAACCGTCCATCCAAAGGATGTGTGGCGCGAGATTTAGTCATGTCGGCGTTTCAGCATTCGGGAGTTCGAAGGGTGAGAGTTCCATGTCATTCTACATCTTGAAACCCCAAACCCCAAAGCGCCGAAAGCGCCCAAAGTCGGGCCTGCAGTATCACAGAGCAGTCTCAGTTGTCCATCCAAAGGGGACACCTGGTGCGCAATTAGGCTCCTCACCTTTTTGCCCATCGCGATTTCAAAGCGCAAGGAGAAGATCTTTCATATCCCCAAGGTGCGAAGTGCCAAGAGCGTCCAGGACCTAGGCTCACAGCATCACCGAGTGAGTTCAGGACTGTCATATCTGAGAGGGACGTGTGGTACCCAATTAAGCCATCTCGGCGTTTCGCTCATCGTGACTGTGATAAGCAAGGATCAGCTCATTCCTATTCACGAACGTCGAAAGCGTCTTTGAGAATAAACGCAGGGTCACAGCCCGTGGTCACTAGGGAAATAAAAAGAGTTGTGAAAAAGGGGCCAAAGGTGTCGAGTCTAGTCGCCGAAAGGATCATCGCGATCTCCAGGTGCCATCTGATTCGACCTCAATATTGGTTTTCGCTTGGAGTAAATGAAGGTGAGAAGGGGTGGTTGGATCCTTTCCTCATTCATTAAGTGTAAGGTATGGAGGGTCTGGCAAGCTGTCTGCTCGAGAGGGTCCTGTGTACCAATTTTTTCCAAAGAAGCCATGTTGAGTCCTCGACTAGCCAGACAGGTCTGCACACGCTAACTTGGCACTTAATGGATCAGCTACCCCCCTTACAGGAGCCATGCGTAGTTAAGGTGGCTTCTGACGAAGAATATCCGTTTGAATTTGGCTGAAGGGACACCAAGCCTTGGATGACTGAGCACACCTTTGTTAGGCGAATTTTTCTAAGTATATAGACTCAGTCTTTTTATTTTTTAATCATCAAGGGTTGAGCAAGGCTCCCAGTTGTAAAACTTTAATGCAGCACTTTTATTCTGGTTATGCATGGACTTTTGAGACTTCTTGCCTTATGAATGTCAGTTTCTTTCATGTCTTTGTTTACACTGTGTTAGAACAACTCGGAATTGGAGGATCCAGTCGAGTTGTAACTATTATAGGATGATGTAGGTTGGATCACTGTAACAGTTGCATTGTTTCTAATCAGTCCCTGTGATTTTCTTAGCACTGAACGACTTGGAAT
Organism: Picea engelmannii; assembly: GCA_009831015.1. Lineage (NCBI taxonomy): Eukaryota > Viridiplantae > Streptophyta > Pinopsida > Pinales > Pinaceae > Picea > Picea engelmannii. Next base: position 481,316 of record ML782008.1, on the reverse strand, counting down.
TGGAGGATCCAGTCAAGTCCCCCTTTCAGTTTCTCGAAGACTTGAACCAAGAGGATCTTACATTCAGAGTTTTTCTTCAACAAACTCCTGAAAGGCCTGTTGCTTGAGGTAGTTTGCTCACTCTTCTTACCAAGTCTTCCACCTGCTCGTATTTTAATCAACCCACTGACTGAAGTTAGATCAAGACCTCCTTTGTTCCTTACATAACAGACTCAGTTCCCGAGTTAGAGCGATATCTTCCCGAGTCTCTACCCATTTGATCACCCATTAAAACTATCGTGACATAAAACTGATGGGTGTTGGGCTCTACTCCTGCAAGCAATCCAGGAGTGAATTCTGACGCCAACATGCTCAACACTCTTTCAATGCATTGAAACATGCCCTCACGACTGCTCCTCTGCTCCAACTACCTAATTATAACAAAGATTTCTTATTGTACTTGGCTGCGGCAGAGTCGACTATCGGTATGGTATTAGTTCATGAGGATGACTTCCTCTCATAATATGTGATTTATTACCTGAGCTGAGGCCTGGTTGCACCAGAACTCAATTATTCCTATATTGAAAAACTGGCGTTGGCAGCCGTTCATGTTGTTCAACGGTTCCGTCATTATATTTTGTTTCGCAAGACCACCTTCATTACCATTCTGAATCCATTTCAATACGTATTAACACGATCCGTCATTGGTGGGAAGATCAGTAGATGGATATTTGTCCTCCAGGAATTTGACTTAGATTTTGTTTCGGCGAATTCCAAAAATTCATTGGTTTTTGTGGAACTCATCTCAGAACTTCCGGTTGAATCCAGTGAGGTTATGCCCGAAGAGTCGCCTATTGGAGGAGACATGTTTTTAATTGCATCTTTAGATCCCTGGTATGGATATATACTTTTCCATCTCCAGACTTTGAAGTGCCTCGCCTCTACTTCTCGCGATGAGCGTCGCCATATATTCCATCGGGCTAAGAACTATCTCATACCCGATGACACTTTTTATCACCGAGGTGTATATTGCATCCTTCGATGATGTCTCACTCATGAAGAAGAAGTTATCATGCTTAACGACTGCCATACTGGAGCATGTGGCGGTCATTTGTCTGGGTTGGAAACAACCCAAAAGATTTTACGAGTTGGTTACTTTTGGCCAACGTTAATCAAAGACTGTATCGAATCGGTCAAGAAGTGCCACCCGTGTCAGATCTTCTCTCGGAAGATAAGGGCACATCCCGCTCCCATGTTTCGTGTCATCATAGTTGGTCCCTTCACCAAGTGGGGGATTGATTACACTACATGCAACCCTATTTCATCAAGGGGGCATCGTTATATCATTGTAGTCGTAGACTACTTCACGAAGTGGGTCGAAGCTATGCCAACATTTAAATATGATGGAGAGACTGCAACTCTCTTTTTGTTCAACCAGATAATCACAAGGTTTGACGTCCCGAGAGAGATTGTCACTGACCATGGCAGTCACTTTCAGAACCAAATGATGACCGAATTAACATCATATCTTGGGTTGCGCCAAGAACATTCGTCACTCTACTACCCCCAAGCGAATGGTCAGGTGGAAGCTGTAAATAAATCTCTTAAGACCATCCTACAGTGAATGATCAATTCGGCCAAGTCAAATTGGCATTTGATGTTATACTCAGCATTATGGGCTTACCGAACGTCTGTTAATACTACAACCGGTTTCTCACCTTTTCAACTTGTTTATGGGCTGGAAGTAGTCTTGCCTATAGAATATCAGATCTCGTCCCTAAAGTTGGCAATACAGTTACTGCCAGACACTTCTCCACTTGAAGAGCGATTATTATACCTTGAGCAGCTCAATGAGCAGCGTAGTGATGTATCCCTGGCCAACGAGGCTCACAAACAAAAATTCAAGTGTCAGTATGGTCAGTTCGTTTGTCCTCAGATTTTCTCTTAAGGCGACTTTTTCCTGGCCTATGACCAGGATAAGGACTCCCTGGGGGCAGGAAAATTCAAACCCATGTGGTTTGGACCTTTCATCGTAAAAGAGGTTCTAAAAATGGCGCTTATCATTTGGTAGAATTTGAGGGAAATGCTTTGGCGGAGCCTAGAAATGGGCTCTACCTAAATAAGTATTACTCACAGGTAGGTCACCTTGGGTAACTTTTTGTAACATATGTATAGTCTTTGTACTATTACTTTCTGGTTTCTTTTGGTTTTATGGAAGTGTCATTTTTTATGTTATCTTTTGTCACTGTGGCAGATGTCAAGTGAATCAGAGGTGTTTGTTGGGTACGCAGACGATGCTATCCGGCACACTTAGAGGCTTGCCTCTACAGCTTGGGTAATTTTTACACTTCAGGGCCATTCATTATCTTCAGGAGGTATATGTTTAGGCAACACCACAAACAATGTCATCGAATACAACGCAGTTATTGAGTTGCTTCGTGACGCTCTGTCATTTGGTATCTCTCACCTTCGGGTCTATTTAGACGCTCAGCTGGTTGTGTCTCAGTTTTATAGAGTCTACCTTGTTCATGATCCTACTTTACACCGACGATTCCTTAGGGTACGTCTCTTAGAATAAAGCTTTGATTATATTACATATTTTCATGTTCCTAGGAGATTAAATCAAGTCACAGATACTCTAGCTAATCAAATCTTAGATTGGCATCTCACACACATATAAGAAAGATATACACATGCACATGTAAATACATTTTTAAAGGCAAATATAATCCATAAGACATAAAAAGACATAAAAATCCATATATAATATCAAAATCATCAAAGTACATAGGTGGGCACAACCGCCTCAAAAGTATGACCAGTAACGAGTCATGGGGCTTATGCCCTCAAACAATATACAAGTAGTGCCCTCGGCATGTGAAAAGCCCAGCATAACTAAGGATGGGTCTTGTGGGCCATGTTGTAATAATCTACGGCGTTTTCCAAACGCCAAAAAAGCCGGACCCATGTCCATGGTGCCCCCACTACGTGAGGTTTCATAGATGGTGGAAGATCCTCAATCTCTGCCATGGGGACTGTGCGAGTGAACGAGGTAAAATTTCTCTTTACTCACCTCAGAACCCTCTCAGCCTCACTGGTTGGAAGCTCTCCTGCTATTGTTGGTCCCCCTGCAGTGGCGGGTACGGCCCCTGTCCGAGGACGTTGCCTGTTCCCCGCATAATCCATTGGTCGCACTGGCCCCACATTTGCACATAATAGACACATATCTGTCAAATGCTCTGGTATAAAATAAATAAATAAACGTAAAAATTACATATGGTTAACAAAAAAAAAAAAAAAAATGATGCAAACTTACCAATCTCTCCTCGCTCCTCATCGGTAGGTACCGGTATCTCAGGGTCTCTCGAGAAGTCAATCCCAGCATAAGGTTAATCCTCTATGACTGGGATCTGTCACGACAACCAAGAAAAAAAGTCGTCATCAAAGGACTCATTGGTCCTTCCTCCCCCCTGTCATGGCAGAAACACAGCCCATCTACATATCGCGGGAAGAGAGGCATGATGCCCTCGTACCACCTCTCGAGGTATGAAACTGGGCACTCTTTCAAAAAACAAAGAGCAAAGAATCATTCCAAGCCCGAAGTTCCTCTGAGTCCACAACCGGCATTTTGTTAGCTGCCTCTTCATACAATCCAGTAATGTGGTGCTCCAATAAAAAATCTATGCATTTAAGCACTGAAATGCACAGTTCATCTATGCACGGGATGCTTGATGCAAAGCCGCAGACCCAGTAATCCGCCCGATGAGCAACACGATCACCTGCAATGCTAAGTCTGAGATCTTGCTTATCGGCACTTGCGAGCTCGTTCGGTTTGTACCCACCTCACAATGGAGTCCAATCAACTCCGATATATTATGAGGCCCAGAGGGAAATGTACGGAAGTTGAATGGTTCCCCTCTCCTGGACAGGCCAGTCAGAAAGTATATGTCCTCTGTCGTTGGAACCAGCGACTACCCCTCTAGCATAAAGGCCTCTGTGTCGGGATGCCAATAGTCAACCAAGGCATTCAGTAACCTAGGTTGTGCTCGCATGAAAGGACACATAAAAAATTTCAACAATCCACATTGCATTAATGCAACAATAGCATTGGGGTCTTCCCCAACCAGTGCACTAATATCCTCATGCTCTCTTTCTCTCCAGTGCACATACATCCTTCACATGGGAAAAGTTTAGGAGGGTTAACTCTTGCTTTTTTAATTTTTTTGCACTAAATGGAGGATCCACGCGGGATGTTGTGATGACAGTCGCGTGTACACACGGTCTGACATAAGACAGAGCGAGTGTACACGTGGGCTGTCATAGGACAACCCGTGTGGACGTAGGGCCGACCTTTTGAAGGTCGACGCCACCTCAAAAAATGAAACTAAATGCATAAATAAAGAATTAGATTGCAAGATGAGGTAGTTTATACTTACTTGGTCCAAGCGGATGGTTGTTTAGTCCACCGAGGCTCCCAGAATCAATTCTTTTCACAAAGGGGTCGTTTTGGCTTTTAGTCAAATTCTGAATTAACAATGGTGATAATGAGCTGCCAGCTTCTATTTATAGAGGTTTTGGCCTCTTTTTGTCAATTTTCGGACCCTTTTGTCATTTTTTCTAAACTAAAAATCATTTAAGATGGTTCAGGAGTCTTCTTTGGATGTTCACGGGAAGTATTACTTTGGGTATTGGGATTTTTTTTAGATTTGGGGCGTTTTAACGGTCCTTTGGTAAATAGTCATTTTTTTCCAACTCGTTGCATTTAAGTCAGGATTCCACTTTCTGCATCTTGTTGTCTTTTCCTCTTTTCCATAGGATCGATCCCACCAAGTTATGACATAGAACCATTATTGTTGCTTTAGAAGTGTCGTAATTTGGTGGTAGAGCTTACCGTAACATGGATGCCCTAGGTAGATCCTGGTTGCATTATGGTGTCCATGTTGTCACTAAAGACTATAGGCTCGGGAGTCCCTTTTAGTTTTTCCTGATTATGAGTTTGAGCCTCATTTGCATGATTCCTTATCACTCTTGACCTCACCCTCTGGATGCCCAAAACATAACGGGTCTTATTTTAATCCCTTTTCAGACCCTCTAAACATGAAAAGATTGTCGAGCGATCTTGTGGCCTTTCACGCTCGTTAAACTGAAATTTGAAGTCAAGTCTATCTGGCGGTAGTTTGCCCCTTTTTCAGTCCGAATGGTCAACTGTACGAACAAAGGTATACTCTAGAGGCCTCGGATCTCTAGAAGAGTACCCTCAGGTATAATTTTAATCCTTTTTCAGGCCTGAGGGACTAAATTTACAAAAAAGGAACCCCCACGAAGTCCATAGTTAAGCTCTTTTCAGACTCCCTAAAATTGAAAAAATCCTCGAGTGACCTTATTCTTTCACAGTCGTTAAAATGGTCCAAAATAACATTCCTGACGGAGTCCATAGTTAATCTTTTTTCAGACTCCTTAAAAATGAAAAAATTGTCGAGTGATCTTGTCTTTATCACACTCGTTAAAATGGTTTTGAATAGACATTTTGTCGGTGCTAGTTTACCCCTTTTTTGAACCGACTAGACTACCTTCAAAAAAGGCACCCCATCAGAGTCTCCTTTTACGTTTTTTCAGACTCTCTAAATATGAAAAACTGTCGAGCTTACCTTCTCTAGGCTTGTTAAAACTTACATCGAAGGACATTACCATTGCGTGTCTTATTAATCGCATTTTCAGACCCGCGTCTTTGGCCTAATGCCAGCTCCATGTTTCTCTCAACCGAACCATCTGAAACATGCCTTATAAGCAATCCCTGTAGCACTTTGCCTTTGTGTCTTGACACCGTTGGCCCAGGAGGCATTTTTTCCAAGTGTCCTTGCTTTGAACATCAATCTTGTCCTTGTGCTTCGAACTCGTATGTTTGCGACACTCGTTCCTCCTTTGTAACGTAGCATTCTTTTATTCTTTTTCCCAAATTATTGAAAAAGACAAAAAAATCAAATATACCCCAAAAAGAGGAAGGGAAACTTATTTTCTTTGTATTGGCAACACAATGAGTAACCCTTGGATAAAGCACAACCTTTCATTTGTTCGTCAAGCCCTGGAATTTAATATGACCTTAGGAAGATGTTCCCACTACATTGAGTTGTGTCCTCCTCTATTTGGTTATTCTTCCAAACATATGGAGAGTTTGAGTTGCTTTCTACCTCGTGAACTTATGTTAATGCCATGTTGCCTAAGTCTCATCTTTTGTCGTTCTATTGTCCAAGGGAATTTTTTACCAAGCCTGAGTCGGCCCATCTGCAATTTGTCTCTTTCCCTCATGCTCAGCCATCCCAAAGGTCCAATCAAGTCTTTGTTTGAAATCCATGAAGCCCTCAACATGATCATCAAGATCCTCTAGTCCATGACCGACGAGTCGTTGAAGACCTCTGGGTAGTGAATTTGTATACTCATATTACACTCCTACCTGAGTTTTGAATATTTTGAAGTTGGTGATCGAGCTCTGAAGAGCTCATCTCCATTCATTAGGCCTTATCATCTTATATAATATGGATACTATATATGTAGATCTTTTTTATTTCACGATGTAGATCTGTTGTGTATTGCTCGAGGCTACACTTTATATAGTTATATGGCATGGATCTACAGTGTATTTGATTGGTAGCCATGATTTTATCTCATTCTGATCATGGGTATGCCCACCTTGGTGATACAATTATTATTTTGTAGATGGCACCTCCCGAATTCTAGTCCCTGGGCTCACCGGTTTAGTACGTTGATAAAGATTGGTAATGTATTTCGGCCATCAGATGCTCTTCTGACCTCACACATTAGGGGGCATCTTTTATAACCCTAATTTTCACCAGACATACTTACCTAGCATCAGGCCATCTAAGATTCCTTCTTTGTCAAAACACTACTGAACAACTCTTCTTAAAAACCCCCTTTATAAAGGCCCATGTGCGTTGCTCCATTATTGGGCACGTGTATACGCTAGTTGCCCCAATACAACTCGAGTGTACCTACAAAATCACGAAAAAAGGAAAGTTGTTGACGGAACACACAACTTTGGGCAAGTTAACTAAACCTTTCGCCCATGTATGTTTGATCTTTCGACCAAATACCTAGCTCCTTCTAGCCTATAAAAGAAGGGGTAAAGGTCCCATTTGAAAGGAGGAAAATCATAGTAAAGAGACTATCCCCAATTGAGAATTCCCCTTGTCCCAACCTTTATCCATCCTTATGTAAAGAAAAGTATAGAGAAAAGTAGTTGGAGGATAGTTGAAGAGGAGCCCAAGACCAGTTTCAAGGAGCAATGTCGACCACATATTTATATGAAATGCACGTTTGCAGATTTTTGTTTGTTCATGTGTGAATGCAGGTCATCTTTGGGAGGAGTCTTGCAATCAAAGAGAGAGTGAAAGCAAAGGGATCGACATCAAACGAAGGAATTAAGGTAGATTTATCGAATCTCATTTACACCTTTGCATTGCATGAATGTGGGGTTTTGTGTCGGGAGAATAGGAAAGAGTAGAAGCCTTTGAAATGGTCATTTTCTGCATGCATGATTAGAGCCCTTAAATGCTAAGTCCATAAGAGAGATTCCCACCCACAACAAAAATGTCTTCATCACAATGAAATAATGGGATGTGATAACCTACACTACCATATGAAGCGACGGAAGATGGGGTAGAAAACCTAGTATCAACACCATGGGAACAAGAGATATGGTTCACATACATGACATATACCAAGGTAGACTGAAGACTAGTGGATGAATGCTTCACCAATGTTGAGACTAAAGATACAATAGGCATACAAGGGATGCTTTGATGTACATAAAAAAAAAATGTAGCATTTTTTGATATTTCTGATCTCATGGAAGTTGAAGGGTACAATATTTGCATGGAATTGTCATCAATTTTCACATAAGGGGGCCAATTTCAATAATTTATTTACTATTGGCCTAGAAAAAGATTTATCTCATGAGGGTGAGGTCCTCTACTATAGTAGTTTGGTTCTAGGCAAAATGAATCCAACTGATGAACGACCTTGAGGGAATCACATAATTGGTGTAGTTTAGGAAAATGGTGAGAATAATGGATATAGGTGTCACAAAAAGCATAAGGGTTATTTGTATGCAAATACTTATTTCCTTTGGATGATGATTTAGGAAGGGTAACTTGCAAAATAGGTATGGAATGACTTTCTTTAAAATAATTGGCATTAAGAATTTATTTCAGTTCAAGGATCCTAGGATAATTATTGGTAGTGTGGCTAGGGAGATCACATAAAGAGCATGGTGGTATGACTATAGGTGCAGGGTTTAGGGTGGCCATGTCTTATCTAGGGATATATGTGCTCCCTTTCTTCTTATATTTTCCCTCTCTATCAAATCCTTCCTAGATGGTGTAGGGTTAGGTTGGGATTTTGTAGGTGCCATAGGATCTATAGGGGTAGTCGGTATTGACTGAACATGTGTCAAGGAAAAATAATGAGCTGGATTAGAAGGTGCTAAGAAGGGGGAGAAGGAGTAGGAGGATCCAAGTACCATACCCAATGTAATATTGGGCAAGTTCAATTTGGATATAACATGGGTACTCACTATTCCTGAAGGTGGAAATAAGATAAGTATATGGCCAAAGGGGTAATGTCAAGGAGGATTCCCTTCCAGTAACGATGTTGAAGATGTAGGAGTTGAGGTCTCGACAAAAGGATGTGAATATGAACCCATAGACCTATGAGATGATGAAACCGTATAAACATTGGATGAACTTGGTTGGGTAATAACATAGGGAGGACCATAATATGCACCAAGTAATGTCGAGTTTTTGTAGACTTCGAGGCTGATGTTAGTAAAAGAGGTAAGTGATTAGTTCCCATCCGATGAAGGGACAACATGGTCAATATTGAGTTGAGTCTTAGAATTGTGATAGATAAGCGATATATGGTGACAATTTTCTCTTTACGGAGGAAACTCACTATGAAAAAGACTGATGAGAAACACAACTTCATAGCATACATGGAATTATGACCCAACGTGATGTTATAGTCCAAAGGGGCATCAAGCACCTCAACATTGATGAACACTTACTTTCCTGCTAATTGAATGGGACAATTTTGATATAACCCTTCTAGCTGAGTGGGCCTACCATCGTACACACGAAAGCAAATGATAGATGGGATGAGATTTGGTGAACCTAAATTCTTCTAGACTTGGGTAGAAATGATTCAAGTAGATGTGTCTTCATTAATGATGCATCAATGAATAATGACATTCCTAATAGAGACTAGAAATTGAAAGGCCATTGAAGGGGGTTTTGTCTATGTGAAAAACAACTCATTGGTCATCCGAAGGATCTGTAGTGCCCAAAGAATATAATAAATCATTATATTGTAAATGAAATAGTTGGAGGACTTATGGGGATGAAATCATGGTGGGGGACTGAGCTAAGTCATTTACTATGCTAAAGTTATGGGCTACTTATGCATGAGAGTTGGGGGGATTTAGTCATAATGGAACCTTAGGCACCTTAGGGGGAAGTTCAACATTGGGTTGATGAATTTGTAAAGGTCCATTTGTAGAAAGAGGAGGGTCAAAATAGTTATTTGGTTGTGCTTCAGGGGTTGTACTGTACTGATGAGAATGGGTGGTTTTATGAAAATCCTTAGAAACCACTTATTTCCTTACCATACATACATGCAACATCTAACTTGATTATGAATTAATTTCCTGATCGTATTGAGGTGATTTGCAGAAAAATGATGATGTGTTTCTTATCCAAAAACTCATAAAATGATGATTAATGATGAAATGAAACAACATAAAATAAAAGAACTCAATATATGTATATTGATGACATATATCACTTCATCTTCAAAGTCCCTTTAGACAACATGATTGTTCTCCATCATCTCAACACACCAATTACATTACAACATGAGCTTAGAAAAATCCATTTTAATGGACTCTCTTTAATTCTACTACTCAAAACAAGAAAATGAGTTCACCAATAGAATCCTTGCGAAATTATGAGAAATTTGACTATAAAGTCGATCCATTTCTGAACTGGCTCAATTACACCCTTTTTACATGAAAAATGATGCACTATGGTACTCATTAATGGAAATTTTGGACTAAGACTTTTACAAATGATCTATGATCATAAAATAGACCTCAAATTCATGATCCTTGCGAAAAATTGTGAAAAAAAGTGTACAAAGTTTCCCAGGTGTTATTATTATACCACACGACATGCTTTACGAGACACACCATATTTGGCCTCCTCTTTTGTACACAAATCAAGATGTTCGTATGTCCTTAGGATTTGTGCTCACATCGGACTTCAATTTTGCAATGGGATCTGTGCACATAGGGGTGTGTGTGTCGACCTTGGGATATGTTCACAATATATAGGGCACGAGATTTAACTCCCCATCCGCAACATATTGCAACTTAAAGTCCCTTTAGATAGCATGATTGTTCTCCATCATCTCAACACACCAATTACATTACAACATGAGCTTAGAAAAATCCATTTTAATGACTCTCTTTAATTCTACTACTCAAAACAATAAAATGATTTCACCAATAGAATCCTTGCAAAATTATGAGAAATTTGACTATAAAGTCGATCCATTTCCGAACTGGCTCAATTACACCCTTTTTACATGAAAAACGATGCACTATGGTACTCATTAATGGAAATTTTGGACTAAGACTTTTACAAATGACCTATAATCATAAAATAGACCTCAAATTCATGATACTTGCAAAAAATTGTGAAAAAAAGTGTACAAAGTTTCCCAGGTGTTATTAATATACCTCACGACATGCTTTACGAGACACACCATATTTGGCCTCCTACTTTGCACACAAATCAAGATGTTTGTACGTCCTTAGGATTTGTGCTCACATCGGACTTCATTTTTGCAATGGGATCTGTGCACATAGGGGTGTGTGTGTCGACCTTGGGATATGTTCACAATATATAGGGCATGAGATTTAACTCCCCATCCGCAACATATTACAACTTAATTCTAAGTTTAGAGGATTGTTGTAACAAGTGGAACTTGTTGGCATATTGGTTAGATCGTTGGCTAAATTGGAGGAGGTTGTGGGTTCCATTCCCCTTGATCCTCTCCTTTGTTAACATATTCATTGGTTTGTTTTATATGTGGTTACAACCATATATTATATGGTTACGATGGTATAAAGTTCGTTAGCCCCCGCGAATATATGACATGGTTATATGGTATATTATATGGGTTGAGGGCTAGGCCGTCGACCCTTATTGCTGCCATATAAACCTTTTCCAAAACTTAAATGTAATCCACACCATATAAGGTTAAGAACTATAATGATGGTGCAATGGTAGAAGGAGCTTTGTTAAAGGTTATGGAGGTCGCGGGTTCGACTGATCCGGATTATTTTCAGCACGAAATGAGAGCGGAGATATAATAAAGAAATGCACAGAGATATTGCAGATATTCAATAATATAAAAGAAATGTATCAAAGATGCAACCATAAACAAAGATATACAGTAATACACGATTTCTATTAATAAAAGAAATGTGCAGAGACTGTAAAAATACAAAGTGAAAGACTCGCTAGAATGGTGGCAGCTTATCTTTTAGAAGAGATGTGACGGCTACTCGCATTCGCAAGAAGATGATTACAATGAGGCTCTGAAGAAATTTTTACAATAAATAGGAATGCCAAAAATCCTATACATCCAAAAACCTAACCCTAGGATATGAAGCGCCAAAAGTCATGTGGGCCCCATTTGGGTAAGTTAGTACATCAACTTCCCGGGGTCATAACTTTTGCATACGATCTTTGTTTTAGGCGCATGATAGCCCGTTGGAAAGGTATCATCGAGGAGATTCATTTTGGAGGAAATATCAATGAAACTTCCATATTTCTCCCCGTTTTCCCAAAAACGTCGTTTAGGGCCTCAAAATGGCCCCGGAAGTTAAAAACTGCTAAAAATGGAAAATTACAAAAATTGCCAGAAAATTGTTTTGAGCCAGTTAGAAAAGGTGGGTGGCCACCAATATCCACTTGGATCAATCCTCCCTCCTTAGGAATAAATGGTCTCCATTGATTTGAGTTCCCGGGGGAGAGGAAAAAATGTTTGTTGTATCTTAATCTTGGTGAGTTGCTTGCCTTGATGGAGATGTCGTGTTGCTCAGTTTGTAGAAGTATGTCACAAACCTGTTGAAGTTGAGTTTGTTCAACAAGTTGAGCTACATGAGAGGACGGCATGCAGAAGGAATATTTTCACTTTGCTGCAACTTTGTTGACCTACCTTTGTTGGATAGAAGGTGTTTGGGGTGAGGTTGTAGTTGTTGCAATGTCCTTATGTTCCCCTTTTGAACAGATTGTGAAGAAGCTGAATTTTGCAGTATGAGATACTACCTTGCGACATTGTTTAGGTGGAATAATATTTGGAACTACCTCCGGTATTTTGTAGAGATGAACCCCTAGAGAAACAATGACACTATGGGATCAAGACTCATAAACAACATGGTGTCTCCACATATATGGCTGGCCCAAGAGAACATCACAGACATACAATGGGGAAACATCACATAATACCTCATCCTTGAAGGGTTGGATGGCGTATGACAATCAACATTGTTGGCTAACACGAAGATCTCATCCTTGGCGAAGCCACCCGATGTTGTATGGTTGTGGGTGTGGTGTTGTCAAAAATACCAATTTTTTGACAACCTCTGCTGAGATGAGGTTATTCTAGCTTCCGCTATCAACAATAAAATGCAGCGGGGTCCCCTTTACCCACATCTGTGAATGAAAATGACGCTCCCCCTCTTCAGGATCTGTTGGTTCTTCTGGTTGAATTGTTGTAGTCACGACAATAGTAGTGGGATCTACGTCAATGATCTTTCCTTTAACATTATTTTCATAATCAGATTCTGAATCAGGGTTCGTCTCCTTGTCTTTGATCTCGGCCACCAATGACTGTTTTGAGCGACATTCATCGGTGTTGTTCCAGGAGCTTTTATGGAAATCACACCATTTTTCGGTGTCCTTCTTTGTCTTCCTGTGACCCTTCTTTTCCTATGGCTTGGACTAGTTTTCGGGAAACTGTTTGTTAGGGTCGTCTTTGTCATACTTTGGTTTTTTCATATTTGCAGACCCGAACTCCCATTTGTTCCGGTGCTTAAATTTCTGCTCGATTTTAACATCATATTGATAAGAAACATCGAGTGATGAGATGTCCAGAAAATTCATTTCAGTTTGGATGTATCTGTGTAGAGCCCCACGGTATTTTAGAACCAAATTTCATTCGGAGTCTTTGATACCCAACTTGGTGCGCAAGGTATGGAAGGTATCGATGAACTATGGACTTGCTTGGGCCCTCTCTTGCCGTAGTGTGGTCCATCTCTTGTACTGGTTCTCATAGTTTCCAATAGGGTAATAATGTTCCTTTACTGCATCCAAAAAAAAATCCCAAGTGGGCTCGACCCCATATATTCTAGACTCCTTTGTGGAACTTTTCTCCCAGTAAGTTTCCCACCAATGTTTGACATGGGGGAGAACTTTAAGGAGTGTGAAGGTGATCTTTTCCCTGTTGAAAAAATGGTGAACAGAGAAATAACCTTCTAGTAGATTTAACCATTTGTCTAGGGAATCCACATCTATCTGACCTTCAAATATGGGAATATCAAAATTAACCTGTACCTTGAAAGGAGAGGTTCTTCCAAATTTGATGTTTGATTAATATGTGCCTATTTTTATTGGCAGGCGTTGAAGGATGTGGGGAAAATTCTCCATCATTTTGTCCCTCTGTCGCGTGAGAGCTTGCTCAAGAAACATATTTATAAGATCGTCTGCTCTGTCATTTTTCTTTTCTTCTGCCATGGAGGGTTTCTTGGGCGTACGAGAGAAATTGTATTCAAGAGAGACAAGCTCGAGACCCAACTTGGTATACTCGGACCTCGTCGGGGACATGCATTGAAAAAAAACGATCAAGAGCAGCCTGTTGCGATACCACTGATCCAGATTATTTTCGGCACAAAATGAGAGTGAAGATATAATAAATAAATGCATAGAGATATCACAGATATTCAATAATATAACAAAAATGTATCAGAGATGCAACCATAAACACAAATATACAGTAATACACGATTTCTATTAATGAAATAAATGTACAGAGACTGTAAAAATACAGAGTGAAAGACTCGCTAGAATGGTGGCAGCTTATCTCTGAGAAGAGATGCGACGGTTACTCACATTCACAAGAAGATGATTACAATGAAGCTCTGAAGGCCTTTTTACAATAAACTGGAATGCAAAAAACCTAACCCTAGGAGATGAAGCGCCAAAAGTCATGTGGGCCCCATTTGGGTAAGTTAGTACATCAACTTCCCGGGGTCGTAACTTTTGCATACATCTTTGTTTTAGGCGCATGATAGCTTGTTGGAAAGGTATCATAGAGGAGATTAATTTTGGAGGAAATATCTAAGGAACTTACATATTTCTCCCTATTTTCCCAAAAATGTCGTTTAGGGCCTCAAAATGGCCCCGGAAGTTAAAAACTGCTAAAAATAGTAAATTACAAAAATTGCCAGAAAACTATTTTGAGCTAGTTGGAAAAGGTGGGTGGCCAACGAAATCCACCTGGATCATCGACCCCCATCACCTAAATAATTTTTGGTACACAATGAAAATCTAGGGCAATGGGAGGCTGCCACGTGGCAGCCTCTCATTGGCTTAACCTTGCCACATAACTTTTCCACGTAACTTGTGCAATCTACCACTTGTCAATGAGTGACTTGTCCACGTAACTTGCCTAGTCAGTGTATGGTCAATCCACATGGAAACTAGGGGTGTGGCCACGTCATCACCATATTATTGTACAATTGTGCCATGTGTCACCCTTCCAATGATGACATGTGTCACCCTTCCCCCTTTGAATTTAACTTTTGACCAAACTTTGACTGCTCATAACTTTTGCATACAAACTCTGTTTGAGGCAATTTTTGCATCGTTGGAAAGCTATCTCTGAGATATACACATTGATGGAATTTTCAAGAGCATTTGGGATGATCAAATTTTGAGTTTTTATGGATCCCCTGGGACCTATGTGATTGTTATGAATCCTCTTGGGCCTCTGTGAATGTTCCTTAGATCCTCCTGGATCACACCTTCCCACTGAAGAACTTTTGGACCTCCAAAAGTATAGATATTCAACAATTTAGTGAAAACAACTCTAACTCACTCTTCCATCTTACTGAAATGTTTATATCTAGTAACTTAGTGATGAAGCTTCTTCACTCTTCCATCTTGCTGAATATTCTGGAACTCAATTTTCATCTTGGATCTTTGATCCTAAGTATTAGATCAATGTACTTATGTATTCTTTTCTGGAACATGGCCCTGACTCTGGCCTCCGACACTGTTTCTAATAGCTCTGATTCTGGTTCATAGATTCCTTGACAACAAAATTCATCTTCACTGAATCTCTGCAATACATGTATTTTGTATTTCAACATCCAGTCCCATATCCTATTCTGCCAAAGATAGTCCATCTCGGCCAATATGAAGCCAAGTCAAATGTTGATCTATGTCTTTCCCTTTTGGACTTGCTATTCCTATATTGCTAATGTATCTATAGGAGTATCTGAATGAATTTCATATCCATTGATCTCCTGCCTTGAAAACAACTTGATCTGTCTTGTTATCATCTGTACTTGACTTGCTTCTATTCAAGGTATGCATCCACACGAACATGACATAGTATTTTAAAGATGCTTATAGCATGCATCTATATATGCCTCTTATTTTTGAAGATGATTATTTTCCCTTTACCATCTCTAGAAATTTTTGCATTGCATTGATGCCTTTTCTACTTCTGATCTACATGTTCCAACTGGCCGCATCCTTTTGTTCCCTCACTTTCAGTTCTTCATAATCAAGAATGTTTTCTTAGACAATTTGATCCATATGTGGCCCTTTAGCTAATTACAAGACAAGACAATTGTCTATATTGTTGTCTAAAGGATTTACAATCTTTATAATGAGATTCCTCTCATTATAAAACTATATGTATATAGGTGGATATCTAGAAATCTCTCTAACGAGATTCCTCTCACTCTCTAAAAAAGTGTAAGGTGTAAGGTGGCTATCTAGAAATATCTAATGAGATCCCTCTCACTCTTTACAACATATAAAGTGACAATATAGAAACTCTCTTTACAAAATTCCTCTCACTCATACAAGGTGGAAATATAGAAATTTACAGAGTCTCTCTCACTCTCATAATTTACAATGATTGAATTACAAGCCTTCTAATAGACTTTAGAATATTTACACATATGCATATGATATTTACAAATATACATATTTACAAATATGCATATTTAAAAATATACATATTTACAAACTTTTTAAATATGGTTTACTAATGGACTCATTCTCCCCAGTTTAATGGGAGGAGATTCCCAGGTTCCGACCTTTGACAATGCCTCTGACGTTGATGTTGAATTTGACATTGAATCTGATGAAAAATATGATTTTGAATCCAAGTAACCATTAGAACATAATATCAGTATTCCCAGTAACATATATAAACTCTCATTGCGAATACCAAGCACTATTGTTGTGTCTGGAGTAGATTTTCTTGAATACACAAGTACTCAACCATTCTAGAATGTGACTGCATATCCTTCATCCTCAAATTATGCAAGTGAGAGTAGGTTTACCTTTAAGTATAGAACATACAACATATGTTCGATTCCCAGAAATCCTCCTGAATCAATCTTGAATATTACATATCCATATCCCCTGATTACTTGTTTGGTGTTGGTTCCATATCCCACAAAGAAATATATGTCGGACTCTGAGAAAGTAAAAAATACTAATCTCATCTCGTTCATGTGGAAAGATGATCCACTGCCCACGAACCATTCTTTGAATTCTTTGTATATCAATTTTCTAAGACTATCCATCAAGAAGTATTCTTTCCCATGCTTTTTAGTAAGACTATTAACTTCATTTGGAGCTGCTTCTTGTCTTCTCACAAGTGTATTTACATATTTTATGTTCTGCTTTGGACATAAGTGTGTGTAAAGTGTCCAACATTTCTCAATCTGGTGTCCACTCTTACCACAATAAGAGAAGAGTGTCTTGTTCCATGATCCATTATGATCATTCCCCCTTTTCCTCTGACTTGAGAAATGATATGCCTTCTTCTTGGAGGGATTTAATTGCACAAATTGTCTTCTTCAACACTTCCCCACATCATGGTTGTTATTTACACAAGAAGCACATGGATAAATAGACCATTCACCAGTGGGAAGAGTCTTCATTATTTCTCATGTAACATGCACATCTTTCCCTAGAGATTCCTTACACATGTCATTCTTCTCTGGACTGGAAGGTAATACCAATTCCTTATGCATGACTTCTTCAACTGAAGTTATCTTTGCTTTATCTACCCTCGATAACTCTCCATATTGATGGGATAAAGAATAATATGAAGAGTCTTATTTCTTTATCATGTTCTTGGAGGGAGATAGTCTCTCTTGCAGTGGAGACTTATCATTCTTTGCTTGTCCAACTTTACGAATTGATGGTGCCAATGGGTGCAACTTTATTTATATTTCATGAAAAATACTCATGTATAAATATTCATGAAATAATAGTCGATATTCCAACCTTTGCTTCTCTTCCTTAGGATCTTGCAACTGCATCCTTAACTCATAATTATCTCTCTAGATTTTCCGATTAATATTTTTCTGCAGTCTCAACTTCTTGAGAACTTTAATCATTTTATCCTCTTGATAAGATAATTCAAAATCTTCACCAAATGAACTCTTGGATCTAATGTCACATCAACTTGCAAATGCACGTCAAAACTAGCTCTCATACCACTTGATCCGAAAATACTTATACATCGCTTATTTTTTTACCATATATACATGCAACATCTAAATTGATTCAAAATTAATTTCCAGATCATACTGAGGTGATTTGCAGAAAAATGATAATGTGTTTCTTATCCAAAAACTCATAAAATGACGATTAATTTGTAGAATGATGAGATGAAACAACAGA
>ML782008.1:406673-463016 GCA_009831015.1 Picea engelmannii | reverse complement strand
TATATATATATATATATATATATATATATATATATATATATATATATATATATATATATATATATATATATATATATATATATATTGATGACATATATCACTTCATCTTCAAAGTCCCTTTAGATAACATGATTGTTCTCCATCATCTCAAAGCACCACTTACAATAGAAGATGAGCTTGCAAAAATCCATTTTAATGGAATCTCTTTAATTCTGCTACTCAAAACAAGAAAATGAGTTCACCATTAGAATCCTTGCGAAATTATGAGAAATTTGACTATAAATTCGACCAATTTACGAACTGGATCAATTACACCCTCTTTACATGAAAAATGATGCACTATGGCACTCATTAATGGTAATTTTGGACTAATACTTTTACAAATGACCTATTATCATAACATCAAATTCATGATCCTTGCAAAAAATCATGAAAAATGAGTATAAAGTTGCCTAGGTGCTATTAATATACCTCATGGCACACTTTACGAGACACACCATATTTGGCCTCCTCCTTTGCACATGAATCAATATGTTCGTACATCCTCATGATATTTTCCCACCTCAGAATTTGCTTCTATGTTGGGCTCTGTGCATATAGGGGTGTGTGTGTGTCGACATTGGGATCTGTGCCCAATATATAGGGCATGGGCTTTAAATCCCCATCTGTAACTTATTGCAACTTAATTATAAGTTTAGAGGAATCAGATAACAAACGGAACTCATTGGGATATTGGTTATATCGTTGGCTAAATTGGAGGAGGTCGTGTGTTATGTTCCCCACGATCCTCTCCTTTGTTGGCATATTCGTTGGTTTGTTTTATATGTGGTTACGACCATATATTATATGGTTACAGTGGTATAAAGTTCGTTAGCTCCCGCAAATATATGACACGATTATATGGTATATTATACGGGTTGAGAGCTTAGGCCCTCGACCCTTATATCCGCCATATAAACCTTTTCCAAAACTTAAATGTAATCCACATCATATAATGTTAAGAACTAAAATGATGGCACAATGGTAGAAGGAGCTTTGTTAAAGATTATGGAGGTTGTAGGTTCGATCCCTGTCAAATCCATAATTTGGTAAACACTTACCCATATAGGGAAATGGGAGGCTTCCTTGTGGAATTGTCTCATTGGTTTAACCTTGCCACATAATTTTCCCACATAACCTATACGATCTACCACTTGTGAACTTGTGACTTGTCCATGTAACTTTCCTAGTCAGCATACGGTCAATCCACATGGCACCTTGGGGTGTGTCCACATCATCACCATATGATTGTATGATCATGCCATGTGTCACCCTTCCATAGGTGACATGTGTCACCTTTTTCCCCCTTTGACTTTGACTTTTTACCAAACATTGACCGCTCATAACTTTTGCATACAAACTCCTTTTGAGGAAATTGTTGCACCATTGGAAAGATATCGTTGAGCTCTACGCATTGATGGAATTTTCAAGATAATTTGAGACAGTCAAAATTTTATTTTTTATGGATCCCTTGGGACATCTATGAGGGTTCCGAATCCTCCTGGACCTTAGTGAGCGTTCCTTAGATCCTCATGGATCAAGTGGTCAGGTTGACATTGGTTGAATGCAAGTAAAAGATTTGATATTTCCCATTTCCAAGAAGGTTGGAAGTGGGAGGTGGTCCAAGAGGAGTGACCTCGATGGTGGACATAAGCCCTTATGTTGGGAAAAGGTTTCTCAACATGATTAGTTGCGACGAGGAAGACTGGGTGGGTCAATTGTTAGCTTTCTTAGTAGCCTTAGTTGTTTCCCATGCATGGCGCATCTCAATTAACAATGAACAATCATAAATATAATTTCTATAGGCACCACATGTAGTGTAGCTAGGGGGAATAATATGGGGTACCTAGGGAGGAACCAAAGGGGAATAATAGTAGATAATTATTGTTATGTATAAAGGACACTTTTAATAAATAAGGCCTCATGTGAATGCAATAAATGTAAGAGTACTTAATAGAAGGTTCCACTTCTAGAATATTTCTCCTCTAGAATTTTCTTAGGTTGTTGGTATCACTATATAAAGGGGTTCAAGCAATGTAATGGGAATTCAAGAAGTATTGTATTTGGATCAATATTTCATTAGGAGGTTTCCCCCTCGAAGAGACAAGTGAATATGAGTGTATCCCTTCCTTAATAATATCTATTGTATAATGTTACCCTACCCTAAGGGTTTTCATATAATAAAGTATGGGTTTGTTCTATATTGTTATCCAGATCTTGTGTGGTGATTTTATTTGCAAATATTTGGAACTTAACAAGTGGTATGGGAGCACTTTCTTTGACCACAAAAAGGGGCAGTTTTTTTTCTATTTTGGAGATTTATCGAAGAAGAAAAAGAGGGTCGTGACACTCCAAGAAATTTTTGTAGTTTTATGTATATAATTTGCAGAAAATAGTTGTATATATGAGTTCCTCTCACCAAAAAAACCAATCAAAAAAAAAATTGTCTGAAATAGATTATGTGAAGTGAAGTTATTAACATTTTTAAAATATGGTAATTTTTAGGGTTTTCCACAAACGACTGTGCACTTTTCTTGATTTATGTAGAAATTGGTGTCGAATTTGCCCAAAAAATTTACATTTCTGAGTTCCTCTTGAAAAAATATCCCATTTAAAAATATATATATATTCTGAATTGAAGCTCCAGAAGAAAATATATCGTTGATTTAAAATCAATCATTTTTTATGGTTTTTTGTGAAATCGGTGAGACTGTAAAGCTCATAAATTTTGATAGATTATTTAGATTGATAATAGATCAGTGCCATTGGATAGAGTATTTTAAGACATTTCTTTTGGAATATTATATGTGGTGTTTCCAATGGATATTCGACTCCTCATGGAAATTCAACGAAATTTTGAATCCCTCGAGGCAGGTGTTCAAAATCTTCAAGCGATCACACTTGAAATGCAAGAGAGATATATTATGCAGGACATCAAGGATGAATATAATCAAGAAGAATATGCTTGGTATGATTTTGAGGATGCTTTTGATGATTGTTATATGGATATTTTTTATTTTTGGGATGACAACCATTTTCATCTTCTATTTGATGTCTCTACTCCACCTTTTGTAGAGCACATCCTAGAGAGAAGACAAGATATTTCTATGCATGGATGATTTTTTATTCAATTTTCTTATTCTCCAGTACTCATGGATGATTTTTTGGTTGTCTCTACATATTTGGATCCACATGACTAGTGTTGATCCTTGGAGCATAATTTTCAGTTGGTTATTGAGTTTTGATATTTTCATAGCGAAGTTCCCATGAGCACTTGGACATGGGACCTGGGTTTATAGTGGCAATTGGACTACTTCAACATGGTGGATCACACTCCTACATGGGACCCTGTTTCTCTGACCTACTTCATCATTATGGTCCACACTTATCCATGGGACTTTGGTATATGGTTGTACACCCTCATAACAAGCGTTGAGGACAACACTCTCATAAGAGGGATGTAATGTAGTGTAGCTAGGGGGGATAATATGAGATACCTAGGGAGGTACCCAAGGGGAATAATAGTATATAAGTATTTTTATGTATAAATACCAATTTTAATAAATACGACGTCATGTGAATGCATTAAATGTAAGAGGAATTACTAGAAGGTTCTGCTTCTAGAAGGTTCCTCCTCTAGAATGTTCAGGTGGTTGGTAGCACTATATAAAGGGGTTCAAGAAATGTAATGGGAAGTCAAGAAGTATTGTATTTGGAGTGGTATCTCATTAGGAGGCTTCCCCCTCAAAGAGGCAAGTGAACAGGAGTGGATCCATTCCTTAATAGGATTTATTGTATAATGTTTCCCCACCCTAAGGATTTTCATATAATAAAGTGTGGGTTTCTTCTATATTGTTCTTTGGATATTGTGTGGTGATTGTATTTGGAGATATTTGGAACTTAACACTGCAACTAGAAATTTTTATTAGTGCAAAGGTTAGGATTATTCCCCTATTTAGGATGGGGATTGTTACGTCCTTGGGTTGTGGTAGGTTGGTTTTCCCTAGCGTTAACATTAGGTTTCTATTTTGAATTCCTCTGGTTCTCTGGGTTTCAATTACTTTTCTTTTCCTTCCACTTATTTTATTAGGGGGGTTGGGTGCATTTTTTTGTGCGTACACTTTCCCTTGAGGAGTGGGTGTAGGTTGACGAATAAGGGTTTGGGGTACCATGACGAGAGGAACTGTGACAACTGGTGGAGGGATAGGGAAAGGATAATATGGGTTCATAATGTCCTCACCACAAGATAAACTATTACAAGTAGGTCCATGACATATTTAATACCATTTTAGAGACAACTAACACTAGGGTTGAACTCCACCATTATTGGGAAGTAATTTTTGAAGATATTAGAATACAAGAATAGTGGGAATCCCGACAAAGGCAACCCAGAAATAAACCTCTTCAAAATTATTTTGCATATGTACTTTATATCTCGTATCTCTCGAAGAACAAGAGGTTTGTCACCTAAAATCCTTCCTATACCTGAGATAGGAAGGAGAAAGATTGTCATACAAAGCCAACAAAATTCTCTTCATCGAACCTTATTTGATTCAACCAGTTCTACCCTACCTGTAATTTCCTTCACTTCAAATATGACATCTTTTGGTGGAAGTAGTGATACTAGAGGTTCCTATTCTTCACAGACCTCAACTTCATCTGTAATTGGGAGTATTTTTAGCCATCAAATTACAATTCAATCTACAACTAATCCAACAAAATTCATTAAAAAATATGGATTATTTCAATTCAAAGAAGATGCTACCACCACCTCATGGCACGTATCTTCTCCCTTGAATCTCACACCAGCCTCCCAACCCCTTCCAAAGTTTAAGGATCATCTACCTGAGTTTTCGGGAAATGACACTATCACTACAAAGGAAAACTTGATGGCCCTTTATAACACATGTCACAATATAGGGGAAAATGACAATGATACTTACATGCACTTATTTTTCAACTCTCTTGAAGGGAAGGCAACTACAGATTTTTTTGACTTACCCCAAAATATATTCTCTACGTGGGAAGAATTGGTATATTGGTTTAAATCTACATTTGGACAACCTAAAATTTCAGCTGATCAACTAAAGGAATATAATAATATTACTTATAATAATAGTGAAAATATTGAATCATTCAATCTTCATTTCACTAAGTTGTATAATCAAATTCCTGAATTGATCTGCCCCTAGAAACAGGATGCTTTCATCCATTATTATAATGCTTTAGCTTCTTCCTATCGCCATAGATTGGAAGAAAAGGCTATAGATAATCTCATATCTACACTTCAAACTTGTCTTGAGTATTAAGATCAATTAGAAAGGACAGTTCTTCCTAAGGGAGATTATGTCAAACAAGCTGATACGTCTGCAGTCTTGCAGCTTATGTAGGATATGAATAATAAAATGATTTCTTATGAAAGGAAAGGAATCACTTCCTCTTCTTCTCTTGATAAGAATTTTTTTCAAGCATATTTTAGGAGTTCAAATGATAATCATTTTCAACCAAAGGATATCAAGTCTCATGCCTAGTGTAATTTTTGTGAACAAAATCATGACGAAATCACTTTTGAATTTAAAAAGAATGCTAAAGAAAAAAAAATCGGTAAGAAGTCTGATGCTACTATTGTTGTTCTAGATTGGGCTCAACTCAACGGTTTTAAGGTATTTAATACCAGAAATAAATATTACCCCAATCTAAACATTGTCGATCCTCCCCGAACTACTTCTACCCCAAGCACATCATCCCAAAGAACCAACTCCCAGACTGTCAAGACTCCAAACAGTCAAGGGAAAAATTATTTTTTCCCTCCCTCCAAATATAATATCATTAATAAATTGGCTAATATTAAAGTGGATGCTTCTCTTTTGGACATGTTTTCCATCCTGGAACAACGACAACATCTTAAAATTTTTATGGAAGGTAAAATTTACACACTAGCCAATTTGACTGAAAATCTTGAGGGAGATGATTCAAATGTAAATAAAATAGGTGTACATAAGTTTAAGAACCTTGTAAAGTATCCTCCATTTTATGTTTCTGTAAATATTATGGATAAAATAGCTCATTTTTGCCTCATAGATGGAGGATTTGTTCCAAGTGTTATGTCAAATATTGTTGTGGAATAGTTAGGACTTTCCTGTACAAACGAAAATACAAGAAGTATGCTCTCATATAATAATTAACAACGGTCTACCATAGGTTAAATCAAATATGTAACTCTAGTACTCTGCGCACACCCTGAAATAAGAACCACCCTAAATATATATGTAATTGATATGCATGTAAGTAACTATTCAATAATTTTGGGTAGAGACTGGAAAGCCTTAACTAGTGGTTACCTTTCATTGGATGGATCACATTTGTCCATCCCTAAGAATGGAAAGAATATTATTGTACTAAGGGAAGGAAGGATTTCACCCTATATTGAAAGTGTTCCACAACCTAATGTGAATTTTGTCAAAGAAAACATGGGTTTCTATTCAATCTTTGTTGATGAAGATGACATGCATCTTCAACCTACCGATTATGATGATGGTATGTGGCACATGCATTTCGATGGTTCATGTTCAAACGAAGGTAATGGAGATGGCATCATTTTGTACTCACTTATAGGAAAAATGCACAATAGATTAGAGTTTGTCTGTACAAATAATGTTGTTGAGTTTGAAGCCTTATTATTAAGCATCAAAAATGTTGGTGTTTTGGTAGTTGTGGGATGATATTTCCCTCCTAGATGACCTTACTTAGATGCGGAGAAGATTCTATAAGCAAGAGATCCATTGGACAGATGTTGAAATACCCTAGAAGAGAAGTCAACCCAGAAGAATAAAGTAATAATGAAAAGACACATGTCTAGAGAAGAAGTCAGCCCAGTATAGTGGCCATAAAGACTATAAATAGAGGACGTATTGGGTCATTTGTACACACACACACTATCCCATCTACATAGAAGCAAGGTGCAAGTTTGGAGGAGGTGACTCAGTAGTTGTAGCTGCACAATTTATCATTGCTCAGTCTTTTGATATCTCTATCTTGTGTGCTACTCCTTGAGGAGGTGCACTACCTTTGTATGGTGTTGTTGCTAGAGTTGGGGTGGTATTTTTGGTTAAGCTAGGACTTGTGCTAGGGTTTATCTGATTGTAATTTCTTTGTGAATGGAATCTATCTAAGAAAGTTTGTTGGTTTTTTCCCCCATTTGGGGTTTTCCCGGGATAAATCTCTTGTGTTATTTTTTGTCTCTTGTTTATGTTGTTACTGTTGAGTACATGTTATATATGTTAATTGGATAATGAAGTAAAATAAAACTAGTAACACTAATGCTCTGTAAATAAGGAAAATCCAACATGGGATCAGATTTGGTTACTTTCAGAATAGTTTAACCATTGGAAGGAAGATTGGTACATTGACACCTTGCAGCTACAATAATTTTTCAAGCTCATTGAGCACTATCCCAAAGATGTTGGGAAAAATTCCTTCACACAACAATGCTCCCTAACATAGCACACCCCCTGAAACCCTCAGCGTGCAGTTTGGTGAAGTCTAAAAAATCGAGGTTTTCCAATGCTAGGGTTTCTACCGGTGAAAATGTCAACCAATATGAGAGTTGAGGATAGATTGAATGGAATAGATAACTTCAGATCCTGGCAAAACGAAGTTATCCTCATTCTCAAAGAGAATGATCTATTATATCACACAATGAAAGATCTTCCAAAACATGAATATGAAGAAGCAAAATCGAAGTTCAAGAAGAATGAGGTCAAGGCCAAGAGGATCTTGACAGATTCAATTAAGGATCACCTAATACCCAATGTATCAGAAATAAATACAATGAAGGAGATGTTTGATTCCCTAACTAGACTTTATGAAAGAAAGAATACTAGTTGAAAGATTACTTTGAGGAATCAACTTAGAAACGTGACAATGAACAAGTCGGAAACAATGGTCAACTATTTTATGAAGAACTCGCATATCAAGGATCAATTATCAGCTATTGGAGATCCAATAGAAGACGTTGAATTTGTGACCACCACACTCAAAGGATTCCCTCCCTCATGGGACTCATTTTTCCAAGGAATTTTCGCAAGAAGGAGATTTCCCAAGTTTGACAAGTTACGCTCAAATGGTATTCAAGAGGAATCCAGGCTGATATCCAAGACACAAAAGACTAATGAGAATGAAAATCAAGCACTTGCTTTCCAAGTGAAGAAGATAAAGAAAAGGGAAAAATGAAACCCGAACAATTCTAAGGGACCTCATTACAAGAAGGATGCATCAAAGATCATATGATACAGTTTCCAGAAGTTGGGACATTATGCCTTTAAATGTCCAGATAGAAATGAAAAGGAAAATAACAAATTGTTGAGTTTTCACTATGGTTTAGCTCAATTATGAGGTTTAATTAGTTTTATCATTAGCATGAACAGAACCATAACTACTGCAACAATACATTAGCTAACTGTAGTAAACCAATATCACAAGAAGAATAACCATGCACAAAAACACAAGAAGTATCTTGGGAAACCCTTCTCAACAAGGGAAGAAAACCCAGCCAATCCTTTGCTATATTCTTCAAGAGAAAGACCTCCCACACCATCACCAAACCTATCACACAAGAGGGTGTTGTAATTCTCATAATTTTAGACCAAAACTTCTGAAATCATGAGATGACACAATGATAAGTGTGTTTCCTCAATGGGGATTCACCTTTATTTATAAAAAACTTATCACATCAAATGATGTGTCTATTGGAACAATAGGGCCGACCTCAATAACTCAGAATATAATTAATAATTACCATATTAATTATCTTTTACATTAATTATCTTTCACTTTATGGTGGGGCCAACCTATACCCTTTACATCACAATTAGGGTTATAGGTAATTCTGACTCTTAGACAATATATAAAGGGATCTCACACACCCACTAGTGCACAACCATTGCGGGCATGTCCACCTATGCTTTTAGCCACAGGGACGTCCAAGTCAACAAATCTCTATCTCACTATGTTTCACAGGAGAATCATCTGGATACACACTCGCTAGTGCTTAGCCACTAGGATAACATCCACATGTGCCCAACCACATGGATGTCTGACTCAACAAATATCTATCTCATTGAGTCTCATAGGAGAATCATCTAGAGTATCACATCATCTCAACTCTCTGCATAGAGGAGAATAGTAAACCCATCACATGGGCTCCTTCATCCCTCACAGGGGTACACATTGTTTCATCTCAAACGATACACCCATCTCATGGGCATCTTCCCTTCTCAAGGGCACACAACGTTTCATCTTCATCTCAAAGAGAACGACATACCTAGATCATGGGCATATTCCCTACACAGGGGCACACAACGTTCCATCTCCATCTCAGAGAGGAACTACACACCCATCTCATGGGCTCTCTCTCAAGATGAATCACTCAATTTGTGTCCTAGAGGATGTCTCATGCAGCTGCAATCATCAACAGAAACACGATGCACATGCAGTAGATGCAAAAGATCACTCAAAGGGATCAAAGGATGAAGAATTTGTCTTTTAGACAATGGTGTTTCCATGCATATGAATGATAGAAGGAAACTAAAGCAAGACAACAATGCCAGACTCTGAGTTTTCATATCAGGTTTGATATTTTATATTGTTGTTTCTTAAGTAAGTATTGTACCTAGGATAGCAGTATTTACAGCTTTATTATTTTCTATTTCTACCAAATGTTTAGGTACACCTGAATACTGTCGGTACGACTACCATTAAGAAAATGATCATTGTTCATTACTAATGATATACTTGTCTAGAATATGAAATTGATCTAATCTAGGAGATGTTCTTGATTACTAACCATTCCATAGAGGTTACCATGGAAATGTTGTTCTTGTCTCTTGTTCTAGGAAGGTCACAGGTGATAGCTCTAAGAAGGAGCTATGATGATAGTTGCAGGAGGCAACTATTTAGACAGTCTCTAATCAACACATATAACTATGTACACAAATGTACACACCCATGTGAAGAAGAAGACAAAGAATAGTATATCTTATGGAGATTGATTGTGAGGAGAAGAAGGAACCAAAGATGATCGTACAACTAATTTGACCACTCTTTAGATCATCAGGAAGAGTGAGTAGTGCCAGAAGGGCCCTACCTAGAAATGATGCAGTAAAACCATCATGTTCTTGTGATACCTTGCATAATGCAAAGGATATACATGTGCATGGCATTGATAAGACATAATATGAAAAGAAGTAGATGAATCCGCCAGTGGTGAGGTAGGCGGACCCACCAAGAACCAGCTCAGAAGGAGCTATATTTCAAAGGGAGTCAACCCTTAGGATCCAGTAGGGAGGAGAAACCTCCCAGTACAATCCATAGGAGATCAGACTTCAAAAGAAGTCAACAAATGCAACAGAAGAAGGTGGCTCAGGAGATCATATAGACTTAGAGGGATTCAAGCTTCATAGGGAGCATGCAGATTCAGAGTGAGCATGATCTCAAAGAGAGTCAGTGACTTAGAGAATTTCATTAAGAAATTATTCCTTCTCAGATTCAGATAGGAGAGAGAGACGTATTCCAGGACTGACATATAGGTTTCATGAGTTGAGAAGGATAGATCGAAGCTTCAGAGGCTTCTAGGAGATGTGAGATCTCCTAGGAGGATTCCCTTGTCTTGTTAGACCTTGTTGGAGTGACTGAGGAGGTATCCAGTCAGAAGGACTGCGATATAGATTTTTGCCTCACTTCTAGAAACCACACATGATTTCTAGCTATGTGACGTTGATGAGAAACATCATTGATTCGGAGCCTTCCACCATTGAAGAAGTTTCTTAGAATTAGGAATGGAAGGATGACATGATGGAGGAGTATCAATCCATCATGAAGAATGATGTGTGAGAGGTGGTTCTGAGACCACAAGGGAAGTCATTAGTGACTTCCAAGTTGATCTATAAGATCAAGCATGCTGCAGAGGGAATCATAGAGATGTGCAAAGCTTGATTTGTGGCCTGAGTATTCTCCCAAAAATAGGGAGATGATTATGAC
Source organism: Picea engelmannii (assembly GCA_009831015.1). Taxonomy (NCBI): domain Eukaryota; kingdom Viridiplantae; phylum Streptophyta; class Pinopsida; order Pinales; family Pinaceae; genus Picea; species Picea engelmannii. The sequence goes on along the minus strand of ML782008.1, from coordinate 451,940 downwards.
GAGACACTTGCTCTGGTGGCCAGAATAAGTGTACACAGAGAAACCATGACATACATGAAAAGAAGTCTCATGTTTGCAGATTGAGAAAGGCTTTGTACGGGCCTAAGCAGGCACCTAGGGAATGATATGCCAGATCAAGCAGTTATTTGATGGTTTCCCATTGATCCTACATATGGATGATCTATTTTTGACAGGAGATGAGAATATAATAGTTGGGTGCAAAAGGGAGCTCACTTTAGAGTTCGAGATGAAGGATCTAAGTATGATGCATTACTCTTGGGATTGGAAGTGTGGCAGAGATAAGATGAGATTTTTCTTAGCTAAGGAAAATATATTATTGAGATTCTACAGAGATTCAGGATGATGGACTACAAGTCCATGACCACACCCATGACGATAAATCTGAAGTTCTTGAGTGAAAAATATTCATATTTGGTGGATCCCACAATGTACATAAAGTTTATTGGATCCTTGATGTACCTGGATAACACCAGACTAGACTTATGCTTTGCATTGAATACCTTGAGTCAACACATGGTTGAACCTAGACAAGTACATTGGATGGAAACAAAGAATATGTTGAGGTACCTTCATGGTACTATTGTATATGGATTTAGATATGCCTCAGTTGGATATGTGAAGCTGCAGGGATATACAGATTCTGACTGGGTAGGGAGTGCAGTGGATCAGAAGAGTACTTCCGGATGTTGTTTCAGTCTAGGTGATGCAGGAGCATCCACACCTCATCAAGCGAGCCAGCGCGTGGAGCAGAAAAGACAGCTGGATAGCACCAGCACCAAATTTTGAAACACCTTGATATGTTGCGCCAAACATAAATGCGTTGATGTGATGAAGCACACTTGTACATTGTAATGGACCTTGAGCTTTTAAGCTCTCGTCCTTAGGTAAGTGAGGCATTTATTAGTTTTAATGCTGTAGTTAGGAATTAATTGTAGATTTGATAGTTGTAGAATTCGAGAGGGCAAACAGAATATAGGCACCCTCCTTTGTATTATTGTAAAATTATGGATTATCATTCATATGAGAAACAGGAGCAAGAAGAGAGCAAGCAGAGAAATTTTGGAGAACACCCATGTACAGATTGAATTAATAGGAGGAAGAATTTGATTCAATTTCATGGCTGTGATTATTCTCTGGGCGTTGTTGATATTATGTTGTTGCATAATTGCTTCTTGTTATGCTTTTCTTCTATATGTTGCGTATGTGATTTCATGGCAGGTTCGAAATCTGAGAGAATGAGGAAATGAGCTTCAATTGTTTCTCTGTTTAAGCCAGGAGATTCCTGCATAGAGTGTAGTTGAATTCATCCGCATAGAGTGCGTTGATGAAGCTTAGCAGTTAAACTCTCGTTTTCGTTCACCCATAAGTTGGTTTGGGTAGATAGAGCCGTGCAAGACGTGCGCAGGCTAGACGAGGTCTCAGAGTTGCGATTCTGAGCTAAGGCATTGATAGACTGCTGCTGCTGGAGTGCGCAGGGTCAGAGGACTTCAACGCTTAGCGTGTTTGAAGTAAGGCCGCAAGGAGTGCGTGCCGGGAGTTTTCAGAAGAAGCTCAGAAGCTGTGAAAGCTAAAGAAAGATAGGCCTTCGAAATAGTCGAAGAGCAGTGGAGAGAACATTCGCGAACAGGCTGCAAGGAGAAGCGAGCGGGTTGGCGGACAGGTCTCGTGGAGAGACGTTTCTTATTCAGGATTTGCGTAAGGAGGAAAAGTGGACGTGAAGTCTACAGTGCAGACGGAAGAAAGTTCAAAGCTCAGATTGGACAGAAGTCGTCGATCAAAATCACAAGGAGTGTGACTCGACTCGTGGACCGGACGCATCGGGAGTTCGCGAGGGAAAGCTCCTACTTCTCATAAAGGGAGGTCGCGAGATTGCGAGAAGCGAAGTACCGACAATTTTGTGTATAGTGTGGGCCATAGTCGAGTGACATAGTAGGTAATCTCGGGACACCGGGTCTCGGAAGGTGAAGGATCAAGAGATTGGTTTCGCGAGTGGCGAGGAAGCGAGAGGCGAGATAACGGGTTTGTCGGCATCTCGACATCTCATATCTCGGAGGTTGGGACCCCGAAGGTATAAGTTATGCGAGTCGCGAAGTCACGATAAAGTGAAATCCCGATCAGCCGAGGGAAGGTCAGCGTTGACCAAAGACATCGGGTCTCGGAGGACCGAGGGTCTAGTATTCAATTGTTGAACTCGCGAAGTCGCGAGAACCGATCCTCCGATATCCAAGAAGAGGAGGACCGCGCGAGTGGAAGAGTCACTGTGGGTACGAAGGATTCCTGAGAAGGGATCAGAAGAACCATTGAGTTCTTCGGGCCGAGGAGGAAGAAGGTCCTGGTGAGAGCGATCGTTCTCCGAGGAGTGAGAAGGGTTGCGCCAAGTGGTATCAGAGCGGGATTTATCTATTTTTTATAGCAGAGGAGGAGAAAAAGGAATACACCATGCCACCCCGAAGAGAGAGGCAATCGCCTGATCGTGAAGACAGGGATGCCCGAAGAAGGGGTAGGCCAGCAGGAAATCCATAGATGGAACGACAGATACGAGATCTCAGGGTGAGACTCGAGGAAATGGAGACCACCCAAAGGCGTGGAGTCGGCGTTGTAGATTTCAGTGATTCCGAAGTGGAAGAGGAAGATGGACATGATGTAGAGGAAGTCTCAGTGGAGGATGCTTCAACCGAGAGGTTGATCAGGGCCATTTCTAGGATGAGCTCAAAGACCAAGATGGACATTCCCATCTATGAGGGGAGTATAAATGCAGAGGAGTTGCTGGATTGGATCCGAGCACTCGACACCTACTTCGATTATGAGGATATCGAAGAGGACAAGAGGGTAAGGCATGCAGTCACAAATCTGAAAGGACATGCAGCCTTATGGTGGGATGAGTTGCAGGCTGACAGGCGCTACAAAGGAAAACAGAAGATCAAGAGTTGGGACAGGATGATCGCTAAGATGAAGGCGAAATTCATCCCGAGAGACTACCATATCACACTGTTCAGGCGCATGCAGAACCTGAGACAGAAGATGATGACGGTGAAGGAGTACACCGAGAAGTTCTACAGGCTCAACATCCGAGCAGGTCATTGGGAGAGCGATGATGAAAAGGTGGCAAGATACCTGAATGGGATGAGGTATGACATTCAGGATTAATTGAGCATGGTCACCATCCGAACAGTTGAGGATGCGTACCAGATGGATCTGAAAGCCGAAGAAAAGCTGAGCCGCAAGCAAGGACAGTGAGGGCGAGGCAGGAGTCAGCCAAGAGGCAAAGCAATTGCCCAAGAAAGAACTCAAAATCCCAAGGAGTATTGGCCGAGACCTCAGGGAAAGGTTGAGAGAGGTGGAACCTCACAACCAAGGTAGCAATATGCTGAGCCGAGGAGGCAGCATGGAGAGCAGGGTGGTGGATATGCTGACCCCAACGCTATTCCTCGTACCCGAGGTAGAGGAAGAGGCCGTGGAGGAATTATCACATGTTTTACATGTGGAAAAGACGGACATAAAGTCGTTGACTGTCCAGACAAGAAGACGGACAGAAGTGAAGCTCACATCACTGAAGCGCAGAGGCGTGATAATGAGAAAGAAGATGCAGACAGTGGAAGATCGCTTGGAATGCATAAGACTCTTTTGACACCTGAGAAAGAGGTGGACAACTCAGTGCAAAGGAGCAGACTGTTCAGAACGGCTTGCACAGCCAAGGACAGGAAATGCAAAGTCATAGTTGACAGTGGGAGCACTGATAATCTCGTTTCATCCGAGATGGTGGAAAAGCTGGAGCTGGAAACGACTAAGCACCCGAGTCCATATAAAGTCTCGTGGTTACAGAAAGGACATCGGGTAAGTGTCACTAAACAATGCTTAGTTAAATTCAAAATTGGGAATTATCATGATGAGATTCTATGTGATGTCATTCCCATGGACGTATGTCATATTTTGTTGGGTAGACCATGGCAGTATGACAGGAATGTGGTTCATGATGGGAGGATGAACACCTATACCTTGGAGAAGGATGGGAGGTTACATAGATTGCTTCCAATAAAAGATAAAGAAGTGAAGACGGAAGTGAGCAGTACCATACTTCTCATGAGTGGAAAAGAACTTCTCACGGAGATGGAGGAGAATGAAGATCCACAATTCTTTGTTGTCAGGAAGCCGAGAATTGTCCTGACAAGCACAAGAGTGGACGACTTGCCGGAAGAGATTCAGGAACTGATGGGAGAGTTCGCTGACATCATCGTGGACGAACTACCTCGTTCGTTTCCACCGATGCGGAGTGTGAGTCACCATATCGACCTCATACCCGGAGCAAGCTTATCGAACAAGGCAGCATACAGGTTGACACCTCAGGAGAACGAGGAAGTCAAAAGGCAGGTACAGGATCTACAGGACAAAGGACTGGTCAGAGAGAGTCTCAGTCCGTGTGTTGTTCCAACAGTACTAAGTCCGAAAAAGGATGGAGGCTGGAGAATGTGTACAGACTCCAGGGCGATAAACAAAATCACCATCCGATACAGATTTCCACTTCTGAGAATGGACGATCTGATGGATTGCCTGAGTGGGGAAAATTTCTTTTCAAAGATTGATCTCAAGAGCGGATATCATCAGATCCGGATGAGAGAAGGAGATGAATGGAAGACAGCATTCAAGACAAATGAGGGTTTGTATGAATGGTTGGTCATGCCGTTTGGATTGACAAATGCGCCAAGCACTTTTATGAGGCTGATGAATGAAGTCCTGAGGGAATTCATTGGCAAATTTGTGGTCGTATACCTGGACGATATATTGATTTTCAGTAAGACCCGGGCTGAGCACTTGAGGCATTTGGCCATTGTAATGAGAAGGCTACAGCAGGAGAAGTTGTTAATCAATTTGAAGAAGTGCTCATTTATGCAAACAGAACTCATTTATTTGGGTTTTGTGATTTCGGAGAATAAATTGAAGATGGATCCTGAGAAGGTTGAAGTGATCAGGAATTGGCCATCGCCGAGGAATGTTTTTGAGGTGAGGAGCTTCCATGGACTGGCTAGTTTCTACCGAAAGTTCATTCAAAACTTCAGTGGAATTAGCGCAGCAATGATGGACACGGTGAAGAAGCGGCATAAAGTTTTTCATTGGACAGCAGAGGCTGAAAGGAGCTTCAATCTGTTGAAGCGAAAGATAACAGAGCAACCAATTCTGGTGTTGCCTGATTTTCAGAAAACATTTCAAGTGAAATGTGATGCCAGCGGATATGCTGTTGGAGGGGTCCTGAGTCAGGATGATAGACCTGTTGCATATTACAGTGATAAGTTGGATGATGCAAAATTGAAATATTCTACATATGATAAAGAGTTCTATGCCATCATACAGGCATTGAAAAAGTGAAGGCATTACTTAATACCCAAAGAGTTTGTGCTGTACAGTGACAATCATGCATTGCAGTTTGTAAGTCAACAGGATAAGTTGAACCAGAAGCATGCGAAGTGGGTAGAGTACATGCAGAATTTCACGTTTGTGATCAAGCACATCTCAGGAACTGCTAACAAAGTAGCTGACGCTTTGAGCAGGAAATGCTTATTGTTGCAAGAGTTCAGAGTCAAAACATTGGGTTTTGAGAATCTGAAAGATATGTATGCAGGTGATGCAGACTTCGGAGAAGTATACGAGGCAACTGAGAATCCGGTTCTCAGGGATCGCAGTCCATGGCTGGAATATATGATCCAGGAAGGATTGTTGTTCAGGGGCAATCAACTGTGCATTCCAGATTGCTCCATGAGGGAGAATTTGGTGAAGGAAAAACACAGCGGCGGATTAGCAGGTCATTTTGGACATGAAAAAATATTTGCCAAGCTGATCGAATCGTATTATTGGCCAGGCATGCGAGCATATGTAAAGAGATTTGTTGACAGGTGCAGGATATGTCAACATTCAAAGGGCCGAAAGCAGAACACGGGTTTGTATCAGCCATTTCCCATACCTGAGAGGCCATGGGAGGCAATCAGTATGGATTTCATTTTTGGATTGCCGAGAACACAGAGGGGAGTTGATTCCATCTTTGTGGTGGTGGACAGGTTCTCGAAGATGGCACATTTCATTCCGTGTCAGAAGACCAGCGATGCGACGCACATCGCGAATTTGTTTTTCAAAGAAATTGTTAGATTGCATGGATTGCCGAGAAGCATAGTCTCGGATCGGGATACGAAATTCATAGGCCACTTTTGGAGGACGCTATGGAAAAAGCTGGGGACTAATTTGGCTTTTAGCTCAGCATACCATCCGCAGACAGATGGACAAACCGAGGTGGTGAACAGGAGTCTGGGGGATCTGTTGAGAGGCTTAGTGGTGGAGCATCACAACAGTTGGGACCAGATATTACCACAGGCAGAATTTGCGTACAACGATTCGGTGAATCGGAGTACAGGCAAAAGCCCGTTCCAAATTTTGTATGGGACACAGCCGAGAGGAGTTTCTGAGCTCAGGGAGTCAGAACAGGCTGAAACTAGCAGCGTGAGGGCTGAAGAGTTCGCGGAGGCGATGCAGGAACTTCACGCGGAGGTGAGGCAGAGACTGCAGAAGTCGAATCAGGAGTATAAGCGCAGAGTCGATCAGAGAAAGAGGCAGCTTCAGTTTGAAGTTGGAGATATGGTTCTGGCGCACCTGAGGAAGGAAAGGTTCCCAAGGGGAACGTATAATAAGCTCAAGATGAAGAAGATTGGGCCGTGCAGAGTCCTGAAGAAGTTCGGGGAGAACGCATATGAGCTTGAGTTGCCAGAGGGCATCGGGATATCTCTGATTTTTAACGTTTCGGATTTATACCCTTACAGGGCAGGAGAAGCAGACACTGGAACTGAGGAACCAGTGGTCCAGTGGCAGAAGCAATTACCAGTTGCACAGAAGCCTCAAATGGAGTGCATACTGGATAAAAGAGTAGGCAGGAAGACCAGGCGAAAGCAGTATTTTGAATACCTGGTGAAGTGGAAGAATCACCCAGTGGAGGATGCCAGCTGGGAGACAGAAGCAGTCATACAGAGGCATGGGCAGACTGTGCAGGAGCTTATGGACAGGAGCCCATGAAATCTCTTGAGCCGAGGAGTATGATGCAGGAGCATCCACACCTCATCAAGCGAGCCAGCGCGTGGAGCAGAAAAGACAGCTGGACAGCACCAGCACCAAATTTTGAAACACCTTGATATGTTGCGCCAAACATAAATGCGTTGATGTGATGAAGCGCACTTGTACATTGTAATGGACCTTGAGCTTTTAAGCTCTCGTCCTTAGGTAAGTGAGGCATTTATTAGTTTTAATGCTGTAGTTAGGAATTAATTGTAGATTTGATAGTTGTAGAATTTGAGAGGGCAAACGGAATATAGGCACCCTCCTTTGTATTATTGTAAAATTCTGGATTATCATTCATATGAGAAACAGGAGCAAGAAGAGAGCAAGCAGAGAACTTTTGGAGAACACCCATGTACAGATTGAATTAATAGGAGGAAGACTTTGATTCAATTTCATGGCTGTGATTATTCTCTGGGCGTTGTTGATATTATGCTGTTGCATAATTGCTTCTTGTTATTCTTTTCTTCTATATGCTGCGTATGTGATTTCATGGCAGGTTCGAAATCTGAGAGAATGAGGAAATGAGCTTCAATTGTTTCTCTGTTTAAGCCAGGAGATTCCTGCATAGAGTGCAGTTGAATTCATCCGCATAGAGTGCATTGATGAGGCTTAGCAGTTAAACTCTCGTTTTCGTTCACCCATAAGTTGGTTTGGGTAGATAGAGCCGTGCAAGACGTGCGCAGGCTAGACGAGGTCTCAGAGTTGCGATTCTGAGCTAAGGCATTGATAGACTGCTGCTACTGGAGTGTGCAGGGTCATAGGACTTCAACACTTAGCGTGTTTGAAGTAAGGCCGCAAGGAGTGCGTGCCGGGAGTTTTCAGAAGAAGCTCAGAAGCTGTGAAATCTCAAGAAAGATAGGCCTTCGAAATAGTCGAAGAGCAGTGGAGAGAACATTCGCGAACAGGCTGCAAGGAGAAGCGAGCGGGTTGGCGGACGGGTCTCGTGGAGAGACGTTTCTTATTTAGGATTTGCGTAAGGAGGAAAAGTGGACGTGAAGTCTATAGTGAAGATGGAAGAAAGTTCAAAGCTCAGATTGGACAGAAGCCGTCGATCGAAATCACAAGGAGTGTGACTCGACTCGTGGACCAGATGCATCGGGAGTTCGCGAGGGAAAGCTCCTACTTCTCGTAAAGGGAGGTCGCGAGATCGCGAGAAGCGAAGTCCCGACAATTTTGTGTATAGTGTGGGCCATAGTCGGGTGACATAGCAGGTAATATCGGGACACCGGATCTCGGAAGGTGAAGGATCAAGAGATTGGTTTCACGAGTGGCGAGGAAGTGAGAGGCGAGATAACGAGTTTGTCGGCATCTCGACGTCTCGGATATCGGAGGTTGGGACCCCGAAGGTATATGTGACGCGAGTCGCGATAAAGTGAAATCCCGATCAGTGGAGGGAAGGTCAGCGTTGACCAAAGACATCGGGTCTCGAAGGACCGAGGGTCTAGTATTCAATTGTTGAACTCGCGAAGTCATGAGAACCGATCCTGCGATATCCAAGAAGAGGAGGACCGCGCGAGTGGAAGAGTCACTGTGAGTACAAAGGATTCCCGAGAGGGGATCAGAAGAACCTTTGAGTTCTTTGGGCCGAGGAGGAAGAAGGTCCTGGTGAGAGCGATCGGTCTCCGAGGAGTGAGAAGGGTTGCGCCACTAGGATTGGGCATGTTAGCCCTTAACCAAGTTTTGAGGAACACTTGGTCATATTAGACCGTTTTTAGGACTTCGACACCCTATCAAAGATGGAGCGCTAGACGAAGCAGAGATCATGGGATCTCGGCCCACTTTTGGGCCCCTTTTTGGGTTTTGAGATAATGTAATGGGAAAGGGATGTCGACTCGTGGGCTCACCCACGCTTAGGCCCACTTTTGTATGTATAAATAGATGTTTAGGAGAATCAAGTAAGCTCAGGGCGGTAGCCTATCTATGTGATGTAAGCTAAGTGATAGTAGTGCTTTGTGCATGACTGTAGAAGGGTTACAGAGCTAAGTGCAAGTTATTATAGAGATTATAGAAGTTCATGTGCTACAACGCAAGGAAGAAGGATCTAGCGAGCTACACAGATCTTTTGTCCTGTGCACAGAAGGGTTTTTGGTGACTGTGTGTTGTAACGGATTGAAGACATCAATAAAGAATAAGAGTTGGTGGGTGTAGCCCCAGTGTGGGGGTGAACCATGTACATGTTGTGTTGATATGCTTTGTGCGATGTATCGATGTGTTTCTATGTGATGAATGTTAGATAGAGTTGATGTTGCTTTGTGCCTAATCATGTCAATGAATGTTAGATCTGACCTATATGGATGTGATTAGTGTTTGAATCTGCTAGATCTAATGTGTTCCTTTTATGTTAAGTGTTATTAGATGATGGATCTGGTTGCATACTATGATACTCTGTAATTAGGATATGTATGCATTGTTACTAAGAACTGAATACTAATGAAGATTAACTACTAAGTGTTATGTTAAGTGTTAGAATCACAGATCTGTGTCCCAGCTAAGGTTGCATACATCTGAGTCCTGCAACCACCCCTGCCTCTACCTCGGATGAGACTTCATCTGCTTTGCAGGTGTTGCCGAAATGGCCGGTAGTTAGGCTTTTGTTGGTGCATTTTTGTAGCATTGAACCCTGGTTCTACCCCTGTGACAACAAATGGTTCCATTGTCGAGACCTGAAACTGTGATTGTTGGGAACTGAGAAAGAAGAAGCTTTGTGAAAATATTCATCCTAAAACTTTGGAAGCTCTGCACTAAAGAAGGAAGGACAGATCTGAAGAAAAGAAGTCAGATCTGAACGCTTTGTGCTCTAAGAAAGGTTAAAGTGGAATTTTTTGAAGAAAAGAGGTCATATCTATAGAAAGAGGTAAGATCTGTAAGCTTTGTGCTCTGATAGAGGTAAGAACAACTAAAATATTTTAGATCTAGAAGCTTTATGCTCTGTAAAAGTAAGATAAGTGAAAAAATTTGTTTCTAAAATATGGATCTAGGTATGCTTGATAGAGTCTGTCCTAGCTTGAAAACTAGGGCATTGTTAGATGAAAGAAGGTTTGATATGAATAGATCTGGTAAGAATAATGATAAATATGTTATACCTATACATAGAAAGAATGTTTGGAATAACCAATGGATGCAGGATCCTAGAAAGAATTTTTTGTAGGTTAGCTACCATGATCCTAGTGCGCAGTACATAAGAGGTTGGGGATCATTTACAAGAAAGAGAGGATTAACCCTATGTTACAGTTGCAGAAAACCAGGCCATCTAGCTAAGGAATGCCCGGGTGGAAGACCTAGTTGTCTCTGTTGCAAAGCTTTGGACCATGAAGCGGCGGATTGCCCTAGAATGATTTCTAAGCTTGAAAGAATGAATCTGAATGAAGAAAACCCTAAGACAACTCTAGAAATAGCCGAATCTCAGAAAGAATCCGAGAAAGTATTACTACAAATGAAACAGATCCTGAATGACCACCGACATTTTAGGTTATCGGAGATCTTTAAATAAAAATAATGCATCGAAGTAACAATAGGAGATTTCGACATTGACTGTGTTATTGATGAAGAAACACCAATGAACATCATGCCAGAGAGAACTTGGGAAGTTATAGGAAGACCTGCTATGATCCCTTCACTAAGAGGAATAGGAATCTTTAGAAGAAAGATGGTGACCCTATGTAGAAAACTCACTCAGATATCTATGAATGCTAATGTAACTTCAACAGAAGAAGATTTCGAGATTATCAAGTTTATTGAGGACAACGCCCCGTTTACTATGTTACTTGGAAAACCTTGGATTAAGAGAGATCAAGCCAGAAACAAAGAAGAAGAAAAAGTTTTAGAACAACAGAGACAAGAGTTAACAGATTCCATGACCAAAAGGATTGTGCAGTTGATTGAAGAATAGGAGAACAGATCAAAGCCACTTATCGTTAGAGACCCAGATGTCAAAGCTGAAAGAATGTCAGAAGGCTCACAGAAGACCAAAGCATATGTCCCGAAAAAAGAAGAATTATTACCCCTAGATCTTAGGAGAGAATCTCAGCAGCACGAAGTACCTATGTTCAAGGAAAATAAGAATCAAAATGGGAAGAGAATCCTCGAGACGAAGCTCACCGGAAAAAAGGCTAGGAAACTAAGTAAAAGGAGAGATAAGATCGATAGACTACATAATACTTCAGAGGGAACCTCGCAGAACAGGGAACTTGCGGAAATTGAACTTCGCCGAGATATCAGACACAGGGATGATTTTAAGGATGGAAATTTATTTTAAAATGTAGAAACCTTGGCGAATCTTACTAACACTTCATATGTCAACTATAAATGTTTGGCAATATTTTTGTAAAAATATTCAAATTTCTAAGTATTTTATATAGTTTTTATAAATTTTTGGCGATTTTCAAGGTAAAATAATTTTATCCTATATAATTTGGGCGAATCATTTTGAAAATAGTGAATCTCGTTTTTGGAAAAACCATGGAAAATTAGCCCATGAGCGAAATTTAGCCCCCAAAATCATCCATGATCAGACCAACGACATAGGCCACTTCGCCGAGGTGAAGCAATATAGTCGTTGGAATATGATATAACCGTTCGACTGCCACTCCAAATGAATTGAAAAGCATTGATGGTTCGCCACTAGACCATCAGACCACACCATAACGGACAGAACATGAGTTAGTGGCGCCTCATACCCATTGCAAGAAGACCATTGCTAACCTTCTTACTTAGTCTGTCGCGCCATGCACCGAGAATACTTTTTGCTAACTAATAACTTGAGCCCACATCCTGAGATTGTTTTGCACTGTGATCATCACCTTGTTCCCATGCCCTCCACTATAGTTTTTGAATCACACCCGATCTAATCGACCCCAAGCTTGTATGTCGAACGAGCTCAGCGCAATAGAGAAAGAAGTCAAAGAAGTTCTGGTTGACTTAATGGCTGAGAGAGTCATGTCAGAAAGAAGGATGTCTGCAGGTGTGCAAGCGTCATCAATAGGAGGAGTCCAAGATTCTCCCTCAACTGCTCGCGGAGCAGGACCTTCCCGAACCATGACAGAGACAAGAACAAAGCACAGAGATGACATTGCGAACGCCAAGCTTATTCCATGCATTTTGTCGACTTACATACCACCTATGAGCGGTGGGATTAACCATGACAGTGTACCCAGAGACTTAGAGTATACTTTAATCACCACGTACCTTCCAAAAGGGGTGCGCGCAGTTCGAGCCAATCAATACAATCTCGCAGCGTTGAAGATTAGTGACTTCAACCTCAGTGACAGGAAATTCTACAGTATGCTTGCCCCGCACAAGTATCTAACAAAGATGAAGGGAAAGAACTCAAAGATCGTTCCACAGTCTTGGACCCAGAACCTCGTGCAGTCTACATTGTTGAATGTTATGAAGATCCCACACTTTAGTAGACACCAGGAGGTGAATGCATGTGTAAAGTTTCTTCTATCTTGCTATCATGGAGGATACCTATGGCTAAACCGATGCATCATTGTGGATTCGACCTTGATCAATCGGATCACAGCTCTTAGCATGCAAGGCCCTAACCCATAGGAGTTCTACCCTGGAAAGACCTCTGACCGAGCATTAGCGCAGAGAATTAAGGAAACCTATGGCGATGTCGAGAAGGGCACGTGAGGCTACAAGGTAGCCTCTATCCAGAGTGGCACAGTGTGCCTTGCCTATCAGTTGATTGCGGGCAAGTCAGTTCGTAAGAATAGACCAACTCAAGTGACCGAATTCATGGTCGACCTCACAGGGAAGTGCGCAGAGGGATTACAGATGAACTGGGCACAGTACCTTGTCAGCCAACTAGATATTTATTGCATAGAAGTGCAAGACCAAGGGCATGACTTCCACTTTAGTTGGCTTCTCATACTGATCGCTTTCATTTCCTGGGAGCTACCATAAGGCGCCACTTTCCCAGATATAGAACCCTTAGAACCACTGGCCGCGAAGTTCTGTACGTAGTGGTATTCTAGCGACATGAGAAAACAGTGGTAGTGCAATGCAGTCTTCCACGCCTACTACAACCAGTTGAAGATCGCAATCCAGTCTACACTGCACATCACCCTGAACACACTTTACAGGTTTAGACCCTTGATGAATTTCAGCGCGGACCACCACTTCACCTACATTACAGTGCGCGTTGATGAGCATAAAAAATATCTCTAGTCATATTACAAATTGACAGAAGATGACTTGGAGGAGATTACCAAGGAATGGTCGGCAGACCTCCTTGTTCCAATAGACCCCACAGAGATGTCTGATGTGGATAGCCTTGAAACTATGCCGAACACACCTGGACAAAGTAAAACGAAGAAAAATGACGAAGTGCATGATGTCCATCTTCAACCTCACCTAAGTAGGGAGATGATGGTGGAGAAATAGGTGGCATGGAATTCGAGCAAAAAAAAGGTGAAGTTACTCCGCCTAGAGACAAAGAGGATCCAACTAAGAAAAGGAAGGTTACCCTGCCAAATCCTTCATCTCGAAAGAAATCCAGGGCCACCATGGCTACGTTTAAGACTACCCTCACCTTAGATGACTTAGACTTCTTATTCGTTGTGTTGAATGATGCTTCATTGGATATCGCAGAAAAGAAAGAAGCGAAGCAGGAGGAGGTTTTCAGCCGAATCAAGGGTGAACTTCGAGAAGTGCAGCAAGCACTACAATCTAGCCACACAGTTTCTATTGCACCCTCGACAAGTGGAACAGAAGAACCAAGATATGAGCCAGCCCAACTGCACCAGATCGCCAATAAAGTTGAAGCTCACCTTCGACGAGCTCAGGAAGAGACAATGCAAGCTAACCAAGCTTTGACATCGGCACTGAAAGATATGCTAGAACAATGCAGTAATGCAAAACAAGAAAAACTAGCTCTTCAAGAAAAATGGGAGGAAGATAAAGGAACGCTACAACAAGACAGAGAAAAGTTGCTCGCAAAGAAACTCGAAGTACAGGAACGGGTTCACAGATCACTTCTCTCGGTGGCAATCATCGAAGTCCATATAGAAGAACAAATTCCATAGTAGGTGGCACAACTGGAAGGAGTGATTCAGCAACTTCAGCGGTGAATCGCAGACCTGGAACTTCGCACTATGCCTGAGACACCTCAAGAGATAAGAGATCTAAGAAAGACCACTACCCGAAGTGCAGTTGACCGACTAAAATCCTTTGCCTTGGAATACAAGCAGCTGAGCTCCAGAAGCACCCAGATGTATGAAAGTCTCACGGAAAATCTAGAATTACAGGCGTTAGAGTGGCAGCTCCAACACGCACAGCAGCAGGCAGACACGTTACAAGCACAGCTAAAGGCCTTGTCACCAGTTGAGAGAATGAAGATATTTCCAGAGAAACGCACGACCCAGCAGCAAGTACGCACACTCTAGAGTAAAGTAATGGAAGTCTCTCAACAACTTCAACCAGTGCAAGAAAAGGCATGCCAATTATTCACTGAACTTGAAAGCCAAGGACTAGAACTTGACCAGGTTGTGAGTACTGCAGAACAACGTCTCGAAGGACCAGTCAATGATGCACTTATTCAGGAGTTCACTCAGTAAGAAGCAGTAGCACTGCATCAGATCGAAGCAGCTCAAGCCAAGCTTGAGGCGTTTGAAGCAGAATTTCTCATACCAAAGTGACTTGGGACGAGTCACAAGTGAGTGTTGGGGGCATGTTGGCCCTTGACCAAGTTTTGAGGAACACTTGGTCATATTTGACCATTTTTGGTACTTCAACAGCCTGTCAAAGATGGAGCACCAGACGAAGCAGAGATAATGGGATCTCGGCCCACTTTCGGGCCCCTTTTTGGGTTTTGGGACAATGTAATGGGAAAAGGATGTCGGCCCATGGGTTCACCCACGCTTAGGCCCACTTTTGTATGTATAAATAGATGTCTAGGAGAAGTAAGTAAGAGGACAGTAGCCTATCTATGTGATTTAAGCTAAGTGCTAGTAGTGATCTGTGCATGACCGTAGAAGGGTTACATAGCTAAGTGCAAGTTATTATAAAGATTATAGAAGGCTTTGTGCTACAACGCAAGGAAGAAGGATCTAGCGAGCTGCGCAGATCTTATGTCTTGTGTGCAGAAGGGTTTTTGGTGACTGTGTGTTGTAACCGATTGAAGACATTAATAAAGAAGAAGAGTTGGTGGACGTAGCCCCAGGGTGGGGGTGAACCACGTACATGTTGTGTTTCTCTGCTTTGTGCAATGTATAGATGTGTTTCTGTGTGATGAATGTTAGATAGATGTGATGTTGCTTTGTGCCTAATCATGTGAATGAATGTTATATCTGACCTATATGGATGTGCTTAGTGTTTTAATCTACTAGATCTAAAGTGTTCCTTTTATGTTAAGTGTTAATAGATGATGGATCTGGTTGCATACTGTGATACTCTGTAATTAGGGTACATCTGCGTTGTTACTAAGAACTGAATACTGATGAAGATTAACTGCTAAGTGCTATGTTATGTGTTAGAATCACAGATATGTGTCCCAGCTAAGGTTGCAAACATCTGATTCCTGCAACCACCCCTGCCTCTACCTCTGGTGAGACTTCATCTGCTTCGCAGGTGTTGACGAAAGGGTCGGTAGTTAGGTTTTTGTTGGTGAGTTGTTGTAGAATTGAACCTTGGGTCTGCCCCTGTGTCAACAGGGCATGATCTCATGGTTGAGCAGGAAGAAAACATCACTGGCACTCAGTACATCATAAGAAGAGTATATCGTAGCAAGTGTGGCAAGTCGTGAAGCATTGTGGCTCCAAAAGTTGCTCGCTAGGATATTTGGTCTAGAATTGGAGGCAACTTTGATACAATGTGACAATCAAAGTTGCGTGAAGCTTACCGAGAACCTTGTATTCCATGACAGGTCTAAGAATATAGAGATCAAATATCATTACATATGGGACATGGTGCAGAGAAGAGATGTGAAGCTCTAGTACATATCCACGAACGAGTAGATAGCAAACATTCTCACCAAGCCCGTGTCAAGAGTGAAATATGAGTACTTCAGGGACAAGCTTGGAGTGTTGTCGAATGTCCACCCTCGTTGAGAGGGAGGTGTGTTGTTTCTTCTCATGTCGACTAACCCCTTTGGCCAAGGGTTCCCTGGATCAGTCACATGAGGTGACTTAGGGGGTAATGCACTGTTGGACCTGGTGAGAGAAGAAACATCACACACCTAGTAGTAAGATTATGCCATATACTATGTGACTCTAGACAATATATGTATGCTACTATGGTGGTTTTGTACCACTAGCGGAGACTATGTGTCTCTGGACAATAGTTGTGTGCTACTATGATGGATGTGTTCCTCTGGCAAAGGTTGTGTGACTCTGAATAGTAGTTGTGTGTTAATCCTGTGGTTGTGTACCATTGGCGGAGACTGTGTGACTCCGGACAGTAGTTGTGTGCTACTTAGGTGGTTGTGTACCACTGGCAGAGATTGTGTGACTGTGGATAGTAGTTGTGTTCTACTACGGTGGTTGTGTACCACTGGCAGAGACTGTGTGTCTCTAGACAGTAGTTGTTTGCTACTACGGTGGATGTGTTCCATTGGAAGAGGTTGTGTGACTCCGAAAAGTAGCTTTGTGCTACTACAGTGGAAGTGTTCCACTAGCAGTGATTGTGTATCACTAGACAATAGTTGTGTACTACTTGGCAGCAGTTGTGATCTATTGAATGACATTGCAGTAGCTATGTGCTACTAGATAATTGTCATGGAGATTACCAGATCGTTTGGATGTAGTTGTATGTGCTACCATTTGATCGCAGAGACTATGCTTGATTATTCGAGCTACCGAAGGCATTGTAGCAGTCATGTGCCTACTAGTAGATTGCAGAGTAGTCAGTGGACTACCAGATGAAGACATCATGAAAGATGCATCCTAGCTAACAGGGAGTGTTAATGTTTTGGTAGTTGTGGGAGGATCTTTCCCTCCTAGACTACCTTTCTTATATGCGGAGAAGATTCTGGAAGCAAGAGATCCATTGGACAGATGTTGAAATACCCTAAAAGAGAAGTCATCCTAGAAGAATAAAGTAATAATGAAAAGACACATGTCCAGAGAATAATTCGCCCAGTCTAGTGGCTAGAAACACTATAAATAGAGGACGTATTGTCTCATTTGTACGCATACACACACCCTCCCAGCTACATAGAAGCAAGGCATAAGTTTAGAGGAGGTGATGCAGTAGTTGCAACTACATAGTTTATTATTGCTCAGTCTTTTGGTATCTCTCTCTTGTGCGCTACTCCTTGAGGATGTGCGCTACCTTTGTATGGTGTTGTTGTTGCAGCTGGGGTGGTATTTATGGTTAAGCTAACAGTTGTGTTAGGGTTTATTTGATTGGAATTTCTTTGTGAATGAAATCTATCTAAGAAAGGTTGTTGGGTTTGTCCCAGGATAAATCTCTTGTGTTCTTTTATGTCTCTTCTTTATGTTGCTACTACTATGTACATGATATATATGTTAATGGTAACAAATTAAAAGAACACTAGTAACAATAATTCTCTATAAATAAGTAAAATCCAACAGAAAATTATTATAACCTTGGTTGTGGTCATCTTATAGTTTTTGGTGATTCAGAACTTGTTGTAAATTTAGTCAGGAAAATTTATAAGCCCAAAAACAAGTTATTAAAGCGATACACTCAGGTTGTGTGGGAATTAATCTCAAATCTAATGTTTTTCAACATCACTCATATAAAAAGAGAACTTAGTTCCATGGCTGACAGGTTAGTTGTTTTTTCAACTTCTCTCGTAAGGCAATTTTTACCACAGAGGCCAGATTGTACATTTTTGTCTCTTTACCAACCTCATCTCCCCGATAACACATAATCATGGAAAGTTTTTCCAGATGATGAAGGCATGTGTGCCTTCTTACAGAATGAACCCTATAATCCTAAAGAAATCATTTCCCTTGAAGATGAAAAATTTCCCAAAGGCTTGACTCCTCTTGAGAGTTCATTCTCGATGAGTGATGTAGGCAATAAAGAAATTAATAAAGAAGAGGAGTCTAAAATAAAAGTTGGGGATACCATCCCTTTGAACATTGGAACTCTCGAGTCTCCAAATATCATCAAAATAGGTTCTCAATGTTCCAATGAAGAAAAAAAGAAATTTATGGACTTGTTCCATGAGTTTTCTGATGTTTTTTCCTGGTCATATGAGGATCTATGTGGTTTCGATCTGAATCTTATATATCATGTCATTCCCATAAAGGAAGGGGAAAAACCAGTTAGGAAAAGACAGAGACCTATCAATATCGCACTTGAGGCTACAATTTGAAAGCAATTAGAAAAACTCTTAAATGCTCATATAATCTTTCCGGTTAAGTATTCTGAGTGGGTTTCAAATCTTGTGCATGTTCAGAAAAACACAGGTCATATTAGACTTTGTGTTGATTTTTGTGCTTTAAATAGAGAAAGCGTTAAACATAATTTTCCACTTCCTAACATGGAAATGATCTGAGAGGAAGTTGCAGGATTTGAGATGATGTCCTTATTTGACGAGTTTTCTGGATATAATCAAATCAAGGTTAAAAGGATTGATAAATATAAAACCACATTTACAACTCGTTTGAGCACCTTTTCTTATGAACGCATGCCTTTTGGATTATCTAATGGAGTTGCTATCTTTCAAAGAGATATGCAGATAGATTTTGATGATCTCATTAACAAAAAAATTCAATTTTATCTTGATTATTTAACAATATACTCCAAAACCCGATCATATCACTTTGGTCATCTTCAAAAAGTCTTTATCCAATGTAGGAAATTTGGAATTTCTTTAAATCCTTCGAAATCCATTTTCAGTGTCACTCAAGGTAAAATTCTTAGTCATATTGTTTCTGATTCAGGAATAAGCATTGATCTTGAGAGGGTTTCCACTATCTGAAATCTTCATGCCCCTACATCTAAGAAAGAAATTCAAGCTTTTATGGGCACTATTAATTTTGTCTGAAGGTTTGTTCCTGACTTTGTTGTCACTGTTAAACCAATCCATAATCTACTTAAGCGAGATTGTTCTTTCTCTTGGACAGATTATGTCGAAAATGCTTTCGTAAATATTAAGAAAGAAATTAGTTATGCACTGGTTCTGGAAAAACCGAACTTTGAAAAATATTTTTTCATATATACAAACGCTACAGAAGAAGCAATTGATATTATCCTCTTACAGAATGATGACTAGAATAACAAAAATCATGTGGCTTACATGAGTCAAATATTTTCAGATGAAAAAATTAAGTATTCTTATATTGAGAAGCATGATTTTTCTCTTGTTAAAACTATAGAAAATTTTCTCCATTTCATCCTAGGCAAGAATATGCAGGTAAAAGTCCCTTTGCCTGCTGTCAATTTTTTTCTTTCACAGACTTATCTTTCAGGAAAACTTGCACATTAGCTCACAAAAGTCTAGGAACATGATTTAATGATCATGACTTCCAAAACAATCAAGGGATGAGACTTATCCCTTCACTTATCTTATCATCATGAACCAAGTGAAATTTTTGAAGATGAATACAACCCACTCTCAACATTGTTTTATATTGAAAATCAAAATCTTACCCTCACTGAAAACCCCTGGTATAAAGATCTCATTCATTACTTGCAATATCAAAGGTGTTCAGATCACTTGAATCATCACCAACGAAGGAGACTCCGTCTTGAAGCTTCTAAGTATCTTATTCTAGGAGATTCTTTGTTTAGAAGCTCTATTGATGGATTGTTGCTACAATGCATAGATAATGATGCAGCTCAAAAAATATTAAATGAAATTCACGGATCAAAAAAATTTATTATTCACATTGGTGGTCATTTTTTTGCCAAAGCCACCACTTTAAAATCATTAGAATTGGTTACTATTGGCCATTCATTTTTGAGATTCCTATCAATTTGTAAGGGCCTATGATAAAAGCCAAAATTTTGTTGGTAAAAAACATCTCTCTTTTATTCCTTTGTATCATGTCCTTCCATATTTATCCTTTTCCAAGTGTTTATATTTTATTGGTCCTATTAATTCATCATCTTCTGTAGGTCATATTTTAATATTGAAAACTACAGATTACTTCACAAAGTGGGATGAATTTGTCCCTCTTAAACATGCTCAAGATGAACAGGTGATTTCTTTTTTAGAATCCAATGTCTTCTCTAGATTTGGCCTTCCCTTGGAAGTTACTTCAGATAATGGACCCACTTTTATTTCTGCAAAGCTAGCTTGGTTTCTTACTAAGCTTGGTGTCAAACATTTCACTTCATCCGCCTATTACCCTCAGTGAAATGGGCAAGCTGATTCAATTAACAAAAACCTGGTCAAAATTCTAAAAAGAATCATAGAAGACAAACCTCGCCAGTGGCACACACTTCTCACTTATGTGCTCTGGGAATATTGTACCACCACTAAGGCTAGTACAATATTTACCCTATTTTAGTTATTGTATGGTCTATAGGCTATTATGCCAATTGAAGTGGAGCTTACTTCTTTACGTTTGGCATTACAAACCGAAGAATCAAATTCTCCTGACATCTCTCATAGAATGAATGTCCTACTTTCTTTGGAAGAATAAAGGGGTCATGCCCTGGAAAATTTGAAAAGAAGACATCAGACAGTCAAGAAATATTTCAATAAAAGAGATAAATCTGTTGATTTTAAAGTTGATGAAAAAGTGATACTTTGGGATTCTGCCCATGTTGAAAGAGGAAGACATTCTAAGTTCCAAAAATTGCGGCTAGGTCCATTAAGATCGTTTTTGTCCTTGGCACCAATTCATATATGTTGAAGGGCGTGGATGAGTGATTGTTTTCTTATAGTACAAATGGTTCGCATATGAAACACTATGTTGAACCAACTTGACTGTTAATTGTATATTTTGTAAGTACTTTCTTTTTGTACATTTTTGCCTTGTTTTGCTTGATTGTAGTTGTTGTTTTGTTTAACATTTTATATTCTATTCTTGATTTCATAACCTTTTTTTTTTCGAGGTGAAGTAAACTGGATCAATTATGTCATTATTCATTATCTTTAAATATTGTTGGTCAGTAATGAAATTCGATACACAACTGAGATATTATGGTCCTCTTTTCTTTAAATACTGATGAAGTATACCTTTGGTTTCATTTTTGTTGTGGGATAGATGGTTTTGACCCTCCCTTTTTTCTCCTTTCGCTTTCTTCCTTCCATTTAGATTTTATAAGAGCATATGAGATGATTATATGAAACTTGCAACAATTGTTGAATTCTCAATGAAGATTATTTCAGACACGTAGTATGTCTTTTATGATTGTTATGCAAATAGGACCAAATCCCCTCATAAATCCCACTTTCCATAATCATTCCACGAAGTCCCAGTCCATACATCATTTTAATTTCATTTTATTCCCCCCTATTGTATAATTTTTTTCTTGGTTACTACTATCATCTCTTATTATGCACCCCATCGATTTCATTCAAAACCATAGTTTCGAGTTCTAAATCTGCTATAAGCATATTTCCCTGTGGAGTCGCCAGTAGTTGATGGATAAAAGCGCAACGAGAATCATGTTTGTAAATATTTGCAATACATTATATTATATGGTATTAATAATTAATAGGTGGGACCCCTTGGGAGAAAAGAGTAATAAGTTGATTTCCTTCTAGACATATAACTTTCACATAAATTTTGTGTTCTGATTGAAGTTTAATGTTCTCACATACACAAAATCGCTCTGCAATGGTAATTAACGATAATTCCATCCTCATATTTCATTTTTAATGATGTGTTATCCGTCAAAGGAAAATAAAGGGACCTCCAAGCAAAACCATGTTGCATACAATATGCAAAGATGTGTTATTATGAATGCAATATGTTAAAAAAAAGGGGTTGGTCAAGTTTTATTTACCATATATCACCAATGATATCATATAAAGATTCCAAAGTTATGTTAGGGCCATCGCACACAAGTGCGAATGAACTCAAGTTACAATGCAAGTTATGTATGTCATACTTCATGTTTTATTTAATTCTATTTCTTTTAAAAAAACGATGCTCCTATTCATTTGTGAGTATGGGATATATATCAAAATGGTTGGTTGATGGTTTGATGTATGACATGAAGTTGGATTTGAGCTAGCGTTGAGTGTGCTCCACCGTGTAAGGTTTTGTTGGATGCAATTAATAATTGGTGGGTTAGTTTATGGTTGAAACGACGTGAAGTAAATAAACTCTGCTCATATATTTTTTCTGGTATACCACCTTTTCGTATTGTCATTTGCTTGGGAGCTCATCCTTGTTGTTAACTGTGGTTTTGGATTTTTCTATGGTTTGTTGAGATTTGGGGCTACTTCTTTCGTGGATTTTTGGGAAAATTTCAACAGGTATGGAGCTCTTTGACTCTTCTAGCATCAATAGTTCACTCTTCCTCTAATAAAATTGGGCTATTGGCTCATTTTGTTTGCATGTTGTATGTGCACTATGAATATGACTCTTTTTTCTATATAGGTATCTGAATGATTATGTTTTTGAGTTGTTTGAGCTCGTAATGGAATAAAAATGACAAAGTTCGAATGAAAATGATGTTCATGACCTGGGTTTTGTACAGTTTCGAAGAATGGAATTTAAACTAGGTTACTGATACTACTTGTTTGGGATTCATGTAATTTTGGTCTCCTATCGTTCACTATGGGTTCATTTTGCGCTCGTTGCGATTTTTAATTTTAAACAGAAGCATTCAAAATAACTAATGTCAGCACTCCCATTTTTAACTCCTACTCTGTTTTGGCTTATGGAAATACACACTAGACTGGTTATGATAAGTGTTGTGGTATTTCAATGGTTTCAAACCCCAACAACAATGAATGCATGTGGGTTCATTTGGGTGTAGTTTATCATGGTTGTGTCTCGCATTTATCTTTGTTTCCATCGTAGCCATGTTAAAAGGAACTATGTCTTTAACCTCCCATTTCGACTTGACAATCCCGTGAACCCTTGAACAATTTCAATTTTCCTCATTTAGTTGTACATGGTCTTGAACTACTTGCAAAAATGGGTTTTTGGTTCAGAACAAGGGTTTTGTTTTTCTCCTTACTTCAACTTGTTTATTATGGAATTGATGGGTAAACTCAAGTGTTATTGCAAAAAATGTATGGTTCCCTCGACTCAGTCATCAATCCATGACTTGCGTGTTGATATTTATCTCTACAAATTCGTTTTTAAGAGTTTATAGTAACATGTTATTGGGATTGCTTGGTCGGCATAATCCTTTCGAAATTTCAATGTTTCAATGATGATTAGAGTTTGACATTCTACAAGTCGATATGTGACAAATGATACATATTATTGGCAAAGTCTTCTTGCGCCTTGTTACCTTGATATTGGATTCAATATGTCCTAATGATGAATTTAGTGGATAAAATTTCAATAGAACATAGTTCAAATGGGTGTTGTTCAGAGGATTAAAACATTGTGATAAGAAGAATTTTGGGGATTCTATTAATATGTTTTGACTAATTGTTTTCCATAAATTATAAAAACAAAGGGTTCGAACTTGGGATTGATTATGAAAATATTAAAAGGACATTGACCGATTACATATTCATTATTTTCACTTTACGCTAATTACAATCCCCTTATTATTCCCAAATCATTTTATTTTCCCATGTCCTAGTTCTCACAAGAAATTTGATGGTTTGAAGGATTTTATGAGACAAATTTTCAAATGAGGATTATACATAGAATTGATGAGATTTGCAATTATATGAAGGTGATGATATAAGTATATAAGTTGTATTTGGGGTTAAAGATTTGTTTTTTATTTAGAATAGTAGACATACTTTCCCTCTCATGAATCCATTTTTGATGTATTTGGGGTTAACGATTTGTTTTTTACTTAGAACAGTAGTCATACTTTCCCTGTCATGAATCCATTTTTCATTCATTACAAATCCCGCCATATCACATATGTAATCATATCTCCCTGTTGTAAATGATATTATGGATCAAGCTGGAAAAATGCTTATGGTTGTTATATACAGAGTGATGAATTGTTTGCATGCACTATGTTATCTTTAGGTAGAGCATTTGATGATCGATTAGTTATTTTGATTCATATTCTGATTTGAATTTGTTTTAGATATGAGTTTTTTTAGTAGAGGTAGCCATGGCAGACTAGGAAACAGGGGAAGAAATATTTTTTGGAAAAGAGGCCATAAGAGACCTAAGTTTTCTATTCATTTTGATGTTGACTCACAAGAATTAAATCAATTGTTTCAAGTTGGGTTCTTCAACCTAGTCGGTCAAGGAGTGTTACAACCTCATCCTAGACCAGAGAGACCCCCTTTCCAACCTCGTCAGAGTTTTTCAAATTTTCATGTACCTTCTCATGTTTCTCTCCAACTAGAAGTCCCCGTCAATGATGGGTGGCAAGAAATTATTTACCAACCTCCGATTCATCACAATGGTTGGCCCACTGTTTCATTGCCACTTCCTTCACCACCTCCATTAAACCAGCATGCCCAACAAATTTACCATGTCATTTCCCATGTTCAGTAATCACATGCCAGTAAGAGATTAAAGATTGTCATCCCTGAGATTTCAACAATTAAAGGGAAACAAGTAGCTTCTCATTCTAACTCCTATAAAGAGTCTTCAGAGTCAGTCACCTCTCATTCCCAACAGAATGATGCACACTCTCCAATTTTTAGTGAAATTCAACCCCAAGGGTCAAATTAGCCTCTTGTTGAAAGAGCTAAATCAATAGACGAGGCAGACAAAACAATAAGTACTGAGAAGAGGCAAACTGCCTCACACAACAAATATGGTTTTTGAATTTCATATCTGATGAATGAAGAGTTTAATTTATGTTTTGAATTTTATTATTGGGACAACATGATATTACATTTTTGGGACAACCCGCATATATATGTTTATTTGATGGCAAAACATTTTAATTATTGACAAATATGTGAATGATTTTGGGAGACACAAGGGAAATTTAAATGCATGATATATGAGTTTTTAATTGGTTGCATATTTTATTATTTGAATGAATTGTGGAGTGACAAGGAGGGAATCAAAACATAAAATAATTTTAAAAGGAATTAGGTGGTCTCACCTATTACTTATTATTCAATATACCCTTATATATTATTTATTATTTTACTATTATTATTTGTCCTTAATTTGTGTTAAGTCAATTAAGACTTAGCTAAAAAGGTAGTTGAAACTACCACAACTTCTTTTGAAAGAGATAAAAGCTCGTCATAAGGAGGGACAAAGGGTAGAGAGAAATGAAAGAATTTTATGATATAAGGTATGCTCTTATACTTGTGAGATTATCATTTTCATTCATTCTGAGTTTTCTAGGAATCTTAACCCTCTTGTTGATAGCAGGGTCTTATTGAAGATAGCAAGATTCAAATATTGAGTCATATACTTCAACAACTTGTTATATAAAGGTTGATCATTTATTCTTGGCAGTATGTGTATTCTGATATGTTTATGGATTAAATTTCATTATTGATAAAGAGTATTTTGTAGAGTCAGTAAATGATGCTTATGTGACAAAGTTGATCTAGATCTTTAGTCTCAATGTTCTCTTGTTGTCAGAGTCGTTTTGTATGGTGCCCATCAGAGACCTCTAAATATGATCTTGGTCAATACCCTCGCGGGGGTTTGAAAACATGATTATTATCGTAGCTCAAGATGAAATCAATAAATAAATCATTTTGTTTGTTTTGTCTCACTTGTGTATTTCTCTGATACATTTACAGATTTCTACTTCATTTGCTTCTTTTTCCTAACATATACATTTTTCATTTTCTTATTTTACACAGTTAATTATCATAAAAGAAAAAAAAAACTTTGATTCCTTGTACTTATTGCTCGTGAATCAAATGATAATTTTGTCTTAGGATATAAACCCTGGGTGACAATCCCAATTATCTTACCTTAGCCAAGTAATATTTGAAAATGTTGGAGTGAGTTTCTTCATACCTTTTCCTCAACATGTTCATTGCCAAATTTGTGGGATAGTCTGGTTGTAGCTATTAGTAGTAATGAGACCTCATTAAAGTTTTATGATGTCGTTTCATCCTTGTTATCAGAAAAAATGAGGAGGAAAACCATGGATGGCTAGAGCACGGATGCCTTATTTGTAAGAGGATGTACTCTAGATAGAAATCAAAATAATTCCTCGAGTGGGAGACCTAAATCTAGAGGTAGATATAAATCTCCGGGAAAATCCTTAAAGAAATGTTGGAAATGTGGTAAAGTTGGGCATTTCAAGAAGGATTTCAAATCAAAAAGTGTTGATAGAGGCAAGGGATATGATGATGTTCGTTATGTAGAAGGCAAAGTTTTTTCAGAAGGAGGAGATGTGTCCTTGGATTCTTCAAGCACACATGTAAATCATGATGTATGATTGATAGATTTAGGTGCTTCTTTTCATATGAATCCCCACATCCACATAGGGAGTGGTTACGTGAATATGAAAATAATAATGGAGGTGACATTTTCCTAGGAGATTACTCGACAACCAAAATCACAAGATGTGTAAAGGTCAAGTTGCAACTCAAGGACAGAAGGCTTAGAACACTCCCTAGGGATTTTCACATTCTAAAGTTGGCTAGCAACTTGATTTTTGTAAGTAATATTAGTGATGCAGGTGTACATACTATGTTTGAAAAGGAAACCTATAAAATGGTTCAAGGAGAAATGGTGTTGATAAGCGGAGTTCGAAATGGAACTCTATGCAAGCTATTGGGAAGAAAAATTAGTAATGGGTGTAACAATTATGTTTTTCTTAAGGGTGAATAAACAAAACCCCTATCGTCTTTGGAGAAAAGACAATGATGTGGCATCAAATACTAGGACATATTGGAGAGAAGGGCCTTCGAGCACTACATGGTAAAAGTATAATTGAAGGTATGTTTGATTGCACACTAGATTTTGATTTCTTTGAACAATGCATATATGGTAAATAGAATCAGGTAAGATTCTCTTATGGTGCTACAAGAGAAAAAGGGATCTTAGAGTTAGTACACAATGATGTGTTTGGACCTATGCATGTTCCATCACTAGGTAAATTTGTGTACTATGTTTCGTTCATTGATGATTTCTTGAGGAATACATAGATTTATTTCCTCTTAAAGAAGTCAGAGGTCTTTGGTAAATTTGAATATTTTAAGGCTCTTGTGGAGAATAAAACACTCAACCACCACAAACTATCCTCTTTATGGACTAAAATGATTGATGTAATGAAGACACTTTGACTTTTTCTAATGACTAGTTCTGTTATGGACCAAATATTCCAAATAACATTAAAAAATAATGTTGTGCCTTGAGAATGATAAAGAGTGAATGAATAGGGTGCCACTTCAAGGGGGAAACCTCCTGTTACAATATATCAAATTCACAAGATAATATGATCCCTAAACTATGTCTCTTTGGTATATATAGGAGACATAAGGTACAATTACAAATAATTGGTGTAGCCAACTAATAATGACAACAATAATATACTATTAGCAATGTAATAGCCCAAGACAAAGGGCTTAACATGCCCCAACCCTTCAAACAAACATTTCCCTCAATGCATGATTATATGTGGATGTTTTTCTATGAATAACTCATCTTCCCATGCCCCGTCTTCTATTGGAAAGTTCTTTCACTTGATGAGATCCTCAATAATTGATTAATTTTGAAGTTGTTTCATCTATGTTTCAGTGACTAATTCAGGTTCTAGTATGTTTTCTCGATCTTCAATGAGCTCTAGAAAATAGTCTAAAATGGGATATTGCATGGAAGATTAGATATACCCATGAAGACGGAGGAAACTCCAATTTGCAAGCCATACTTCCAATCATTTGCAACACCTTATAGGGACCATAGTACTTGGGTGCTAATTTATTATCCTTAATTTTTTTGTTTGAGGGACATATATTTGCATGGTCACAACCTCAAAAATACCTAATCCCATACTTCAAAGTTCATTTCATCGTGATGTTGATATGCATGTTGTTTCATCCTATTTCTTGTTATGGCCAAGTTATCCTTCAATGGTTTGAGAGCCTCTTGTTGGTTCTCTATGTGTTCCTCTGCTACTTGAACCTTAGGTTTCCCTCCTAAAGGTGATGTGATGGATAGACGATGATACCCATAGGGTGTCGTAAATGGGTAGATGTTGGATAAAGCATGGAAGGAAGTGGTGTTCCACCATGAAGAACACAAACCATACCTTTTAGCTTCAAGTGACATATCTGATTATGTTTTAGTAGTTTATGGAATTATTCCTTTTGACTTCTTCAATGATGATGAATCTCCCATACTGGGTAAGAGAGCCATTTTTCAAGATAAAGTTGTTACTAACATTGTTGTGGTTGTTGAGAGTTGGACTATTCAAAACACAAACTATAGATATATTATTAGTGATGTCATTCTCAATTGAGAATTAGAGAATTAGAAATCATAGAGGAGAACTGAAAACATTATTCAAACTACTCCATGCTATGATTTTCTTTCACCTTTCCTATAGTGCTAATGTGTATACAAGTCTACTTTTTAATCAGATAGTTGTGACGAAGGGTCAACTCAAGTTTTATTAGATGCAAGTGAGTTTGATTTTATGGTACATCATGAAGATACGACATTTGAATGTTCCCATTGTTCCCATCCTTCATGACATTTGAACGTTCCCATTTTAATTTCATGGAAGGATTTCCATTCTTTTGGATAATTCAAGATCAAGAAGAACCATTGGATGAATTTATTAGTGACATTGAAAAGATCAAACTACCATTGGATGAATTTATTAGTAACATCGAAAAGTTCAAACTACCTTTAGCAAAAAAAATTGATTACATAACACAAAGTTTAGGTACCTTTGATATTTTCCATGATGTATTGGAAGTTAAAACCCATGAGGAAGAACATGTGCCACCTGGTAGTTCTGCCATTTATGATGATTATATGGCAAGTGATAAGTGATAAATTGGAGATATCATGAATTTAGTTTGCCCTTTTCTTTCTTACCTCATTTCCCCATGATGTTTCCCAAGGGACTAAATGCCTTTCAGGCTATTCTCGAAGGTAGGTCAAATTATTTTACTCTTACTTTAAAACAAAATAAATAAGAAAAATTGTACTCAAAAGATAAATAAAAAAACATAGGTGTACAAACAAAAACGTTTATTTAGGCATTAGATGATTCTTATGAAATGTTAAGGGACAATTCCAAATGACATATGTCATTTTTCTTGACATTATGGTTAAAACCAATGACATTTTAGTTTATAGATTTTTGACATGCTTCTTTCTACTTTGTTAGTCCCAAGACTCCCAACTCCCAACTACAGTCTCTACATGCCTTCACATATTGGGATCATCTTATCAATGGATGCTTTGAGTTTTCAACTTTCAAAGTCACAAAAGAAACTTCAAGAAATATGTTGGTTACAAAGTTATGGCCTAAATTGCTCAACTTGTACAATCATGAATCCATTCAACATAGAACGGAAGTAAGGCCAAAAGTATTTCAAACAACCCAACTGTGGTCAAATCAGAGTCCAACCTTGATCATGTGGAAAAATAATAGATCTAAAGTTTTTATCCAGGTGGAATGTTTTTTTTCCTTGGGTTTTATATTTATAAGATAAGAATGCTTCCTTTGTTTTTGTCATTTTTGAAATGTTTGATTTGTTTGATTTTAGTATTGGGTGTAATTTATTTTTATGGTTTTCCCTTTAGTTTTGAATTTTTGGTTGTAGTGTTTCCTATAGTTTTCTTTTTCTTATTTGATGGTTTGTCTTGTTTGATTTTAACACCAAAGATTTCTTTTTATATTGATGCATTGTTAGTTGAAGATAGGTCTTCTTGAGAACCTCTTGATCGTTGTCTTTTTCAAATCCAATCTCATTTTTCTTGTCACGTTAAAGAATATCATATATGAAGTGTGTTTGGCCATTTTAGTTTAATGGTGACATGCCAAATACTAAACGAGTGTCATTCATCATTAATAGTTTATCTGGACATGGGAGAGGATGTTGACTGTGTTTTGGTTGATTGCTAGTCATGCCTCATGTACATGTGTTCAACTTGTATTTTTAGTTGTATGTCTAGTGGAGTATTCATATTTTTAGTTTTTCTTAAAATTCTATGACCCTCCTTTCATTTTCAACAACCGTTGAGGCTTGAGTACCCAACAAAATCTTGTTGGCACATAATCGAAGCCCTTTACGGCTCATTTTGGGTACCATTACTTTCAACTTTTTGGGAGGATATCCCTAGCTTACTTTTGGAGTTAAGAAACCCTCCCATTTAAAAAAGGGATATTTCTAGGCTAATCATATCAAATTTTATAAAAAATAGAGGCAGTTTGAAATTTTTTAATATTGACCCCTTTCACTGGTCATTAGGCAGGCTTGATATAAGCTAAGTTTTGCATAGAAAATAACAAGGAGCCTCAAGTGTTTTTCAGAAAACAAGTGGATCGACCTTGTATTTCTCGTAATAGTCTTTCCAACAATTTCCCATTTGCTCAATTTTTGAGTTTATATGCCAACGATAGTACCTACATAAGTTGCACATCTCTCAAGGGCCAAATTTCATTGATGCAACTCTAGGATTAGATCATGTTTTGAACCAATAGAATGAGAAGCAAACCTTGTCATGATGTAGAGAAGTCATATACTTCCAATGGTATATCAGATGTCCATTTTTAACCCCCTGTTATCAAGAATGACCTTTTGCAAAATCCGAACTAGCTTTGAGGTAGCAAATCAATGGTTGAGGTCGAGAGTCAAAAAATGTGTTGTTGTTTGGCACCTGAATAGAAAGATAGTGTTTCCAGGTTGCATCTTACCTCAAGAGGTTTCTAGTGATATATTGTCTTCTTCATTCCATGCATGGATTACTCATTTAGGACCTTTGCAAATTTATGAATTGGTTTCAGGTGTTGGGTCATGGCAACTCGCATAATACACCTTCTAGGTTTATAAAATGGCCCTTGACAATAAGAATTCAAAATTTTGGGTTGGTAGCAACAAAGTACTTTCAGGGAAAGTGTTCTTGGATAAAAATGAGAGGTGTGTCAGCACCAAATCAAAATGATGGGTAGTTGTGCCAACGCCAAATCAAAATTATGTGTAGGTGTGCTCTGGGTCTCAATATTCGTACTTTGTGTGGCCCCAATCCGCTCTTGAGAAGTTTGATATAAAAAAGAGGCATATGTATTTGAATGCATGACCTCATGAGGCTTCAAGACCTTACTTTTCTCATTAATTAATGCAATTTGGATAAACTTATAAGGAGATAAGTAAAAAAATACGATTAAAACAATAGTTTTCTTCATTTCCCTCCAAAAATATTTACCTTTATGGTTGATATCATCATCTTGAATCCTATCAATTCTTTTAAAGTTGATTTTGATGGTACATTTTTTGTTTTGAGGCCCATTTTTTACCTCAAAATTCCCCCTAATGCTTTGTTTCTGCTAAGCCAATACACCCTAGTCTCAAATGTGGAAATGTGAATGGAGGTTGTGGTAGAATAGGACCAACACTTGCCCACTATGTCCCCCATGTCCACACAAACCAAGTGCCCTTTTCATAAGGATAAAATGGGCATGCAAAGTGAGGTGGAGATAAGGGCTTGGGAAAGCCCCCATGCACATCATTGCATCCATACTTCAATTTTTGGGCTATCTCTCCTCCCCATGTCCTCTCCTTTCTCATCATTCTTTTGAGATGGAGTGACAAATAAACATTAATGACTAAGTTGTTGCAGAGGGAGTAATCGTAGCATGTCTTTTTCAATCCATCCACATTGCTAGTTTGTACATGTACAATTNCTCCTCCCCATGTCCTCTCCTTTCTCATCATTCTTTTGAGATGGAGTGACAAATAAACATTAATGACTAAGTTGTTGCAGAGGGAGTAATCGTAGCATGTCTTTTTCAATCCATCCACATTGCTAGTTTGTACATGTACAATTGGTTTTCCATGCCTAATTTGCAATATATTGTGGGTTTAAAGAATCTCTATATCAGTCTGTAGTTTCATGGTTTTGGTTACCAGTGCATCTTTGCTTTAGTTGTTGGTTTATGGATTTTAGTGTTGGTGTACATGCTTTATGGTGATTTTTAATGGAAAAAATAATTTGAGGGAGTCGAAACCCCAAGCATCACGCCCGTACATCCTTGACCCCTTTACTTTTATTTTATCAAAAGATACAGATGGGAGGAACTATAGCTCAACTCCATGCAACCCTCCCTTCCAAAAACCTCACAACCCTCCAACCATAGACACAACCTTTCTCCATACAAGTTTCACCCTTGTTATAGTCCTTATCCCATCTTATAACCCCCTTTCCCCTTCTTGTAAACCCCTTTTCCTAACCCCTCCCTCCTACCTTTTATGGTTAGCCATTTTCCCTTGCCCCTGTCTTCCTCCTCTCCTCTCCAAAATGTGCCCACCACCCTATCCTATGTTTACCAAGTCCCCACTTGTACAATTGATAGGTCAAAGTAATTTGGAACCAATGCATTTAATATGTTGCTCAATGGTACGAATCTATGGSACATCTGTAAGCACTTGTGTGAGAGAAGACGCATTGAAAGAAACACTTGTATGAGAGAAGACGCATTGAAAGAAAGAGCACACTGAATATGTTGCAATGTATAGAGCGTTGCTTCCTTCGCCCTTAATCCATTTATGAACTTTTAATAAAACAGAAGTCCATTTATCAACTTGTTCAATATACTAGTTTGTACATAGATAAACAAAAGGTTGAAATCTCTCTTAAAATAAAGTTTTTATGTTGTTAAAAAAAC
This sequence comes from Picea engelmannii, assembly GCA_009831015.1. Lineage (NCBI taxonomy): Eukaryota > Viridiplantae > Streptophyta > Pinopsida > Pinales > Pinaceae > Picea > Picea engelmannii. The sequence continues at coordinate 419,027 of ML782008.1, read as the reverse complement.
ACAAACTTTATTTTTAGTAATTTTAAATTTGCATTTTGTACTTCAGATGTCATACATTTTGGATGGGCTTTTTCTTAACCAATCAGTGATGCACGGAAATTCTTCAACCCTAACACTTGTCAAAAAGTCATCATGAAGCTGGCTGATAGAATCCTGCAATCCTGAAATCGAATATTAGTTTTCTAGATTCTGCTCGTAAACCAGAGATGCAAAATTTACATTAAAGTAACTTTATTACAAAGTTCGACAGTAACATCATGAAATTGGACACATGTTCAATAAGTTTGGCAATAACGGCATGCAGCAGAGCGACCAACGCGTTTATGCGGATTTTACTTCTTTATCAAGATTGTCCATTGCAAAAAAAATATTAAGTTACTTTGCCACTGCCAGTGTGGTAATACTGCATAGACCCATGGTGTCTGGCGAGTTTTCCATAAAGAGAAACCATTCATACAAAATATTGCACCAGTATGTTTGGGGCTGGTTTCTCTATCTATTACATCTACTGAAGGAAACATGTGAAAATGTTGGAAAAAAGAGATGGAATTTCACAGACAAATGATCACGGGGCAATTTACTCATCAAATATTTGAAAAAACCATCAACATTATTGGTTAAACATGTCAGGAAGAATGTCAAAAATTTGGCATGGTATTCCAATTTGAAATTCCAACCCAGCTGCAATCCTTTTGGAGCCCAAAAGATCTTTATACTGATTCAATGTGACAAACACACGAGATGCCTAGGTACAAATGGATATGGTTCACACAACCAAAGAATGATTGGATGATGCTGCTACAGGTCAAACTTCACGCTCCCAAAAAAACATAGCACTCAGCGATCGTACAAACAGATTGAATGTGCATCATGCTTTCCTTTTTTGTAAGTCACTGTCAATAAGAAAGATCTACTCTAAATGTTCTCTGTTTTTTTATATTGTCTGATAATTTTTGTTCTCATGTTAAAAAAAAATTGAATTGTAAATTTCAGTTGTTAAATCTACACAATCTGTATGTTTTATAAGTTTTTCAGAATCTTGAAATCATTTATGCATTTAAAAATAAATTTTAAATTTTTAAGTAACAAAAAATTGTGATTCACAAACAATTGTATCACCAAATTCCATTAATATTACTAGAAATGGACAAAAATGTAAAACATTTAAACTACACCCAATTAAAAACCTATCCATTCTTTAATACAATGCATGAACCACCTGCTTTAATCCACAGAAGGACCTCCTTAATCTGAAGACTAATTGCTTTCTACTTCTACAAATCCTTCCACCAGCTCAAATGTATTTCCTCGAACTCTCCATCTCTCCATTTGGGAAAAGCTGTGGCTAAATGGAAACTCCATATGATGCATTTCCCTGTTATTCCTTATTGCAAATTTACAAGTATTTGAAATATTTATGTGGGTATGCAGTAAAGCATGTGAAAGGATATTTTAGGGTACTGTCAGTTAAAGAATTCTCCATCTCTCCATTTGGGAAAAGCTGTGGCTAAATGGAAACTCCATATGATGCATTTCCCTGTTATTTCTTATTGCAAATTTACAAATATTGGAAATATTTATGTGGATATGCAGTAAAGCATGTGAAAGGATATTATAGAGTACTGTAGTTAAAGAATAAAGAATTTGATAAGGATATTCAACTTTTTAATTGATATGTATAGAAAGAGATGTGAAAGGGGTGCTATGTAATACTATCAAACTTTTTTGTCACTTGTAAAATATTTTAATGGGAATGTAAAAAGGCATATGAAAGAGATACTATGAAGTGCGGTTAGTGATATAATCTTTTTTATTTTTTGCCATATAAAGGAGAGGCAAATACTAAGCCAACAAGCATACTCACTTGGCAACTAATCAACCATTATGTTAGTAACAACACTACTCTCTTTTCACTGCTCGAATTGACATAAAGATCATGGCAAGATCAACTTTTTAATGGACATGTAAAAGACATGTGAAAGGGATACTATGAAATACTGCCAGTGACAAAGTCTTTTTTAATTTTTGCCACACAAAAAAGGAGAGAGGAAAACTGAGCCAACAAGCATACTCATGTGGCAACTAATCAACCGTTGTGTTAATAGCATCGCCACTCCCTTGTCACTGCCCCAATTGACATAAAGATCATGGCAAGAGCACTTCAATTGATGTAAAACTGTGTAATGGTCAAAATATATGATTTCACATTGATTATCCAAAATAAAATATTCCTCATTTCTAATAGATATAGTTGCTAAATCAAAATTGTAACTTAATAGCTACCTACTAAATTAAACAATGTAATGAATTGGAACATGAGCATGTGTTCTATGGAAAAAGTGGCTCCAAGAATGTTGCAAATTCCATTCTCGTATGCTCTAGAACTTGTTTCAACAAGAAGCTATGTACATTTTACAACCGAGTATTCGAAAAAGATTGTAACATCCATCCCATGTAACTTTGACTTGATATAATATGTTATACAAAACTAAAAAAATAGTAACAATAAATTTAATGTAAACTAAATAATAATCAAGTTTCACAAAATACATGGGTAGATCTATCTTAGCTCTGGATCTATTAAGCACCGAGCGTAGAGGGACCAAAAAACAATTGGCATGCAAATATATTGATGCTTAAAAGATCACGGGTTAAAATGGATCCAGGCTTTGTGCTTTATATATATATATATATAAGTTTTGTATAAAATTTAAAATAAGGTCCACTTTACATGTGGCAGAAAAATGGGATGGAGGTTACAATCTCTTCAATTATTGGGTTGTAGAATACATCTGGCTTCTCTCCTGCAATAAAAATAACAAAAAAAAAACATATCCATTATTAGAACGGGAGGAATTTGAGGGAATTCAGTTTCGTCCCACTTTATATATTCTATAAGCGTCCAGAGGGATAGGGATCAAAAAGCAATTGGAATGCAAATCTATTGATGCTTAAAAAACCCCAGTTAAGATGGATCTAGACTAGTGCTCTCTCTCTCTCTCTCTCTCTCTCTATATATATATATATTCTTAACTCGGATCTTTTAAGCATCAATAGATTTGCATCTCAACTACTTTTTGATCCCTCTCGATGCTTAGTAGAATATATAAAGTGGGACCAAACATAATTCCCTCAAATTCATCCTCTTCTAATAGTGGATATGGTTTTTTTTAGTGTTATTTTTATTGTATTGAGAGAAGCCACATGCATTTTACAACCCAATAATAATTCCTCATCTTCTAAAAGTGGATATGGTTTTTCTTAAGTGTTATTTTTATTGCATTGAGAGAAGCTAGATGCATTCTACAACCCAATAATTGAAGTGATTGTAACGGCCATCCCATTATATATATATATATATATATATATATATATATATGGGATAAAAAGAAATTGAGATTGCAAATTCATTGATGCTTAAAAGATCACGGGTTAAAATGGATCTAGGCTAGTGTGCTTTATATATATATATATATATATAACACACTAACGTAAATCCATCTTAACTCCATATATTTTAAACATTGAAAGATTTTCATCTCAATCATTTTTTTAAGATCTTTCTAGATGCTTAATAAATCCAAAATTAAGATGGATCTACATTGGTGATTAGATTTTGCTAGTAAAAATAAGATTAACTCTCATCTCTCATGAAAATCTTGCACTTAAAGATATTTCTCTGCATATATTCCTAACCAAAGTCACATGCATTCCTAATCCAAATGGATAGTTATGTGGCAAGGAACTTCTAAAGAAAACTAAATTTTGACACTAGGATTGGGCTAAAGCACTAGCATTTGTTGAACTCAACTTGGCATTTAAGTAGCTGACAATTGTATTGAGAAAGAAAGGAAATATTATGCTGGCAATTCTTCCAAAAACATTTTAATTCTCCTCTTCAAACTCTCCAAATAGATTACAGAAAATATATCCGGATAGATATAATTATTAGAGCAACCATCTACAAAATCTTGGAAGGGGATGGTCTACTTTAAGAAAGAACATTTCATAGTCGATTTTGGATCAATTTCTTTTAYTTAAAGGYAGGGTTGTCCCTTGAGACTGTGGTCTGCCTGGTCTGTGTGGCAAGAGTTTCAAAATAACGAGGCCAAGTGCAAGTCCCAAGCGGTGGATATCCTTCAAACCTAGAGCCTACGCAAAAGGAATGGGCATGTTTCTTAAAATACGTCCATAAGAAACAAAATAATTTGTAAAGCAGTAGGAAGTAAGTTCTTAGATTGGTTGATCATTTTTAACATGCAATGCAAAGTGCCTTGATCTGAAAACTTTGTTGAAGTGCAATAAGGGGGACAAGATGCAAATAAACAACAGAATGACTTTTGGAATTATGACCATTGGCAACGTACAAACGTTGTACCTTACTATACACAGTTTACAACAGGAGGGCAGCTTGTCCACTCCCTTAATAATTGGAATTATGCAACATGGGTTCCGTGAGTTCCCCCTTATCTAAATTGAATTGGACAAATTACTAGATGTAGAAGTCTAGGACCCTAAATTGTGATTGAATTGATACATCTTTCTCTGTCCTGCTTCTCATTTCTTTGGAAAATCAATATGTCAACATTAAATTTGTTAAATGGAGTTCTAATTGATCCCTACTAAAACTACATCTCACGTTCTTTTCTCTATAGGTTGCTTTTTTCTTAAATGCAAAACCTAAAAAATGGCTATTGTAAGTATATCCCCAATCCTAAGATTCTTCTGCTCAAGTGGAAAGGAGCTTTATCAACATGGAAAAATATCCCCAAGGTAAATAGGAGCATTATGCCGCTCAACTAGTTTAAAAAAGCACCGAATTCCATAATCCATTCAGTTGAATCACCTTGATGACTAAATTGACACACTGTTTGGGACTCCCCGACCAGTTACACCTGGTTTTGATGTTGGTATTAATAGTTCATACGGAACCACCCCAGCACCATTCCTATTCCTGAGATTCAAGTCTTTATTTCTCTGATGAATAATTTTCTCTACACCCTGCATGGTAGCAGAAAATTTGTGGAAGGCATCAATGGCATTTAGGTCGCTAGTCCAGATCGAGTGTTGTCTTTGGCCCAAGTACTCCTCGTCTGCTGAATGGGTAGAAAGAGTGTCTATAACAGCCATTGTATTAAGTGCTTGGAGTAGGCTTGGCAGAGAACATAAGAAGTATTTCTGTGGATTTGAAAGGAAATTTTGATACTCCGGATCATCCTCCTCGGGTATCAACCTCCTCATAAGACAAGGCCGGTTTGGTACATACCCTCCATATGGGTATTGACCAAAATTAAGAGCAGCATGCTGTCCTGATGCAATCCATATCATCGTAGTCAGGATACCAGAAAGATCTTCCTTTGTCTCCAATTTCGGCCACCATGTTTCATTTCTTTTATCTGCGTGTCCCTTGTTCTTAATTTCATCCCACCAAGCTTGAAGTTCAGCATCATTCTGTACAGTGCCAGCGTCTGAGTAGCAACATCCAACATATTCTTCTACCCATTCTTTGATAGATGACCAAATAAGAAGACCATCGGCTGCATAGGGGTAGTCGTCAATCACGAGTTTGATACCATGTGGCTGAGTAGGATCCTCAACTGCCATACCCCTGTCATAGACAAAATTATAACTTATTAAGATGGGCAGTTCAGTTGACAAACAATTTTTGTCTGTTCTCAAACTAAAATTCTGTGTACAGAATCGTCAGGAAATATGGATCCTTTCATCCCCCCAGATAATCAAATATGTTAAACCATATAAATACATTAAAGAATAAAATTATAAACCATAAAGGGTATTATGATTTCTACATGCTCAAATGTTTATGCAAGAATCTATGATGCTCTGAAGCAACAAAGCACAGCACAAACTAACTCCAAAAACATCTAGAAAACAACATGCCTTGAAGGTTGTACTGTCTACATGGGCATGAACAGGCTTACCTTCTGATCAAGTCTGCAGGCAAAGCTTCTAAATCAAAACGCCACTGTGTGCGGTATGCAGCTGCACTTAGATCCATACAGTACTTGCCTGGTGTAAAAAAGGATTCAATAACACCCTCTGCATTGATCAAACTTTGTCGGGCTAATGCATTGATTTCCATGGTGTAGCGCATGTGTGGATGAAGCAATTTGAGTATAGGGTGCATAGCACTTAGATGCCTATGTGCTGAAATAACATAGGGCTCCATGGATGCATGTGTCCGCAACCTGTTAATAAGGCATCTGATCAGTGGTTTGTGTATGGTTCCATTTTCAGTTGATGGGCTTTAGCTTACAAAAGTGATTTAGACCCTTGAATTCATTAAATTAACCATTGCATTACACTAGGCCCCACTGCCCTGAGGTTTTGGTGAAAATAAACTTCCTTAAATCAACAAAAACACTTTACCAGTGATTCACTAGCTGGTGAACGCCAGCATCATTGGCACAAACATGAGCTTTGGCTAGTTGCCAACGCCAGTAAGTGGTTGCATCATTTGCGGGAGTGAAAACCTGCTTTGACTGACACCCAGGAGAGGGCGGCGGAAGGCTAAGCTCGATGGCAATAGGTTTGAGAGTGTTGAGAGGAGATAAGAAGAAAATTGTCCTGGTAGCATATGCCTTTCTGCCATCCAGTGCATTGATTCCTTTGATAACAGGAACATATGCATCATGATAGTCTAAAATGAACAATTTCTTTTCTTCAAGAGCCTGTTCCAAATAAACAAAGTACAACCCTATTAGACTAAAACTGCGGAGTTTGTTCGTTAAGATATAAAACATTTGAGAGAATCTATGATGTAGATGGAATTCTATGCATATGCATGTGTTGCTCCTCAAGAGTTTGAGTTTTGATGTATGTGTGAGAAAGAATATTTCTTAATTCAGTGGCAATCTCAATCAAAATACTGTAGTGTGCACATATTGTACTTCCTGTTTGGCATATATGTTTACCTGTTCAATAGACATTCCACCGAGCTGTCCTAGGATATGTTCTTCTTTTATTGCTGACTCTGGTGAGCCATAGATTTTAGGATCCAGTTTGCTCACAGGAGGGAAAACCTGTACCATTTACCAATTACACTTCACATTAGAATGCATTGGAAAAACTAAGTCATTACTCTTCAGTTTCTTGGGTGGGGTCAAGGTCATATATCAAGGGAAAGAAGGAAAACAAACCTTTAGCAGTTCAATGCTAACAGGATTTACACCTGCTAATGTTTGGCGAGCAAATTCATCATCCCGCAGCCATGCAAATCTATCCTCTGCAATTCAAAATCATCCAGTTAGGAAAACTATAAGAACGACAAGTGGATACAATTCACTTCTTTACTGGTAATACTGGCAACTAGAACCTCAGTATCCTGATTAAGAGATTTTGCAAGACAAGTGAGCTACAACTTACTTGAGATGATGCTTGGTGTGTCATATCGCAAGAGCCCGTCGCTGGTCTCTCTGATCCGATTCACTATTGTTGGCATGTTCTTTAAGAGTTCATTTTGAACCTCAAACTTGAATTTGAACCCCTCTTTATATAGACGGTCTATTTCAGAGAAGCACTGAAACTCTTTATTTGGATCTGTTAAACTGGCAATAAGGCATGGTATCAAATTATGTAGTAATGCTTTCAGACGTCCTGCAGCAAATGTGTCTTGCTTGATCTCCTCAAATGTTTCATCACGAGGTACATACAAAGGAGTAGGTTCTTCTAATCTGCTTTCTGCTAATGGATCTGTTCAGAAGCAAGAAGAAACAATGTCAATGTCAAAATAAATCTGAACTATTGACTGGTGCAATTTGTTACTATCCTGAAGTATGCACAAGTGCTCATTTTGCAAGAGCTAACAAATTATTACAAAGTATGCATGGAGAGAGAAAAGCTCAATAGGAGCAAAATATGGCAATTTGAATGTAACTTCATATGGAGACTAAAGGACTCTCACTTAACTTCACTATAGGGTATTAGTTTCAAAACAAATTATGTTATTTGAGTCTTCAAATTGATTTAATTGATGCTTTTCTGTGCTATTAGTGGGCATAATTCAGAACAACAGTTAGCAGAATTTTAATGAAGTTGCAATCTTATAGTAATTTAATGCCATCAATCCAATATCGGGAGATAGAAATGCATTGGAGTAGAAAATCCTTGAGCTTCTTTTATATAAACCCCATACTTATATGACAATGCAACACATCATACTTTCTAAGATTAATGCAAGACCCCAACCATCATTCAAGAAGTGGCCTAAGACCTCACCTGTTGCTGTTGGAGAACGGCCAGTGCGACAGCGTCTTGGATAGGGAATATCCTCACCACCAAGAACTGGTCTAGTAAGATCCTTGCTCTTGTCTGGGTTCCCCAGATCATTGTACACATCATAGTCATATATTCGATCTGAATGTTTGCGTGTGCCTTTACCATCACCACGAAGATTTTCTAATTCTTTTTGCCGAAGCTGTTTCAGGCCTTCTGGGGTCTGTGATGGCAAATACGGCTGTTCCGACATACAAGTAGTCCAAAATTAGTAAGTAGTGCTCTTAAGAATCCCTTTGGTAAACTTACTTTTACCTAACAATTTCAGTCAATAATGTCACCTTTACAACAAAAGATAATTTCAAGAGAACTAAAAGATTCACCGATATACCTTATTGCTGAAGAAGATCCTTTTCTCGGGATTCTCATTCTTAGAATGCACCCAAGAATTGCATGGAAAGTAGACTGGCCCACCAATGAATCCTTCAAGAACAATATTCTCCAAAAAAAACTCCTTCTGATGCTGATTAGTAACTATGATCGCTCCTGGCTGGCCAAAATCAGAGCTAATGGTAAAAGTTGCAGTGTGATGTACTTTCTCTGCCCGAACTGCAGATTTTTGTAGCCAACCTTTCAATACAGCTTCTTTACTTTTCTTGCCAGAGTTGGTTTCTGCACAGGATGATTACACTTTAGTAAGACTTAAGAAACAATGTGCCAGTGGATTATTCACAAGAGTTTGAACTTTGCAACAAATGATCATTGACTTTGAGAAATTCAAAACTGAATTCATATTTGCAGGGAAAGGAACCAGAGATGGAAATCAGACACCCCAAAGTAACCATTGTACAGGCTGTAACGTGACCATGTCCCATGATTGAAGTTAACCAAATTGCACAAGCAAAGAGCTAAAACCCCTTACATGTTAGGCTAAGAAATCTAGAGTAGTTTGAACTTTGCAACAAGTGATCATTGACTTCGTGTAATTCAAAACTGAATTCATATTTGCAGGGAAAGAAACCAGAGATGGAAATCAGACACCCCAGAGGTAACCATTGTGCAGGTTGTAACCCAACCATGTCCCGTGATTGAAGTTAATCAATTGAATAAATTACACCAGCAAAGAGCTAAAACCCTCCAACTGCAAACCCTGACATGTTAGACTAAAACCCCTCCCGTCTCTCATCAGCAAAGGCCAGGCCAACGCCGTTGAACTCAGAGTCAGCCATCCGCTCTGTCAGCAACAATTGCATTGAAATAAAACCCAGTTCGTGGGGGCTATGCATATTATATTTACACCTATATTTCACTTACAAACCAGAGAAAGCAGGTTCATGTCATATAAAGTGGGGCAGACCACAGTGAGAATGGAACCCTGGTGGACCACTTAGCACTTCATCAAACTCAAGATCTGAACCATCACCCCATTGCCAACTATTTCAATACATTGATACCCAGTTCGCGGGGGCTATGCATTACCGTATGCACACCTAAATTTCACTTATAAACCAGATAAAGCAGATTTTGTCTAGCTTCAAACCCAAACTCAAATTTCCGAAGGCCATCCAATATAAGCCTAATTGGAGTTCAGATCACCTTACAGCTTCTGGGCATTTTTCCAGCAAATTGGGTCCTATTCTAAAGAATCTAGTGGGCTTCTGTCAATTGGGTGTTTTTGTCCTGGTATTTCAGATACTAAACTACCCAATTAACAAACTTTGACCAACAAATTGGCCGGGCTTGTTGATATGTGATAATCATAGTGGGCTTCTGCGAATCGGGTGTTTTTGTACTGATATTTCATAAGTTAATCTACCCAATTAACAAACTTTGACCAACACATTGGCCTAGCCTGTTAATATGTGATAAGCATAGTGGGCTTCTGTGAATTAGGCATTTATTTCATAAACTAATCTACCTAATTAACAAACTTTGACCAACACATTGGCCTGGCCTGTAATATGTGATAATCGTGTCTAGCCAGAATTTCAATGAACTCACGGTCTTCGAACTTAAAAGGTAACTCCATGCCTATTGGACACAAACGTTCTCACTATGGCTTGGGAGGTAGGCATGGACAAATTTATAGACATAACCAGGCTGGTTACGCTTCTAATAGGTGCCCTGAGATCAAATGTAATTATACCAATAAATATTAACACTTAGAAACAAAAATGAACTTGGGGGAAAGCTATTTGTTCGAGTTTTCTTTCAGAATTCAATCGAAGACAACCTAAGACAGAACCATACTTGGATCAATTTTCTCACTGACAAGCTGCAAGACTATATTGCTGCCCACAGCGTCGAACAAAGAATCCAAATGCTTCTCAATGGTTTCTCTGAAAGCCTCCTTGCGCTTTCTCCTCACTGTGACAATGGCCTTCACATCGAACTGCACGGGCTTCTCGGGATAGACAGCCGGGGAGGGCTTCTCCGGGACGGCAAGGCGAAATCTCCCCCCCAGTGGATGACGATCGCTATCCTGCTGCTTCTGCGAAATGGGCACCAACGAAATCGTTCTCCTCCTCTGTTCTCGCCTTGGAAACTTGGAATTCATCCCCATTCCGGGCAAGAACAGTGATCGATCCAGAGTCAGTCCCTGGCAGAGCTCAAACCCCCGGGGAACAAAGGCCATGGCTGATTGTACCGCAAGAATTTGATCGAAATCTTAAAAAAAATCTTTTGGGGCTCAGAATTTCAGATGTGAATCTTTGAATTATGCAGAGGAGATGTCTCTTTGAATTATGCAGAAGAGATGTGTGGGGTGGTTTTATAGAGATGTCCGAGTCGAAGGTTCGTACCTATTTACATTCAATATGCTGCGTTGATGGCAAAGACGACGTGTATATGATCATTTTCCGGTCAAACCAGCAAAGCCGGGACTTTTCTCTCCGACCAGGAGATGTAACAGCCGCCGGGCCGTCGGAAGCTCGGACTCAATGTCCGGGCAAGTTCCGCTATAAAATAGACAGACTAGTACTTCCACATTCAATGGTCGCGTGGTAAATGGGGAATGGTCAATATTCAATGCGTATGCGCTTGAATGCACCTTGGCAGTTGAATGGAGCAAACAGATCTGCTTTTCAGTGAAAAAAATGGACCTCAATATGGTTTGATTTTTAGGGTAGTTTGAGTTGGAAATTTGGTCATCATGTTTGAGTTGAGTTAGAACTTTAGAATTCTAGTTCAGAAGTTTTGTTCTATTTTAAACCAATTCAAATATTTAGAAAATCGATCAGAGTTTTGAATTAATTTAGAGAGGGAGGATTGCTCCCAAGTTAGCCCACTCCCAGTTGAATGTAGTGTATTTTTCCTAATTGTTTTAAGTTTTGGTTTTTTTCACCTAAAATTGATGATATAAATTTGGATGAAATCACAATTTTGTGAGTTGAAAAATTCATGGGAAACTTAGATTAAACAGACTTAGTCACTCAACTCTACAGATCCAATATTTTCTTGCTGAATTTCGAACAAAATTTAACAGAAAAAATCCTCAGATAAACATAGAAGTTTAGATGACTCCATTTTTGTCCATGAAATATATGTTTTGAAAATTTTTCTATACTTCCTTTCATTTCTAGTAGTATCAAGTAAATAAATTGATTATATTTTTAATAACCTAATCTTAAGAAAATATCAAGTGAGACGTAATAATATTTATAAAAGTTGTTAGCCCTGAAACTGGAAAGTAACCACCTGACTGTGTATACATTACATTGTTCAATCTATAAGTGTAGATTCCTAATAGTAGATTTTGCATATATATTTACATAAATGTTTCATATATATATATATATATATATATATATATATATATATATATATATATATAGTTTAAGCATGTTTTGATTTGGAGTTTTAAACTTGATTTACATAATTAAAAGTGATTTATAGAAATCGTTGTGAATTAAGTTATAACAGTGATTGTATAGAGGAGTTCTATGAATATAGAAGAGTAAGTTTAAAATTATAAAATTATGATAAATTTATTATATTTTTGAATTTATAAAAAATAAAAGAGTATCAAATCTTTTGAGATGTGAAATTTGATTTCATATTAAAATAATGGATTTGGAGTGATATATATATATATATATATATATATATATATATATATAT
>ML782008.1:383880-405838 GCA_009831015.1 Picea engelmannii | reverse complement strand
AGGGTTGTCCCTTGAGACTGTGGTCTGCCTGGTCTGTGTGGCAAGAGTTTCAAAATAACGAGGCCAAGTGCAAGTCCCAAGCGGTGGATATCCTTCAAACCTAGAGCCTACGCAAAAGGAATGGGCATGTTTCTTAAAATACGTCCATAAGAAACAAAATAATTTGTAAAGCAGTAGGAAGTAAGTTCTTAGATTGGTTGATCATTTTTAACATGCAATGCAAAGTGCCTTGATCTGAAAACTTTGTTGAAGTGCAATAAGGGGGACAAGATGCAAATAAACAACAGAATGACTTTTGGAATTATGACCATTGGCAACGTACAAACGTTGTACCTTACTATACACAGTTTACAACAGGAGGGCAGCTTGTCCACTCCCTTAATAATTGGAATTATGCAACATGGGTTCCGTGAGTTCCCCCTTATCTAAATTGAATTGGACAAATTACTAGATGTAGAAGTCTAGGACCCTAAATTGTGATTGAATTGATACATCTTTCTCTGTCCTGCTTCTCATTTCTTTGGAAAATCAATATGTCAACATTAAATTTGTTAAATGGAGTTCTAATTGATCCCTACTAAAACTACATCTCACGTTCTTTTCTCTATAGGTTGCTTTTTTCTTAAATGCAAAACCTAAAAAATGGCTATTGTAAGTATATCCCCAATCCTAAGATTCTTCTGCTCAAGTGGAAAGGAGCTTTATCAACATGGAAAAATATCCCCAAGGTAAATAGGAGCATTATGCCGCTCAACTAGTTTAAAAAAGCACCGAATTCCATAATCCATTCAGTTGAATCACCTTGATGACTAAATTGACACACTGTTTGGGACTCCCCGACCAGTTACACCTGGTTTTGATGTTGGTATTAATAGTTCATACGGAACCACCCCAGCACCATTCCTATTCCTGAGATTCAAGTCTTTATTTCTCTGATGAATAATTTTCTCTACACCCTGCATGGTAGCAGAAAATTTGTGGAAGGCATCAATGGCATTTAGGTCGCTAGTCCAGATCGAGTGTTGTCTTTGGCCCAAGTACTCCTCGTCTGCTGAATGGGTAGAAAGAGTGTCTATAACAGCCATTGTATTAAGTGCTTGGAGTAGGCTTGGCAGAGAACATAAGAAGTATTTCTGTGGATTTGAAAGGAAATTTTGATACTCCGGATCATCCTCCTCGGGTATCAACCTCCTCATAAGACAAGGCCGGTTTGGTACATACCCTCCATATGGGTATTGACCAAAATTAAGAGCAGCATGCTGTCCTGATGCAATCCATATCATCGTAGTCAGGATACCAGAAAGATCTTCCTTTGTCTCCAATTTCGGCCACCATGTTTCATTTCTTTTATCTGCGTGTCCCTTGTTCTTAATTTCATCCCACCAAGCTTGAAGTTCAGCATCATTCTGTACAGTGCCAGCGTCTGAGTAGCAACATCCAACATATTCTTCTACCCATTCTTTGATAGATGACCAAATAAGAAGACCATCGGCTGCATAGGGGTAGTCGTCAATCACGAGTTTGATACCATGTGGCTGAGTAGGATCCTCAACTGCCATACCCCTGTCATAGACAAAATTATAACTTATTAAGATGGGCAGTTCAGTTGACAAACAATTTTTGTCTGTTCTCAAACTAAAATTCTGTGTACAGAATCGTCAGGAAATATGGATCCTTTCATCCCCCCAGATAATCAAATATGTTAAACCATATAAATACATTAAAGAATAAAATTATAAACCATAAAGGGTATTATGATTTCTACATGCTCAAATGTTTATGCAAGAATCTATGATGCTCTGAAGCAACAAAGCACAGCACAAACTAACTCCAAAAACATCTAGAAAACAACATGCCTTGAAGGTTGTACTGTCTACATGGGCATGAACAGGCTTACCTTCTGATCAAGTCTGCAGGCAAAGCTTCTAAATCAAAACGCCACTGTGTGCGGTATGCAGCTGCACTTAGATCCATACAGTACTTGCCTGGTGTAAAAAAGGATTCAATAACACCCTCTGCATTGATCAAACTTTGTCGGGCTAATGCATTGATTTCCATGGTGTAGCGCATGTGTGGATGAAGCAATTTGAGTATAGGGTGCATAGCACTTAGATGCCTATGTGCTGAAATAACATAGGGCTCCATGGATGCATGTGTCCGCAACCTGTTAATAAGGCATCTGATCAGTGGTTTGTGTATGGTTCCATTTTCAGTTGATGGGCTTTAGCTTACAAAAGTGATTTAGACCCTTGAATTCATTAAATTAACCATTGCATTACACTAGGCCCCACTGCCCTGAGGTTTTGGTGAAAATAAACTTCCTTAAATCAACAAAAACACTTTACCAGTGATTCACTAGCTGGTGAACGCCAGCATCATTGGCACAAACATGAGCTTTGGCTAGTTGCCAACGCCAGTAAGTGGTTGCATCATTTGCGGGAGTGAAAACCTGCTTTGACTGACACCCAGGAGAGGGCGGCGGAAGGCTAAGCTCGATGGCAATAGGTTTGAGAGTGTTGAGAGGAGATAAGAAGAAAATTGTCCTGGTAGCATATGCCTTTCTGCCATCCAGTGCATTGATTCCTTTGATAACAGGAACATATGCATCATGATAGTCTAAAATGAACAATTTCTTTTCTTCAAGAGCCTGTTCCAAATAAACAAAGTACAACCCTATTAGACTAAAACTGCGGAGTTTGTTCGTTAAGATATAAAACATTTGAGAGAATCTATGATGTAGATGGAATTCTATGCATATGCATGTGTTGCTCCTCAAGAGTTTGAGTTTTGATGTATGTGTGAGAAAGAATATTTCTTAATTCAGTGGCAATCTCAATCAAAATACTGTAGTGTGCACATATTGTACTTCCTGTTTGGCATATATGTTTACCTGTTCAATAGACATTCCACCGAGCTGTCCTAGGATATGTTCTTCTTTTATTGCTGACTCTGGTGAGCCATAGATTTTAGGATCCAGTTTGCTCACAGGAGGGAAAACCTGTACCATTTACCAATTACACTTCACATTAGAATGCATTGGAAAAACTAAGTCATTACTCTTCAGTTTCTTGGGTGGGGTCAAGGTCATATATCAAGGGAAAGAAGGAAAACAAACCTTTAGCAGTTCAATGCTAACAGGATTTACACCTGCTAATGTTTGGCGAGCAAATTCATCATCCCGCAGCCATGCAAATCTATCCTCTGCAATTCAAAATCATCCAGTTAGGAAAACTATAAGAACGACAAGTGGATACAATTCACTTCTTTACTGGTAATACTGGCAACTAGAACCTCAGTATCCTGATTAAGAGATTTTGCAAGACAAGTGAGCTACAACTTACTTGAGATGATGCTTGGTGTGTCATATCGCAAGAGCCCGTCGCTGGTCTCTCTGATCCGATTCACTATTGTTGGCATGTTCTTTAAGAGTTCATTTTGAACCTCAAACTTGAATTTGAACCCCTCTTTATATAGACGGTCTATTTCAGAGAAGCACTGAAACTCTTTATTTGGATCTGTTAAACTGGCAATAAGGCATGGTATCAAATTATGTAGTAATGCTTTCAGACGTCCTGCAGCAAATGTGTCTTGCTTGATCTCCTCAAATGTTTCATCACGAGGTACATACAAAGGAGTAGGTTCTTCTAATCTGCTTTCTGCTAATGGATCTGTTCAGAAGCAAGAAGAAACAATGTCAATGTCAAAATAAATCTGAACTATTGACTGGTGCAATTTGTTACTATCCTGAAGTATGCACAAGTGCTCATTTTGCAAGAGCTAACAAATTATTACAAAGTATGCATGGAGAGAGAAAAGCTCAATAGGAGCAAAATATGGCAATTTGAATGTAACTTCATATGGAGACTAAAGGACTCTCACTTAACTTCACTATAGGGTATTAGTTTCAAAACAAATTATGTTATTTGAGTCTTCAAATTGATTTAATTGATGCTTTTCTGTGCTATTAGTGGGCATAATTCAGAACAACAGTTAGCAGAATTTTAATGAAGTTGCAATCTTATAGTAATTTAATGCCATCAATCCAATATCGGGAGATAGAAATGCATTGGAGTAGAAAATCCTTGAGCTTCTTTTATATAAACCCCATACTTATATGACAATGCAACACATCATACTTTCTAAGATTAATGCAAGACCCCAACCATCATTCAAGAAGTGGCCTAAGACCTCACCTGTTGCTGTTGGAGAACGGCCAGTGCGACAGCGTCTTGGATAGGGAATATCCTCACCACCAAGAACTGGTCTAGTAAGATCCTTGCTCTTGTCTGGGTTCCCCAGATCATTGTACACATCATAGTCATATATTCGATCTGAATGTTTGCGTGTGCCTTTACCATCACCACGAAGATTTTCTAATTCTTTTTGCCGAAGCTGTTTCAGGCCTTCTGGGGTCTGTGATGGCAAATACGGCTGTTCCGACATACAAGTAGTCCAAAATTAGTAAGTAGTGCTCTTAAGAATCCCTTTGGTAAACTTACTTTTACCTAACAATTTCAGTCAATAATGTCACCTTTACAACAAAAGATAATTTCAAGAGAACTAAAAGATTCACCGATATACCTTATTGCTGAAGAAGATCCTTTTCTCGGGATTCTCATTCTTAGAATGCACCCAAGAATTGCATGGAAAGTAGACTGGCCCACCAATGAATCCTTCAAGAACAATATTCTCCAAAAAAAACTCCTTCTGATGCTGATTAGTAACTATGATCGCTCCTGGCTGGCCAAAATCAGAGCTAATGGTAAAAGTTGCAGTGTGATGTACTTTCTCTGCCCGAACTGCAGATTTTTGTAGCCAACCTTTCAATACAGCTTCTTTACTTTTCTTGCCAGAGTTGGTTTCTGCACAGGATGATTACACTTTAGTAAGACTTAAGAAACAATGTGCCAGTGGATTATTCACAAGAGTTTGAACTTTGCAACAAATGATCATTGACTTTGAGAAATTCAAAACTGAATTCATATTTGCAGGGAAAGGAACCAGAGATGGAAATCAGACACCCCAAAGTAACCATTGTACAGGCTGTAACGTGACCATGTCCCATGATTGAAGTTAACCAAATTGCACAAGCAAAGAGCTAAAACCCCTTACATGTTAGGCTAAGAAATCTAGAGTAGTTTGAACTTTGCAACAAGTGATCATTGACTTCGTGTAATTCAAAACTGAATTCATATTTGCAGGGAAAGAAACCAGAGATGGAAATCAGACACCCCAGAGGTAACCATTGTGCAGGTTGTAACCCAACCATGTCCCGTGATTGAAGTTAATCAATTGAATAAATTACACCAGCAAAGAGCTAAAACCCTCCAACTGCAAACCCTGACATGTTAGACTAAAACCCCTCCCGTCTCTCATCAGCAAAGGCCAGGCCAACGCCGTTGAACTCAGAGTCAGCCATCCGCTCTGTCAGCAACAATTGCATTGAAATAAAACCCAGTTCGTGGGGGCTATGCATATTATATTTACACCTATATTTCACTTACAAACCAGAGAAAGCAGGTTCATGTCATATAAAGTGGGGCAGACCACAGTGAGAATGGAACCCTGGTGGACCACTTAGCACTTCATCAAACTCAAGATCTGAACCATCACCCCATTGCCAACTATTTCAATACATTGATACCCAGTTCGCGGGGGCTATGCATTACCGTATGCACACCTAAATTTCACTTATAAACCAGATAAAGCAGATTTTGTCTAGCTTCAAACCCAAACTCAAATTTCCGAAGGCCATCCAATATAAGCCTAATTGGAGTTCAGATCACCTTACAGCTTCTGGGCATTTTTCCAGCAAATTGGGTCCTATTCTAAAGAATCTAGTGGGCTTCTGTCAATTGGGTGTTTTTGTCCTGGTATTTCAGATACTAAACTACCCAATTAACAAACTTTGACCAACAAATTGGCCGGGCTTGTTGATATGTGATAATCATAGTGGGCTTCTGCGAATCGGGTGTTTTTGTACTGATATTTCATAAGTTAATCTACCCAATTAACAAACTTTGACCAACACATTGGCCTAGCCTGTTAATATGTGATAAGCATAGTGGGCTTCTGTGAATTAGGCATTTATTTCATAAACTAATCTACCTAATTAACAAACTTTGACCAACACATTGGCCTGGCCTGTAATATGTGATAATCGTGTCTAGCCAGAATTTCAATGAACTCACGGTCTTCGAACTTAAAAGGTAACTCCATGCCTATTGGACACAAACGTTCTCACTATGGCTTGGGAGGTAGGCATGGACAAATTTATAGACATAACCAGGCTGGTTACGCTTCTAATAGGTGCCCTGAGATCAAATGTAATTATACCAATAAATATTAACACTTAGAAACAAAAATGAACTTGGGGGAAAGCTATTTGTTCGAGTTTTCTTTCAGAATTCAATCGAAGACAACCTAAGACAGAACCATACTTGGATCAATTTTCTCACTGACAAGCTGCAAGACTATATTGCTGCCCACAGCGTCGAACAAAGAATCCAAATGCTTCTCAATGGTTTCTCTGAAAGCCTCCTTGCGCTTTCTCCTCACTGTGATAATGGCCTTCACATCGAACTGCACGGGCTTCTCGGGAGAGACAGCCGGGGAGGGCTTCTCCGGGACGAAAAGGCGCTGTCTCCCCCTTAGTGGATGACGATCGCTATCCTGCTGCTTCTGCGAAATGGGCACCAACGAAATCGTTCTCCTCCTCTGTTCTTGCCTTGGAAACTTGGAATTCATCCCCATTCCGGGCAAGAACAGTGATCGATCCAGAGTCAGTCCCTGGCAGAGCTCAAGCCCCCGGTGAATAAAGGCCATGGTTGATTGTACCGCAAGAATTTGATCGAAATCTTAAAAAAAGTCTTTTGGGGCTCAGAATTTCAGATGTGAATCTTTGAATTATGCAGAGAAGATGTCTCTTTGAATTATGCAGAAGAGATGTGTGGGGTGGTTTTATAGAGATGTCCGAGTCGAAGGTTCGTACCTATTTACATTCAATATGCTGCGTTGATGGCAAGGACGACGTGTATATGATCTTTTTCCGGTCAAACCAGCGAGCCGGGACTTTTCTCTCCGACCAGGAGATGTAACAGCCGGGCCGTCGGAAGCTCGGACTCAATGTCCGGGCAAGTTCCGCTATAAAATAAACAGACTAGTACTTCCACATTCAATGGTCGCGTGGTAAATGGGGAATGGTCAATATTCAATGCGTATGCGCTTGAATGCACCTTGGCAGTTGAATGGGAGCAAACAGATCCGCTTTTCAGTGAAAATAATGTAACTCAATATGGTTTGATTTTTAAGGGTAGTTTGAGTTGGAAATTTGATAATCATGTGTAGTCAGAATTCTACTTCAGTGGTTTTGCCCCATTTTAAACCAATTCAAATGTTTAGAAAATCGATCAGAGTTTTGAATTGATCAAGGGAGGATTGCTTTCAAGTTAGCCCACTCCCAGTTGAATGTAGTGTATTTTTCTTAATTGTTTTAAGTTTTGGTTTTTTTCATCTAAAATTGATGATATAAATTTGGATGAAATCACAATTTTGTGCATTGAAAAATTCATGGGGAACTTAGATTAAATAGACTTAGCCACTCAACTCTACAGATCTAATACTTTCTTGCTGGATTTCGAGCAAAATTTAACAGAGAAAATCCTCGAATAAACATAGAAATTTAAACTCCTCCATTTTTGTCCATAAAATATATGTTTTGAAATTTTTTCTGTACTTCTTTTCATTTCTAATGATATTAAGTAAATAAATTGGTTATATTTTTGGTAACCTAATCTTGAAAAAATATCAAATAGGGCCTAATAATATTTATAAAAGTTGTTAGCCCTGAAACTTGAGAATAACCCCTGACTACTGTATGTGTATACATTACATTGTTCAATCTATAAGTGTAGATTCCTAATAGTAAATTTTGCATATATATTTACATAAAAAAATGTTTCATTTTATATATATATATATAAATAGATATAGATAGTAGTTTAACCATATTTTGATTTGGAGTTTTAAACTTGATTTACATAATTAAAAGTGACTTATAGAAATCGTTGTGAATTAAGCTATGACAGTGATTGTATAGAAAAGTTGTATGAATATAGAAGAGTAAGTTTAAAATTATAAAATTATGAGAAATTTATTATATTTTTGAATTTATAAAAAATAAAAGAGTATCAAATCTTTTGAGATGTGAAATTTGATTTCATATTAAAATAGTGGATTTTGAGTGATATATATAAATAATGTTTTATTATTATTATTATTATTTATTATATAATAATTTAATTAAATTTGATAAAAATGATAAAATTTAAATTTTCCAAATTTTAAAATTGTAAATAAATTTTTGAAAATTTATTTTTATTAAAAAAAACTTTATATTATAATTTCAATCATTTAAATTTAAAATTCGAATATGTCAATTAAATTTAAAATTCAAATATGTCAATTAAATTTAAAATTAAAAAAAAAAAATATATATATATATATATATAACTCTCCAATGATGAAATTATCTACAAATAAATTCGGTACATATTTTTCATACCTATCAAAAAGAAAAGATGATTACTATTAATTTAGAATTGTAACATAAAAAAAATGGAGAGAGCACCTTTTTTTGGGTTATTTTAAAAAATTAATGTATTGTTATTTTGTTATTATGAATGAAATATTTATAAAGATGAAAACAGTATATATATATATATATATAATTATAATGGTGAAAACTATATTTATGTTATATAAAAGTTGATTTATAACATATACATACATATAAAAAAAAATCACAATTTTAACCATGTTTCTTTTTATATAAAACACGCAACTATTATAAATATTAATTTTAATATTTCATTGTTCTACCACTAAAAAAATCACCAGTTTCATAAATGTTGACTTTAATCTTAAAAGCTTTTGACTAATATATATTTCTTAATTTAGTTTTTTATTGGTCTAATATACTTTTTGACTTAAGCTTGAGTTTGAGAGTTCATGGTTGTTAAAAGTTGTTAAATGACTCACATACTTATTATGGCTTGAAAAGTATGCATTTGGTATTTATTACAACTTTTACTGGAGGTGGGATGGCCCAATCACATTCGTTGAGGTGATCATTGCTCTTAGTAGACCTGAGGAGACATTCGACAATTATGCACTAGCCTTTAGTTGGTTTTGGATGTCTATCACCATTGATGTGAACAGAGGGAGGGATGCAATGGGCAGCCATGCATTGGCCCTCTTGGCTGTTTTGGATAGCTACATGAAGAGATTAGATTATGTACATGAAGTTGGTAGCCAACAAAGTGAGTCAAGTTGTTTGGGCAGCTGGAGTCTCCCTAATGTGTCAGGGAGACCTTGGATTGTTTCATAGAAAAATCCTTTTAGATGCATTTGAATAATAGGAATAATGATAACCCAATGTCCAACATTGGAATACTTTAGGGACCTTGTGATCCTCTATATCTATATTAAGGGTTCGATTGGATAGATGTGGTTTGTTTACACTGAGATCTAGAGAATCTATGCAACTTGTAGATCGTGCAACTGTTATCAAGGCAACCTGAGTTGGCCATTTGAGGAGGGGATGGGATTAAGGAGGACAACTTGGCCTCACCAGAATAGGATTAAGGAGGACAAATGTGATTTATTCCTTACTAGCCATCACAAGAATGGTGTGCATGCACGTTTTGGGGAAAGTAATAAGATAATTTCCTAATGTAATGCAAGGGGTACATCATCACGTTTGGGGCAAGTAATAAGATAATCTCCTAGTGTAATGCAAAGGGGAAACATCATCATGTCTATGGTAAAATTTCTATTTATCACATTATAATATCAATATCACATATTGAAAGATGGTTGTTTTAGGTTAGGGTTAAGATTAAGTTTGGGTGTATTTAAAAAAAAAATGATATTAGGATGAAGATTTGCAATTAAATAAGTTATGAATATGTGTTATTTTCATAGAGATTATAGATTCAAATTCTAAGAATAGGGTATGTATATCTCTATAAACTAAATAATTAGGGTATGTATATCTCTATAAACTAAATAATCAAATTATGGCATAAAAATAGTCTTTAATCCCATAAACAATGGGAGTTATATATCAATTTGGTATCTAGCTTTGTCATGACCTTAAAATTAAATTATTATTATTATCAACCACAACAATGTGGTGAGTCATTGTAAACAACAACTCGATTGTGTAAAGCTTGAAGTGTTTTGACCATTAGAGTATGGAAATAGTTTGTCATTCGTGAAAGCACTATTATGATGTCGCAATAGGGCCAAGCCCAATTACAAAGTGTGTTTATGTTACGTGTAAATTAAGTGAAGCAAATTAACACGTGGATAGAAACACGAAATTAACAAATAGTCAATTTGAAATAAATAACAAATAAAAATTGCAAGGCATTGGGTCTAACCCGCTCAATTTAAAAGAGTGAACTACAAATAATGTCATGATAATAAACGGTAGACAAATTTGTGTGCATCAAGTTATGGGTATAATACTAAAGAGCTTGACGTGTGAGGAGAAAATGTAATGGTAATAATTGTAGAGAGCTCGATTCATGAGGATCACGACTCATGAGTACAAAATTGTAAAACCAAAACTTAAATGATCTTAAACCACTTACAATCTATATTTGATATTTTTATTTTCACAGTAGCTCTCCTTTGATTTTGGCTAGAGTTGGGATACATTTCTCAATGGGCACAATACAAATATGGATTTTGATCAATATTTATATAGTGAAAGAGATAAAAATTGCAAAGTCAATAAGAAAGATAACAAACTCCTACAATTCTTAGGATTTAGTGCATTGTTGTTGAAGTTGGCATGGACTTGGTTAACTTCAATCATTGGAAATGGTGGGCACATTGATGGATTCAACTATATCATTCCATTAACATGACCCAAAAAACTAGAGTTAAGATAGTACACTGGAATGCATGTCAATATGTTGAAGACACCATGTGGTTCAAATGTAGATGTTTGGATTAATGCCATGCTTGAGATTAGGCATGGGTTTTGGAAGCATTGATGGGAGCAATCTCGATGAAGGCGAGAGTTAAAGTGCGTGAAGTGAAAGTGGCAAACCCTAAAGAGTGCATGGTTTCCATTGTATTAAGCATCGAGAAAGCTATGTCATGAACTAAAAAAGTGCTAAGGCATACAAGACACCTACGAAAAAGAAAACAATGCATTGTATAGACTTTGATGAAGCAAAGTTTGTGTAAATAGTCAATATAAATCTCCAAACTCTAAGTCACAACACAACAAAACCATGGCACAACAAGAACACAAATGCTTAACAATTAGATATCCACCAAGCCACTAGGGATTGGGACTAATCCTTTTCCTTTTCGATCTACTCAAGAATAACGAAGCATCAGGCTCACTATCAAAGTCATACACTTCTTTGAGACCAAAAAACCTATAAACTACTAGGCATTTATATCTAGTTTTACATATTCTGTTATTGAACTTGGACCATTCAAACCCAAAAAAACCAAAAGAAATTGGTCAAACCATCTCACATATAAGGCTAAATCACCATTACCAAGGAGTTGGACTTACCATGCCCACTTCATAGTGAAGTTATGCTAGTTAGAAAAAAAACAATTTACATGAAAACATGCGCACCGTATACGCACAGCCCGTGGTAAGTTCAAACCTTGGGTTCCAACGTCAGCACGGCCTCAAAGTCCGACGTGGACCGACGGTCGAGGTTTCAACGAGACTTTTGTCTCCGCGTCTGCGTGGTCAGAGTCGTGTTTGGAAACACCGTCTCCACGTGGCGACACATGAACCCGCGTTAAACGTGACTTATTCAATTTTCTGTGTGCGAATCGTGCGGAGGTGGACATTTGGATTTCGAAACCCGCTATCTTTAGTCAACGCCAACGCGCTTTCTATGCGCCGTGCTGGCCTAAAAGTGGAGTCCGGGTTAGTCGCACCACCGCCAAAGTTGGCGGTCGTAGGTGGATAACGTCAATTTTCCCTAAATTTGGACGGTGGGCATAAATTGGGGTCTAGCTAATCAAGGTCGGTGCCAGGGGGTCCAAGGGGACAAACCATCCCTTTCCCCGCCCTTTCAACTGCATAATTCCTAATGTCATTTGTAACCCACAACACATTCCAAGCGGTTGTATAGCTAGTCTTCTTTGTTGGGAGGTGAGTCCCTATCATGGAATGACCTGAAAATAATGTGAACATTTTTAATGGCTGAAATTAATAAGAAGATTTTTAAGTAGGAAAAAGGTTATGAAATTAATAAGATTTTTAAGTAGGAAAAAGTTTATAATATTTAGAGTTAATCTGAAATTAATAAGAAGATTTTTAAGTAGGAAAAAGGTTATGAAATTAATAAGATTTTTAAGTAGGAAAAAGGTTATGAAATTTAGAGTTAATCATGGTTATGTATGTTGGGTGTTCCAAGGGGACAAATCATCCATTTTCTCTCTTTCAAGTGCATAATTTCTAATGTTATTTATGATCCACAACACATTCCAAGTTGTTGTATAACTAGTCTTTTTTTGTTGGGAGGTGAGCCGTTATCATTCTATAGAGTTATAATATTTAGAGTTAACATGCTATAGTGTTAATATTAAGAATGATTTGAAAGTAATGTGAACATTTTTAATGGCTAAAATTAATAAGATTTTTTTTAAGTAGGAAAAAGTTTATAATATATAGAGTTAATGGATTAATTTTTGTTGATACAATTTTAAAACTTTCATATGGAATTACATCATTGTGTGTAAATAAAATTTGGTTATTTAAATAATTTGATGGTTGTTTATAAAGGGGCATACTTCCACTCTTGCTAGATGTTTCTAGGTTTTGGACCATTAACTTGTTTCCTTATGTCCAAGAAAAACGAGCTCTGATAAAAAAACAATTTTAGGTCATACACCATAACTAAAAGGGTCGATTTCAACCCCTATTAGTGTCCCCAAGATACATGTTATCTCTATTTGGTCATTGATGCTACTCGAGGAAGGATCATGTGTTATCAAGAATCAACTTGATTTGACTTCATACATGAATTCAAAAAACTAATACGGTGTTACAAATTAACCTTATGTTCAGAAAAATGATAAAGAATTAACTGATTTAGTTTAATATTATATTCTTATGATTGAAAAGATTGGACTGAAGTTTCCTAATCTTAAAGATTTTTTCCTAGTAAAAAGATTTGAAATTAATATGAACATTATATTGATGATGATAAATATTAATTTTTACGTCGAAAGGCGTACACCTATTGACCATGGGCACATTTAATAGGTTTTTAGTGCTTAATCAGTTTTGTATGGACAAGATTAAATATTGATGGAATATTTTTAGTAGTCCCAATAAATCAATGGTTCTGATTTCAACCACTAACTTCCTCACTATTATAAAGACATCAGTTTACATGTTTGTTTTTTTACTTTTACTTAATCATATTTAAAATTTACTATGGTGGCTAGCTGATTGCCACGTATGAGTGATTAGGGTTTCATTTTCTAGGCCAACCTAAACCTTTGGCCTTCACCAGCCACGTTCTGGACACACTGCCTCCTTCCAGCCAATTCCTTCCGACCACCTCTGGCCATTTCTCTTTCCAGACAATTCAAGTTTTGCAAGCCGTCCTTTTGGCGTTCACCAGCCATGAATTTGTGGTTGTGCTAGTGGTTATCCAACCTTAAGAAAAATGATAAAGAATTAATTAATTTGTTTCAACAATTTGTTCATGTGATTGAAAAGATTGGAGCTAAGCTTTCCCATCCTTAAATTTCCACAATTTTGATGAGTTAAAAAGTTTGATGGTGTTATAAATATTTTGAAACTAAGATTTAATATGAATATAAAGAAACATTAATTTTCATAATTTTAATTAACTTAACAAGTTATAAAGTTGGATAGTATTATAAATATTTTGAAACTAAGATTTAATATGAATATAGACAACAAAAAAAAAAAATTTTGGTGAAAGTTAAAAAGTTGACAAAGTTAATCATTTTTCTATTAAAATTATTGTATAAATTCAATAGGAATTTTGCTAAAAGTTGTAATTCCACCTTTTTGATATAAATTTTGATCATGGAACTTTGTTCCTTTGCCCCTGTTTTAAGAAAATCTATATTGTAATAATTAAAAAAAAAGTGGATTAGGACAAACTTTGTTACATCCATTTAAAAAAAAAAATCCAGCTTGTCTATTTTTTAACTCACTCCAAGCATTTTAAAATAAATTATTTTTCATCATATATCCTTTTAAATACGAATATATTGTTCCAATATGTAGGTTTTCATAATTATTCATAATAATGCTTAAACTATTTGGAGATACACTCTATATGAGATTTTGAAACCTCCACTTTTCAAATGGACACTCCACTCATCGTCTAGGACACATAAAATATTTCAAAATCACATATCTTCGAAAAAATTTAAGCATCACAAATATATTATTTAATATTAATTTTATTTACATTTTAACTATTTAAAAAAAAACATTAATTTAAATTTGTATATATAAAAAATATTTTTTGATTTGCTTACATAGATTCATTGATAAGAAAGAAAAGTGGCCACTGGAAAGTAAACCAAATCCATTAATTTCCACAACTGATTGATGAGATATAGTCCCTGACAAGACATACAAATTGGTTTTTTCAATGGCCTCCTATGAGAGAAAGAAAGGTGGCCACGTTGTCCATATCATGCTAGAATCATCAATTCTTACCAGATAACTAAGACCAACCATTGATGAGATCAAGCACTTTTCCTATGATGAAAATCATGCTGCACTTTTTTCTTGTAATGAATGACAAGTGTTAGGTGAATATGCATAACATTGGGGTATGCATGGACCACCATGAAAATTGCATGCCGTGGCCACCTTTATGCTGTTAGAAGTACATTTCATCCCCATGTTATCACTCCATCTATTGGCTTTTTATGTGCCTACCCCTTGGGCAACCAGAAGATTGACCTTTTAATGCCTAACCCCTAGGACCACCATGAAGATTGACATTTTATATGCCTACCCCTTATGACCACCATGAAGATTGCACGCTAAGAGATACAATCCATGTTATCATTCCATCTTGTTGACTTTTTTCTTGATATTTGGATGTTTGTTTGCCACTACCTACCACTAGCTTTTTAACATGGAAATTGTGAAATGACTTCACAATGTTGTACTATTTACTTAGAGAATCAGATTTATTACTCATGGTACCAAGAAGTCAGATGTTCTAGAAGATTTAAAGAAAAAAATATAAAAGTAAAGTTAATGTGATATGTTTAAGATTTTTTTTCTATTTTTAGATTGATTTTTTTTTTATGAAAGGGTTAGTCATGTCATTTTCTATTAAGAAATTGATTTTTTTTGGGAAAGAATATCATTATTCTAATAATTATTTTGAAGAAATTGAGTTTTTATGGAAAGAATATCATTATTTTTGTTTTGATAATTATTGAAGAATACGTGTTTCTAAATAAATTAACTGCATTAATAAAATGTTCTAAACATAAATATTATACAATTTTAATGAACAAGCAAAAATTGTTATTAAAAAAATACTAAAATAATTTGATAATGTTATTTGACTACTTGTATTTTATTGAAAGAATAGTATTCGCTTTTGAAGTGAAAATAAAACGATTATTAAAAAAAATGTAAAAAAATAATAAAAGAAAGGAAAGAAATCAATGGTCAAGATAATCACTTTTATTATGTTCAACATAATTTGGCCAACAAATATAATTTTTATTATATTTAAATTAATTGGGTGGATGAGTTTTAGTAGGGAACTTTGAAGTCATGATAATGAGTTAGGATGTGGTCAAAGTGGTTTACCATTTGAAGTCTATTGAAATTTAATTTTTATATTTAAAAAATAATTGTATAATGGATTTGTATTTTCCCATATATATATAAACAAATTAATTTTATTTAATAAAATGTTTTTAATATTAAGAATTTGTTTTATTTGGATGGTTGACTTTGAAAGGACATAGGGAGAGAGATGGTTTTGTGGTTTTGAGACGTCGGGGGCTTTGTGGCCCGCACCCTGCGAGCACGAGCTACTCTCTAGCTTGATTGCATACCCGTTCCTTCACCCACACCCTGTAGTCATGAGCTACTCATTGACATGATCGCACGGTCGACCCTTCATGCCTAAGCTTAACCTTTTTTCAAAACCCTCTAATTCCCTTTCTAACGCCTCACTCGCATGAAGAGGTTTTGGTCAGATAGTGAACAGTCTTGGCGCGAAGGTGTGGCTGACCTGTAAAATCGGGAAGGGTGATCCTATGGCTACCTATGAAGATGAGGTTGATTACTCACTAGATTAGGGTGAGTTGCTCCCCTGAATGGGGACAACTGGCAACCCACAAACTTCTTCCCGGTTACAGTTGTCCACAACGACCCTTCTGGGAACCCTACCGCCTTCATCGTCTTCTCTAGTCCCTTAGAACAACTTCTTCTCATAGCTCTCCGAGGTAACAAGCTTCTTCCCAGCTCAAGTTTCAAGTTCTTCTTCTTAGCTTGGACGAGAACCTTGGGACAACAGAATTTGGGCTCAGGCGACTCCCTTTTTCTCAGGCCTCGATACTACCTTGCTCTCCAACAGTGCGCTCCTCTCACAGGCTTTCGAAGGTTCCTTTTCTACGGCCCGCTGTGACTTCTTCTTTTCGTCGTCCCCTGCGACAGTCTCCTGGACGTTCTTGGACCCTACAGTAAACTTGACGACTAGCCGGGGGTAGGGGGAACTAGGGGTTCACCCTGAGACTTTGCAGGATGCGATCTTTGAAGACCCAAGCTTAAGGGTCGTGCAAGCCTAGGAGTTGGGCCAAGACTTCTCTTTAGAGTGTTACCTCCCCCATGTGGGTCAAGATTTCTCCCTAGGTCATGCTCCCTCGGAGACGGAGAGAGGTTTTGTCACCGCAAATCTTCATCCCTTCAACCTCAACGGCCAGGATTTCAACCAAAGCGGGGCTCCAGGACGAAGTGCTCCCTACGATTCAGATCCTGATGCCCAAGGCGCCATAGGGCAAAGAAGAAGGAAGTGGAACAAATGCCTAGGGTCATCCAAAGCAAACCCTAATTTCATCCTTGGTGAAGGCCTTTCGACGGTCAGGGTCTTTACAATGGCAGACAAAACACTAGTTGGAAAATCCTATGGCTGACAATTCAGGAAAAAAACTTTGCGAACCTGAGCTACTTCAAACTAGGGCATGAACTCCATCTCTTCGCCCAGTATATTCCGCCTCTCCAAAAACTGGTTTATGATTATCTTTGCAGAAAACTCTTAGGCCATGGCCGCACTCCAAAAAAGTTGGATGATTGACTCTTCCCTAGTTCTAATGAATCTTTGGAACCCCACCTTTGATGCTGCCATCAAATGACTGAACTCCATTCTGATCTGGGTTCGTCTACCAGGACTCCCTCTGCATCTTTGGTTAGAAAATTGTTTTCAAGCAATTGGTAATTTTTTAGGGGAGTACCTAACAAAAAATATGGGATTATTAGACTTGGGAGAGATGGCAATGGCTAGAATCTTGGTCTCTCTCAACATCAGGGATGGGCTACGGGAATACCTCAACCTTACAAATCTGGGGTGTACAAGGGTCCAAATTCTAGACTACGAAGGTGTACCCTTCCATTGTAGAAGATGCCATGAATATGGCCACATTGTTATGGATTGAAAAAAATCTCTTCGAGGGCGTCCTTGACACCTTTCACATGATGCTAGCAGACCAGGCCGTGAGCGCTAGGAAGCCACCGAGGGAAACTCCTCTTCTTTAGTTTCAAACTCAGTGGAGACCCTTTCCCCCACCTCGACAACTCTACCGAACTCCTCGACAACTGAATAGCCAATGTCGACCGAGGATGCTTTGGCTCTCGTTATGACAGTTGGAGATGAGGCGTGCTCATATCATTGCCCGGAGACAACACCTCAACACATGATTGAAAATTTCTTGGGTATGCAACTTTCTCTTCCCTACCCTGCAAATGGTATGCTAAATGATTTCAATTTTATTTTAAAAGATTGCATCCCCTCCCCCCAGTTTCTCCCCCTCACCTCCACTGTCTTCTTAAAACCCCATTTCACCTCCTCCTCCCTCCCTTCACCACCGCTGGATGATGGTCCCCCTGGGGCAGCCTCTCCTCCGAACTCTCCAACCTCTTGGTCTCCCAAGGAACCATCCTCCGAGGGATCTGAGGACTCGATCATCTTCTTCCATCTCCACAACAAATCGATCATTATCCCTACCCCAGACCCCAGGGGTTTTGGCCCTACACCGGAACCACTGAAAACAGAAAAAGGTTGAGGTAGGCCCTCCCACCTCTCCTTAGCATAATCTCGTGCACTAATGGACACTACTTCAGGCCGACAACAATCTCTCCTTGGGGCTCTTAGAGCAGCAAAATCCCCTGCAGGGGTTCCTCCATGAAACTACTTACCTTTAATTGCAGGGGTTTAGCGAGCCCCCCAAAAAAATCCTCTCTGAAGAGGTTGGTAACTCTGCACCAACCCGAAGTTGTTCTCTTCCAAGAAACTCTAGAAAACGAACTTTCATCCACAAAATCACTCTCTACTCTCTTCCCGGGATGGGCATTCCTAGGTTTGGATGCCCATGGAAGATCGAGAGGTCTAGCCATTGGTTGGTTCTCCAGAAGTATAAATCTCTTGAACTCATGGGCTTCTGACTCTTGTCTGGGGATTGAGGTACAAGTAGAAGGTCTTGGGATGAAAATCAAAATAATAAATGTGTATGGGCCACACAGACATGATTCCTTTCTGGAACACTCTATTCAACAAGGAGCTTTTGAAGACGCAAAATCTAATAATTGGCGGTGACTTCAACTTCTCCTTAGGGGAAGCAGAAAGTTGGGTCCCTCAGCACACCCAGGCCTCGAAGCAGATTTTTTCATTCCAAAGGCTTTATTGATATTGCACCAGTCAAATTGCTCCCCACATGGAGGAATTTAAGAGTTAGGGAGGCCCAAGTGGCCAAAATATTAGACCACTTTTTGATCACTAAATCAATGTCGATGCTTCCTCTCCAACACCACCAATGGATTGGAAGCAGGGGGGGGGGAATCAGATCACTCCCTAGTATGGTTTGTTGTTGAAGGGGGACCCCAAAATCCGACATCCCCCTTCAAATTCAATTCCACTTGGCTCAAGTAAGAAAGCTTCCAAAAGTTGGTAAAATCAAACTGGACCCCTCTACATGATACAATTGGAACTTCGACAACCATCCAATTCATGGACAATTTAAAACAAATAAAAAAATTGGTCATTCCCTTGGCCAAAAAAAGAAGAAGAGTGAGAACTCAATTGCATTGAGGACTAGCTGGAGGTAATTTATCAAGACACTGAATCTGGGTACTCCTCAGAAGATTCACGAGAAAATATGAGGAACTTAGAGGCAAAACAAAGGAAATTAATGGCAGACCAAGAAGAAACCTGGAGACTTAAAAGTAGGGAAATCTGGCTAGAAAATGGGGATGAGAACACCAAATTCTTCCATTCCTTTGCCAAAGGACGGAAATTTGCCAACACAATCTGGAGCTTAAAGGATCAGGAGGACAAATTATTCACCTCCTTTGAAGGGCTAGCAAATCTGGGAAAGAGAAAATTCCAGACATTATTCAAAGAGGACGAAAGGGCCAACATAGCCAACATCATAAAAATGGCCCTTTCCTTTCCTAGTTTTTTGGATGGGGAAGGGAATCGAGATCTATATGAAGAATTCACTAAAGCCGAACTCAAAGACACCCTTCAAATCTTTCAAAAAGAAAAAATCCCATGCCTAGACGGATGCTCAATCAAATTTTATTTGGGCTTCTTCAATCTGATCAGAGGTGATATTCTCAAATTCATAGAGGAATCTAGATTAAATGATAGAATACACAGTTCACTAAACACTACCTTCATATCCCTCATTCCCAAGGTGAACGATCCTCTCTCCTTTGATGATTTCAAACCCATCTCACTCTGCAATTGCATCTACAAAATCATAGCCAAGGTTATAGCCCATCGGCTAAAGCTTCTCCTCTCATCGTCTATCTCAAAAGAACAGTTTGAGTTCCGTGAAGTTTGAAAAATCCACGAAGAAATAGGGGTATCCCAGGAAGGACTTCATAGCCTGAAGACCACAAAATCCAAGGGCACCATATTAAATATTGATCTCTCAAAAGCCTTTGATAGGGTAAATTGGTCATACATCAGGCTCCTTCTCACTCTTCTTGGGTTCGAGGTTCCTTTCATTAAATGGATGATGGTCTGCATTACTTTGGTTTCCTTTATGGTTCTCATCAATGGAGCATCCTCACCCTTCTTCACCTCCGAAAAAGGACTTTGCCAAGGTTGTCCTCTCTCCTCACTCCTCTTCCTGTTAATGTCCAAGGGTCTGAGCAGGGCCATAGAAAATGCGGTAAGATCGGGGGAATTTCATGGAATACATCTAACCGTTGGTCTGAGAATCACACATCTACTTTTTGTGGAATAAATCTTCATCTTCTGCAGTGGTCGAAGGTGGGACGCAAAATTTCTAGCAAATATACTTTCCCTCTTTTGCTTGGCTACATGTATGCAAATAAACTTCCAAAAATCTACTCTCTCTTTCTCTGAAATGGAAAGAGAGGAAGAATAATTTTATCAAAGGCTCTTTCCTTTTACAATTCATGACTGCTCAGAAGGCCTAAAATACCTAGGGCTTCACCTGAAACCGAATAATTACCTCAAGGAGGACTGGAAATGGATGATTTCAAAACTGGAGAAAAGACTAACTGGTTGGAGCTTCAGGAGACTATCAAGGATAGGAAGACTCACTTTAACCAAAGCAGTCCTAGAAGCCATCCCATTTTACTGGATGTCTCTGGCCTGTATATCGAAAGGTACACTGGAAAATATTAGAAGGGTATACTCTCGTTTTATCTAGTCAGGCGCATGGGACAAGTTCACTCAGCCATGGGAAAAATAGGACTGCCTAGCCCAATCAAAAGCTCTGGGAGGATGGGGGTTTAAAATTTTATTTTTGTTCTCCAAGGCTTTGGCAGAAAAAATGGGGTGGTGCCTCATCTTAGGTAACAACCTTTGGTCTTTGGTAGTCACTCAAGAATACATTGCACTGGATACACTTGAAGACTAGATCAGATCTCCAAACAAGACCTACAAACAAAGCTCCATTTTCTAGAAATATTGAATCTCCTCCTTTCCAGTAATAGGGGAAGGACTGGCATGGAGAGTAGGAAAAGGAAACCACTTCCACATTGGAGCAGACCCCTGGCTAGGAAGTGGAAACTCTCACATCCTCCCATTGGATTTAAACAACCATCTCCACAGGCAGAACTTGTTTCTCCTCTCCCACCTGGTCGACCCCAACACAACTACCCCTTGGCATCAAAGATGGAAAAGTGAAACCGATGTGAGGATAATAGGATCTCTAGAAACTCAGTATAAAAATTACATCACATCTCTACAGGTTGGTCACATAAGACTCACTGATAGGGAGAATGAACTGGTTTGGAAAAAGGATCCTTCAGGAACCTATACTCCAAAACTTGGATACATTCTTTAAGCCTGGAGCTTTTCCAACAAATTACAAATTGGTGGTGGAGAGGACTTTGGAAATTAAAATGTCCACAAAAAGCCAAAATCTTCCTTTAAGCAACCCTAAATGATAAAGTCCCAACTTGGGAAAATGTTAAGCCCTAATGTTGGCTCATTACCCCTTAATTGGGGCATATTAGATTAGTAATGCTATTTTATTTATGTCGGTTGTAGGCCATTAGTTGTAATTTAGATTAGTAATGTTATTTTAATTATGTCGGTTTTAGGCCATTATTTGTAATTATACCTCCTAGTCTCCTATATATACCAAGGAGACATTTTCATTTTGAATCATCTTGTACTTGAACATTTAA
>ML782008.1:365225-383830 GCA_009831015.1 Picea engelmannii | reverse complement strand
ACTTTTACTTAATCATATTTAAAATTTACTATGGTGGCTAGCTGATTGCCACGTATGAGTGATTAGGGTTTCATTTTCTAGGCCAACCTAAACCTTTGGCCTTCACCAGCCACGTTCTGGACACACTGCCTCCTTCCAGCCAATTCCTTCCGACCACCTCTGGCCATTTCTCTTTCCAGACAATTCAAGTTTTGCAAGCCGTCCTTTTGGCGTTCACCAGCCATGAATTTGTGGTTGTGCTAGTGGTTATCCAACCTTAAGAAAAATGATAAAGAATTAATTAATTTGTTTCAACAATTTGTTCATGTGATTGAAAAGATTGGAGCTAAGCTTTCCCATCCTTAAATTTCCACAATTTTGATGAGTTAAAAAGTTTGATGGTGTTATAAATATTTTGAAACTAAGATTTAATATGAATATAAAGAAACATTAATTTTCATAATTTTAATTAACTTAACAAGTTATAAAGTTGGATAGTATTATAAATATTTTGAAACTAAGATTTAATATGAATATAGACAACAAAAAAAAAAAATTTTGGTGAAAGTTAAAAAGTTGACAAAGTTAATCATTTTTCTATTAAAATTATTGTATAAATTCAATAGGAATTTTGCTAAAAGTTGTAATTCCACCTTTTTGATATAAATTTTGATCATGGAACTTTGTTCCTTTGCCCCTGTTTTAAGAAAATCTATATTGTAATAATTAAAAAAAAAGTGGATTAGGACAAACTTTGTTACATCCATTTAAAAAAAAAAATCCAGCTTGTCTATTTTTTAACTCACTCCAAGCATTTTAAAATAAATTATTTTTCATCATATATCCTTTTAAATACGAATATATTGTTCCAATATGTAGGTTTTCATAATTATTCATAATAATGCTTAAACTATTTGGAGATACACTCTATATGAGATTTTGAAACCTCCACTTTTCAAATGGACACTCCACTCATCGTCTAGGACACATAAAATATTTCAAAATCACATATCTTCGAAAAAATTTAAGCATCACAAATATATTATTTAATATTAATTTTATTTACATTTTAACTATTTAAAAAAAAACATTAATTTAAATTTGTATATATAAAAAATATTTTTTGATTTGCTTACATAGATTCATTGATAAGAAAGAAAAGTGGCCACTGGAAAGTAAACCAAATCCATTAATTTCCACAACTGATTGATGAGATATAGTCCCTGACAAGACATACAAATTGGTTTTTTCAATGGCCTCCTATGAGAGAAAGAAAGGTGGCCACGTTGTCCATATCATGCTAGAATCATCAATTCTTACCAGATAACTAAGACCAACCATTGATGAGATCAAGCACTTTTCCTATGATGAAAATCATGCTGCACTTTTTTCTTGTAATGAATGACAAGTGTTAGGTGAATATGCATAACATTGGGGTATGCATGGACCACCATGAAAATTGCATGCCGTGGCCACCTTTATGCTGTTAGAAGTACATTTCATCCCCATGTTATCACTCCATCTATTGGCTTTTTATGTGCCTACCCCTTGGGCAACCAGAAGATTGACCTTTTAATGCCTAACCCCTAGGACCACCATGAAGATTGACATTTTATATGCCTACCCCTTATGACCACCATGAAGATTGCACGCTAAGAGATACAATCCATGTTATCATTCCATCTTGTTGACTTTTTTCTTGATATTTGGATGTTTGTTTGCCACTACCTACCACTAGCTTTTTAACATGGAAATTGTGAAATGACTTCACAATGTTGTACTATTTACTTAGAGAATCAGATTTATTACTCATGGTACCAAGAAGTCAGATGTTCTAGAAGATTTAAAGAAAAAAATATAAAAGTAAAGTTAATGTGATATGTTTAAGATTTTTTTTCTATTTTTAGATTGATTTTTTTTTTATGAAAGGGTTAGTCATGTCATTTTCTATTAAGAAATTGATTTTTTTTGGGAAAGAATATCATTATTCTAATAATTATTTTGAAGAAATTGAGTTTTTATGGAAAGAATATCATTATTTTTGTTTTGATAATTATTGAAGAATACGTGTTTCTAAATAAATTAACTGCATTAATAAAATGTTCTAAACATAAATATTATACAATTTTAATGAACAAGCAAAAATTGTTATTAAAAAAATACTAAAATAATTTGATAATGTTATTTGACTACTTGTATTTTATTGAAAGAATAGTATTCGCTTTTGAAGTGAAAATAAAACGATTATTAAAAAAAATGTAAAAAAATAATAAAAGAAAGGAAAGAAATCAATGGTCAAGATAATCACTTTTATTATGTTCAACATAATTTGGCCAACAAATATAATTTTTATTATATTTAAATTAATTGGGTGGATGAGTTTTAGTAGGGAACTTTGAAGTCATGATAATGAGTTAGGATGTGGTCAAAGTGGTTTACCATTTGAAGTCTATTGAAATTTAATTTTTATATTTAAAAAATAATTGTATAATGGATTTGTATTTTCCCATATATATATAAACAAATTAATTTTATTTAATAAAATGTTTTTAATATTAAGAATTTGTTTTATTTGGATGGTTGACTTTGAAAGGACATAGGGAGAGAGATGGTTTTGTGGTTTTGAGACGTCGGGGGCTTTGTGGCCCGCACCCTGCGAGCACGAGCTACTCTCTAGCTTGATTGCATACCCGTTCCTTCACCCACACCCTGTAGTCATGAGCTACTCATTGACATGATCGCACGGTCGACCCTTCATGCCTAAGCTTAACCTTTTTTCAAAACCCTCTAATTCCCTTTCTAACGCCTCACTCGCATGAAGAGGTTTTGGTCAGATAGTGAACAGTCTTGGCGCGAAGGTGTGGCTGACCTGTAAAATCGGGAAGGGTGATCCTATGGCTACCTATGAAGATGAGGTTGATTACTCACCAGATCAGGGTGAGTTGCTCCCCTGAATGGGGACAACTAGCAACCCACAAACTTCTTCCCGGTTACAGTTGTCCACAACGACCCTTCTGGGAACCCTACCGCCTTCATCGTCTTCTCCGGTCCCCTAGAACAACTTCTTCTCATAACTCTCCGGGGTAACAAGCTTCTTCCCAGCTCAAGTTTCAAGTTCTTCTTCTTAGCTTGGACGAGAACCTTGGGACATCAGAATCTAGGCTCAGGCGACTCCCTTTTCCTCAGGCCTCGATACTACCTTGCTCTCCAACAGTGCGCGAAGGTGTGGTTGACCTGTAAAATCGGGAAGGGTGATCCTATGGCTACCTATGAAGATGAGGTTGATTACTCACCAGATCAGGGTGAGCTGCTCCCCTGAATGGGGACAACTAGCAGCCCACAAAATTCTTCCCGGTTACAGTTGTCCACAACGACCTCTCTGGGAACCCTACCGCCTTCATCGTCTTCTCTGGTCCCTTAGAACAACTTCTTCTCACAGCTCTCTGGGGTAACAAGCTTCTTCCTAGCTCAAGTTTCGGGTTCTTCTTCTTAGCTTGGACGAGAACCTTGGGACAACAGAATCTGGGCTCAGGCGACTCCCTTTTCCTCAGGCCTCGATACTACCTTGTTCTCCAACAATGCGCTCCTCTCACAGGCTTTCGAAGGTTCCTTTTCTACGGCCCGCTGCGACTTCTTCTCTTCTTCATCCCCTGCGGCAGTCTCCTGGACGTTCTTGGACCCTACGGTAAACTTGACAACTAGCCGGGGGCAGGGGGAACTAGGGGTTCACCTCGAGACTTTGCAGGATGCGATCTTCAAAGACCCAAGCTTAGGGGTCGTGCAAGCCTAGGAGTTGGGCCAAGACTTCTCTTCATAGTGTTACCTTCTCCATGTGGGTCAAGATTTCTCCCTACGTCATGCTCCCTCGGAGACGTAGAGAGGTTTTGTCACCGCAAATCTTCATCCCTTCAACCTCAACGACCAGGATTTCAACCAAAGCGGGGCTCCAGGACGAAGTGCTCCCTACGATTCAGATCCTGATGCCCAAGGCGCCACATAGCAAAGAAGAAGGCAGTGGAACAAATGCCTAGGGTCATCCAAAGCAAACCCTAATTTCATCCTTGGTGAAGACCTTTCGATGGTCGGGGTCTTTGCAATGGAAGACAAAACACTAGTTGGGAAATCCTACGGCCGACAATTCAGGAAAAAAACTTTGCGAACCTAAGCTGCTTCAAACTAGGGCGTGAATTCCATCTCTTCACCCAATATATTCCGCCTCTCCAGAGACTGGTTTATGATTATCTTTGCAGAAAACTCTTAGGCCATGGTCACACTCCAAAAAAGTTGGACGATTGACCCTTCCCCAGTTATAATGAATCTTTGGAACCCCACCTTTGATGTTGCCAGTGAGTGACTGAACTCCATTCTGATCTGGGTTCGTCTACTAGGACTCCCTCTGCATCTTTGGTCAGAAAATTGTTTTCAAGCAATTGGTGATTTTTTGGGGGAGTACCTAACAAAAAATATGGGATTATTAGACTCGGGAGAGATGGCAATGACTAGAATCCTAGTCTCTCTCAACATCAGGGATGGGCTACGAGAATACCTCAACCTTACAAATCTGGGGCGTACAAGGGTCCAAATTCTAGACTACGAAGGTGTACCCTTCCATTGTAGAAGATGCCATGAATATGGCCACATTGTTATGGATTGAAAAAAATCTCTTCAAGGGCGTCCTTGACACCTTTCACATGATGCTAGCAGACCAGGTCGTGAGTGCTAGGAAGCCACTGGGGGAAACTCCTCTTCTTTAGTGTCAAACTCGGTGGAGACCCTTTCCCCCACCTCGACAACTCTATCGAACTCCTCGACAACTGAATAGCCAATGTCGACTGAGGATGCTTTGGCTCTCGTTATGACAGTTGGAGATGAGGCGTGCTCATATCATTGCCTTGAGACAACACCTCAACACATGATTGAAAATTTCTTGGTTATGCAACTTTCTCTTCCCTGCCCTGTAAATGGTATGCTAAATGATTTCAATTTTATTTTAAAATATTGCATCCCCTCCCCCCAGTTTCTCCCCCTCACCTCCACTGTCTCCTTAAAACCCCATTTCACCTCCTCCTCCCTCCCTTCACCACCGCTGGATGATGGTCCCCCTGGGGCAACCTCTCCTCCGAACTCTCCAACCTCTTGGTCTCCCAAGGAACCATCCTCCGAGGGATCTGAGGACTCGATCATCTTCTTCCATCTCCGCAAAAAATCGATCATTATCCCTACCCTAGACCCCAGGGGTTTTTTCCCTACACCGGAACCACTGAAAATAGAAAAAGGTTGAGGTAGGCCCTCCCACCTCTCCTTAGCACAATCTCGTGCACTAATGGACACTGCTTCAGGTCGACAACAATCTCTCCTTGGGGCTCTTAGAGCAGCAAAATCCCCTGCAGGGTTTCCTCCATGAAACTACTTACCTTTAATTGCAGGGGTTTAGCGAGCCCCCCAAAAAAATCCTCTCTGAAGAGGTTGGTAACTCTGCACCAACCCGAAGTTGTTCTCTTCCAAGAAACTCTAGAAAACGAACTTTCATCCACAAAAGCACTCTCTACTCTCTTCCTGGGATGGGCATTCCTAGGTTTGGATGCCCATGGAAGATCGGGAGATCTAGCCATTGGTTGGTTCTCCAGAAGTATAAATATCTTGAACTCATGGGCTTCTGAATCTTGTCTGGGGATTGAGGTACAAGTAGAAGGTCTTGGGATGAAAATCAAAATAATAAATGTGTATGGGCCACACAGACATGATTCCTTTCTGGAACACTCTATTCAACAAGGAGCTTCTGAAGATGCAAAATCTAATAATTGGCAGTGACTTCAACTTCTCCTTAGGGGAAGAAGAAAGTTGGGGTCCCTCAGCACACCCAGGCCTCGAAGCAGATTTTTTCATTCCAAAGGCTTTATTGATATTGCACTAGTCAAATTGCTCCCCACATGGAGGAATTTAAGAGTTAGGGAGGCACAAGTGGCCAAAATATTAGACCATTTTTTGATCATTGAATCAATGTCGATGCTTCCTCTCCAACACCACCAATGGATTGGAAGTGGGGGGGAATCAGATCACTCCCTAGTATGGTTTGTTGTTGAAGGGGGACCCCAAAAGCCGACACCCGCCTTCAAATTCAATTCCACTTGGCTCAAGGAAGAAAGCTTCCAAAAGTTGGTAAAATCAAACTGGACCCCTCTACATGATACAATTGGAACTTCGACAACCATCCAATTCATGGACAATTTAAAACAAATAAAAAAATTGGTCATTCCCTTGGCCAAAAAAAAGAAGAAGAGTGAGAACTCAATTTCATTGAGGACTAGCTAGAGGTAATTTATCAAGACACTGAATCTCGGTACTCCTCAGAAGATTCACGAGAAAATATGAGGAACTTAGAGGCAAAACAAAGGAAATTAATGGCAGACCAAGAAGAAACCTGGAGACTTAAAAGTAGGGCAATCTGGCTAGAAAATGGGGATGAGAACACCAAATTCTTCCATTCCTTTGCCAAAGGATGGAAATTTTCCAACACAATCTGGAGCTTAAAGTATCAGGAGGACAAATTATTCACCTCCTTTGAAGGGCTAGAAAATCTGGGAAAGAGAAACTTCCAGACATTATTCAAAGAGGACGAAAGGGCCAACATAGCCAACATCATAAAAATGGCCCTTTCCTTTCCTAGTTTTTGGATGGGGAAGGGAATCGAGATCTATATGAAGAATTCACTGAAGCCGAACTCAAAGACACCCTTCAAATCTTTCAAAAATAAAAAATCCCATGCCTAGACGGATGCTCAATCAAATTTTATTTGGGCTTCTTCAATCTGATCAGAGGTGATATTCTCAAAGTCATAGAGGGATCTAGATTAAATGATAGAATACACAGCTCACTAAACACTACCTTCATATCCCTCATTCCCAAGGTGAATGATCCTCTCTCCTTTGATGATTTCAAACCCATCTCACTCTGCAATTGCATCTACAAAATCATAGCCAAGGTTATAGCCCATCGGCTGAAGCTTCTCCTCTCATCGTCTATCTCAAAAGAACAGTTTGAGTTCCGTGAAGTTCGAAAAATCCATGAAGAAATAGGGGTCTCCCAGGAAGGACTTCATAGCCCGAAGACCACAAAATCCAAGGGCACCATATTAAATATTGATCTCTCAAAAGCCTTTGATAGGGTAAATTAGTCATACATCAGGCTCCTTCTCACTCATCTTGGGTTCGAGGTTCCTTTCATTAAATGGATGATGGTCTGCATTACTTCGGTTTCCTTTATGGTTCTCATCAATGGAGCATCCTCACCCTTCTTCACCTCCGAAAAAGGACTTCGCCAAGGTTGTCCTCTCTCCTCACTCCTCTTCCTGTTAATGTCCGAGGGTCTGAGCAGGGCCATAGAAAATGTGGTAAGATCGGGGGAATTTCATGGAATACATCTAACCGTTGGTCTGAGAATCACACATCTAATTTTTGTGGAATAAATCTTCATCTTCTACAGTGGTCGAAGGTGGGACGCAAAAGTTCTAGCAAATATACTTTCCCTCTTTCGCTTGGCTACAGGTATGCAAATAAACTTCCATAAATCTACTCTCTCTTTCTCTGAAATGGAAAGAGAGGAAGAATAATTTTATCAAAGGCTCTTTCCTTTTACAATTCATGACTGCTCATAAGGCCTAAAATACCTAGGGCTTCACCTAAAACTGAATAATTACCTCAAGGAGGACTGGAAATGGATGATTTCAAAACTGGAGAAAAGACTAACTGGTTGGAGCTTCAGGAGACTATCAAGGATAGGAAGACTCACTTTAACCAAAGCAGTCCTAGAAGCCATCCCAGTTTACTGGATGTCTCTAGCCTGTATACCGAAAGGTACACTAGAAAATATTATAAGGGTCTACTCTCGTTTTATCTGGTCAGGCGCATGGGACAAGTTCACTCAGCCATGGGAAAAATGGGACTGCCTAGCCCAGCCAAAAGCTCTGGGAGGATGGGGATTTAAAATTTTATTTTTGTTCTCCAAGGCTTTGGCAGAAAAAATGGGGTGGTGCCTCATCTTAGGTAACAACCTTTGGTCTTTGGTAGTCAATCAAGAATACATTGCACTGGATACACTTGAAGACTAGATCAGATCTCCAAACAAGACCTACAAACAAAGCTCCATTTTTTGGAAATATCAAATCTCCTCCTTTCCAGTAATAGGGGAAGGACTGGCATGGAGAGTAGGAAAAGGAAACCACTTCCACATTGGAGCAGACCCCTGGCTAGGAAGTGGAAACTCTCACATCCTCCCATTGGATTTAAACAACCATCTCCACACGCAGAACTTGTTTCTCCTCTCCCACCTGGTCGACCCCAACACAACTACCCCTTGGCATCAAGGATGGAAAAGTGAAATCGATGTGGGGATAATAGGATCTCTAGAAACTCGGTATAAAAATTACATCACATCTCTACAGGTTGGTCACATAAGACTCACTGATAGGGAGGATGAACTGGTTTGGAAAAAGGATCCTTCAGGAACCTATACTCCAAAACTTGGATACATTCTTTAAGCCTGGACCTTTTCCAACAAATTACAAATTGGTGGTGGAGAGGACTTTGGAAATTAAAATGTCCACAAAAAGCCAAAATCTTCCTTTAAGCAACCCTAAATGATAAAGTCCCAACTTGGGAAAACCTGAGAAAGAGGAAGTTCGAAGGACCTGACAGATGTCCCCTTTGTCATTTTGAAAACTAAACAACTAACCACCTACTCATATCCTGCCCCTTTACAACGAGAGTTTGGATGAAAGCTTCAACAAGTATTGGAAAAAGTTGTACATGGGGAGGTCCCGACTTGGAACAGGCATGGGAAGCCTAGACGCACGACCCGGTATTCAAAGAGCTTAAAGCTCTCCCCCTCATCATCAATTGGGGCATCTGGTTGGCTCAAAATGCAGCAATCTTCTAAGACAAAGCTCCCCTCCCCGAGAGAACTGCAGCCCAAAGTCTCTCCATACTATCACATTTTCCACAATAAAAAATGGTCTGACTATACAGCCTAACCAAACAAAGACCATAGAAAATACAAAGCCTTGGGATTAATTTGATGGGGCCTCTTAGAATCAAACATGCGGGGATGGAATACTACTCCATCAATATGAAAACCATTCCTTTCATATACAATTGGGGCTAGGACATGGTACATATAACTATGTTGAGATACCGACTCTAAATTACTACTTCTCTTTGCAAAAGAAAAATAAATACTTCACCTCCAAATCTTTGGTGACTCTATGAATGTCATAAATTGGGCAAGAAAACTTCAGCAGTGTCACAACATTTTTCTCCTCCC
Organism: Picea engelmannii; assembly: GCA_009831015.1. Taxonomy (NCBI): domain Eukaryota; kingdom Viridiplantae; phylum Streptophyta; class Pinopsida; order Pinales; family Pinaceae; genus Picea; species Picea engelmannii. Next base: position 374,533 of record ML782008.1, on the reverse strand, counting down.
TATTCTGGAGAACATCATTCGTTTGCTGGAAGATTTTGACACAGTGATTATCTCCCATGTCTACAGGAACAGGAACATGGTAGCAGATACACTTTCAAAAGTATGGCTTCCCCTAGCTCTGAGCCAATGGCACATCACATAATTCAAGGAAGACGAAACTCATGCCTTTTACCACCGTCCTTTTATAGATGCAACGAATTTGCAGCATGAATGATTCTTTATACTACTTTTAAATCAGCCAATTGGTCAAAGAATTTTTGGACACATGGAGTCTTTTTACCATTTGATTTTCGATAAGTGACATTACCAGCATTTTCACCAGTCTAAAATATAAGCACTTCAGTGGAACTAAACAAACATTTTAGTTATTACATACAATTTATACTTTACCACCTTGTTCTAGGTTATGTAAATATTTGGTCATTATTTTGCACTTAGAAAGCCTATTTCAAGGCTTCCTTTCTCGGCATAGTGTCAAGGACCTACACTCTTTGTTTTCATTATACACAGAAGGGGTGTTGTGCTCATAGAAGCACCTACAAAATATAATTTTGTCTCTCTGGATGAATGCAATTATGCTTTTTTCCATGGAAAACAAATGAACTTGTTTTATTTATAATTAATATAATTTTTAATATAAGTTAAGGTAAATTTTAATAATAATGAATTGTTTAAATTTGAACTTCAAATTTGGTTATTTAATGGGGAGTTTATATCTTAAAATGTCTATTTGTAAGATTTAAAGTTATAAAGGGTAAATTGGGCGACAATTAAGCTTTGATTCATTTTAAACTTGGTTAAGGTGTTAAGTAGTCTTGAGTTACACTCCAAGCAAACTTGATAGATCCCAACTATTTTTTACACATGTATAAAAGATTGATGAAGTGGGTTCCTTATCAAACACTCTAATCTAGTGTTTTGTTGAAGGACTCATATCCAAAAGTAAAAGGGTCTTGTATTCCACCTCAGACAATCTTGCTAGATTGTGGAAACTTCGTATCGAGAACAAAAGGTCGATGAAGTAAGTACCTCGTTGAACACTATGGTTTGATGGTTTGGTTAAGGACTCATATCCACATGTAAAAAGGTCTTGAATTCCCAAGCTTTGTGATGGGAATAAGTATCAATGAAAAGAAATGTAACAAAAGTTGCTACACTCCATTAGTGGTTGGTTTGGGATAATGATGTAAGTACCAAACCTTTAATTTGCATTAGCGATACTTAATGAACATTTGATTTGATGAAGAGAAGGACTATCTTTGTATGTCTGAAAGTCAAAGTGGAGTGCAAGAATCGACTAGACAAAGTTGTTTGTGTGTATCCAACTAAGAAGGGATTGATTACATGAAATTCAATTAGGTGGGACTAAACTAAATCAAGAACACTATCAATTGGAGTGATTGGCAACAAGAAGCCTAAAATAGTGAGATCTTGTTGATTGAAGATAGTTATCAATGTGACAATTGTCAAGATGGTAGTTATTGACAATTATGAGGGAGTTGAACAATTGTGTAACTAAAGACCAAGGTGGAAGATGAATTGTTTTGGTAATTTATAGTTAAAGGCACACAAAGATAACACAATTGATTTGGGACATAAAGCTTATTTAAAGGTGGAATGCATAGAATCGAGGGTTCATTTGTTTAGTTGGAATATTAAGTTGTTGGACAATTGGTTGATTGCAAGATTGCAACCTAAAGGGGTTTGTAGAGAAAGAGAAGAAGAAAGTTGTAAGGGAAGGCCTATACATCCATTCTCAAGAGTGTCATGGGTTATCATTGTGATCTTGTGAATAGATATCACAGAGAAAGTGTTGAATTGTTGTTGTAAGCATTTTCATGTATTATTAGTGTATTGGTGTATTGATGTAAATAATGTATATATGTGTGAGAAATTGTCTTTTCTTCATTATTTTTTATTTAGTTTAAAGCGGAAAATTTAAACCACAATATTCACAAACATAGTTAAATTATTAATTTTTTATTTTTAAGAATTCCTAATATAAATACATTTGTGATTTTTTATTTCAACTTTCGCTTGAAATATAAAACCCTTCAAACATTGTGTCTAAAATCCATTTAATTATTAAATATTTTAAAAGTGTGAGCTGTATCCATGTCTATGTGATTTCGATCCATTCATTTTCATTTCTTGAGTGGGCCTATTGGTTGATAACATAGGTTTCCTCCTAAGAGGTCACAAGTTCAAATCCAGAGGGGGTAGGGTATGTATACCTCTGCAGAATTTAACAACCAAATTGATGCACAAAGGGGGTCCCTTATCCCACAAACAAGAGGTTCTTATACACCAATTTGGTGTCTAGATTGATCACGACCTTAAAATTATATTATTATTAAATTATTATAGAACCTATGTGATTTAATGATATTGATTTTCAATATAATCAAGAAACTATGAAGTTTAAAGCATATTCGTAGATACCTTTGTAATGGTTCTTCCATGAAAAAGAGTTTTAATCACCAAGGATTTCAAGGAAAAGAATTTGAAATGTGTTTCATGTAAGTAGTGGAGGAATTCCTATAGCATGTAAATCATTGTTAGTGCCTCCCTCTCTATTGTTGTATTTTTGTTCTTATCTCTACATAATTTTATGTGTATGAATGAAATGTGATGATTTATTCTATTTTCACCATGTTGCACAAATAGGGAATTGATTGTAACACTCATTACCATATAGTGTATATGTGAAAGGTCTTTAACCAATCAAGAAGTATGAGAATGAAGGAAAATACCAACTTTTCTTTTAAATTCTTAAACATATTATTACATTCTTTCATTCATATAAACTTATTCTTCCTTTTGAGAATCTCTTTAAGTAGTATCAATACAATCCTTAATAAATCTTTGATAATGTTAATGTCTCAGGGTTGCATGCAGGACATGAACACTCATTACATGAGATTTGTCCACAATCACAACAAGTTTTACTTGATTAACCATCAAACCTTCCTTGTACATAACATGACCAAGAAAAACTATGAATGGTGTGAAAACAACAATTTCTTCGTGATCAAGGAAATTGGCAAATTTCTACATTATTCAAATGTCAACCTTCAAAATTAAGCATGCCCCTTCAAAGTACTAAGTACACTTGAATCATCGAAGTATACCTCAAAATAGTGGTGGATATGTCTTTGGATGTTTTTTAGTCATGACGCACACGAAAAGCAATGGAAAATTCCTCATGCTAAATGGTATGAAATTTAGGTGAAACACCCCCATTTCATTCTAAATGATGTTTTTTCTTTAAATTCTCACTTAATGATCTCTTAAAAAACCATTCCATAAATGAATCTCCCATCCTACCAACCTTTCTAAAATCTAATCTATGGGTTTAGAGAATAGATCATGCACAAAAGCTTAATTCAATGGATGGGAATCGGTGTAAATCCTCATTCCTCTAGTTTCTTGTTTTGGATCACCATGAACCTAATCTAGTTTCAATTTTCTATTCACGAATTCCATATAGGGATGTAGTGTTGTTTTTAGCATCATAGTGTAGTGTAAATTTTGAAAACATATTTTAAGTTTGGATAACACTAAACATGAATCATGTTTTTCATCACTTTTGAATCATTCCATCCCTTTCCAACATCTCATTTTCCAACGTGTGATCTTTTTGACATTGTAGTAGCAATGAAGCACATGTGGTAGATATCCTTTTTGCATTCATTATGTGTTGTATTGCATTGAAGTTTCTAAAAAACAACCTTTAGCATTGTATTTGCATCGATTATGATCTGAATTAAATCCCCATTCCAAACTTTGTAAAAAAGAATTTGTTGGCAAAGTTTGAAGTCAACAATCAACTTGAAGACAAAAGGTCAAAGGCCTCAAGAAGGTGAAATGAATCACTCGATGGTTGGCATTCCAAAGTAGCCTATAAAAAAGAATGCCACAATATGAAAAAACAAAAGACAGATGGAGAGGAAATGAATAAGAAGGGTAGTAGAAAAAAATGAGGACTCAAGAAGAAGAAACCTGCTTAAAGATTGGAGGATGAAGGAGCCATTGAGCATGTCCATGAATTAGCAATAGTTGTCCTCGAGCCATGCCAATCTATAAATTTGATCAATGAGTAACTATAAATAATTTTTCTATGTATAACTCACCCATTGTAGCTATTTCCTTAGCCTAATAAAATCCCTATCAAATGTTGTTTTTTACATATGGGTTTGTAGGGAAAACTCCATATATTGGTGTGTGATTGAACACTCTGCATTATGGTGTTTTCTTTCTTGTTGTTCTAGTTATGGTAATAGACTGCTAGAATGAAATCATGTTGATACACTATGTTGATTGCATTAACTATAACACTAATCATTGGTTTATGAAATTTTGGGTGATCTCTATCATAAATTGCTTGATGTATGATTTTTTCAAGTTATTGCATGTGTAAGTCATTGGAATAATTAATTGTTTTGCTTTAGTGAACGCATCACCACTCTTTGGAAGCATGTTTCCATTTAATAATCATCATATTACTTTGAATTGATGGGAAGTTCTATTTCTACCACCCAATCTATACGTGGTGTGCCTCACATACAAGAACAATCCCACATCTATTTTCCAATTTGATTCCTATATTCGTCACACGATTTTTTTGGATTGCATTGGGAAAGTTGTAGTACCAAATATCTTTCCCTCAAGCCTTGTGAGCATGGGAACTTACCACAACAACCCCAAACACATTTACATTTGATTTTTTTAATTGGTTGTTGTGATATTTTGGCACTATACATAGAGGAGTATGCAAATTGAAGTTTGTTGAGGGGAGTGTTAACTTATGTGTATTAATTGGGTAGATTTTAATTTATGAGTTGATTTAATTTCATTTGGATGACAGATAAATGCTTGAGTGAAGTGATGTGAATGCACAATTATAAAAAGAGTGCATTGTTTATTTTAATATAATAGATTTGACATGCATCCATAGTTGGCAATAGGCTACTCACAATAGGTAAAGGTCATTAGTGAGCCAAAACAAAGCATAGCCATTCATTTATTCATTCCATTCTAAACACAACAATCTGGAATTTGTTTATGAGCTTGGTTATATTGAGCATAGAATGGTTTCTTTACTCTAACAATCATTGTGTTGTTGATTGACATATTACATAGTAGAGTACTATTTTATCTTGGCATTGATAGAGTGTTTGTAGGTGATAATGTTATTTATGTAGAGTATCCATGATGGTGAAATGAGTGGGATATAAATCCCTTGTTTACGAATCATATTGGTATTTGAGAGGTTGAATATTTTATCACACTAAGTTTCCTTGGGTCTTTTATCCCCTAGGTTTAAATTTTTAGCCTTTAGACTTCAAATTTGCTTTATTTCTCTTTGTGTGATTTTCTTAGGTTAGCTTGAACAAATAAAGACTTGAGTTTTGGCTCATTTTTGGCCCTCATATAGATTTTAAGTCTAGGTTCATTTTATGTCTTATGGTTTTGACTCACCTCATGAATTGACACCAAGCATAACCTATCCCATGACCTCCATGACTTGACATGTCACTCTTTTCACTCATACCTTTATCCTTGCCATGTTGTCCCTATGTCTGATTAAAGGTGGGTCAAATAATTTTTTGAAAAAGGGTGTTGCCAACTCATTAGGAGTTTTCGTAGCACACTCCTTGTCCTTTTTTCCTTGCCATGATTCATCATTATTCACTGAGGTCATGATCTACATTATTTTCATCACCGTGGTTCGTTAAAACATGGATTCTAAGATTTGGTTTTAATGAATTTCCTAACAGTTTCAAATATTTGAATTTTCTCAAACTCGGTGCTGCTGAAACCGCTAGTTCAGACTAGTTGCAGGAAGCACTACATGATCAACTGCTAAGGCTGATTTGGAAGATGAGGTGATCGTGGTGGTCTCCTAACCAGTTGCAGAGCCTCAAATTGTCAATTACTCTTCCATGTATTCCATGAGATCCCTCCATTTCATAATAAATTCCTTGGATATCTCTTGCCTGAGTTTTGGTAGCGACCGATGCTGCAAACCACTCCCTCCTTCATCCCTTTGCATCCATTATTTCCCTCTCACAGACTTGCAACCTTTGTCACTTGGTTTTCAACTATTAATGATGCCAATTATTTCTTCTCCTGAGTTTTGAAGTGCCCGTGCTAACACCTATTCCTCTGTGTGCACCATGCTACCGAAAAACACTGTTGAAACCTCGCTACATTTCCCTTGTTTTCCCTACGCCGTATTATGTTTGGATTGGAGTGTTACTTGCTAGTTTTTAAAGACCCTTGCTGCATTTTTACTTTCACTACATCATCACTCTTCAGCTTGAGATATACAGACAGTAATGGGAGGGTAAATTGCACTTCCTACCTTTCAAAATCCATTAAACAGTGTTCTGTCAAAACAAGGTGAGTTAGAGGAGAATATTAGGAGAGAGAAACCATTATTCATTGTCATTTTTACATTGAAATATTCCCCTGTTTTCTCCCTTAGCCTTCACTATACCATAATCCTTTGATCCCTTGTCTTTACCCATGGAGACATCTCAGAAAAATAAATATCACAAGGGAGGAACTGTGGTCATAACTGAACCCTTAGACATGCACCTATTTGATGCAGAGCCAATGATTAGCGAAGTTTTCCAAAGGGTGGGTTGCCTCTATTTTTGCCAAAACATGCAGAGGGAACATCCTGAAGTGGCAAGGCAATTTTCCTTACATTTTGATGGCCTTAAGACTAAGGTAGGAGACCTTGAGTTTGAGGTGTCTGAAGCCTCCATTGCAACAACCCCAGGGATTCCTAATACTGATGAGAGGTGGTTTAAATCCATGACCTTAAATGCTTTCTTCTCCAAGGACTTCCTCAAACCAGATTATCAAACATACAAATTGTCCAAGGGAGTGCCTAGAAGTCATCTAGTTGAATATTTTGACAAGATGTTGAAGATCATCCAAAGATACTTTACATGCGAGGGAAGGTTTAATATGTTATACCAGTACCATATAAGAATTTTGCTTCATTTTATTGGTAAATATGAAATGAATATCCATTTTTACTTGTTGAGGAGCATGGGGAAAATGTTTGATAGAGTCCAATCCAAGTCCAAGGTTGTGGACACTAGTGTCTTTCCTTCTGGATTGATCAGGATGTTGGTCTTGGAAGAATTGAAGAAGAGGAGCATTCCTTGGGAACAATTAATTGTTTCTTCTCACATGAAGTTGGAAATAGCTTCAACTACTCAGAAAAATATGCAAAGTCCTTTTCCATCCACTAGTACTGCTCCAACAGGAACAAGCAAGAAAAGAAAGAGCAAAGCGATTGCTCAAGACAAAGAAATCATTAAGGAAATTGAAGAGGAAGAGAGGGAGGTTTATCATTCTCCATAGAGAGAATTTTCACCCCCTCCTGCACCTGAATTGGAAGAAGTCCCTTCATCCACCAAAGTCACAACCAAGAAGGGAAGAAAACTATAATTCTCTTCACCTACTCCAGAAGCTAGCATAAAATTCAAGAAGCCTTTTACTAGATCATAAGCTCTCAAGGAGGTTGTTGAAGCACAAGCCCTACCCAAGGTTTCAATTCCAAAGAAAAAGAAAGATAAGGGCAAAGACATTAAGAATACTATTGAGGTGATAGACAGAGCCTCTGTGCAGCAGAAAGATGAAGGTGAAGCCATGAAGAAGCCTATTGAGGTTATCAACATCAACACTCCACCGAGTAATCACGCCTTCAAAAAATTGATTATACATCTCAGGGATGCTAGGAAGGAGGTTTCTCGTTTGAAAGAAGAAGGCTTGGAAGACAAAATAAAGATAAAGGTTATTATGGATAATTACAACAACACCCTTGATCTGGAAAACTTTGCAAGTAGAAGAACCCTGCCTCTCCATAAGCAACTAAATAACCTCTATAGGCTAAACAAAGGTTTTCAATCTCAAAATAGAAATCTCAAGGCATAATTGCAACACTTCAAGGATGAATTGGCCTAGAGGAATTTGAATATTTTGGTAGAAGATGCCATTGAAAGAGAGGAGCCAATAGAGAAGAGGAGCACACTTATAGTCAAGAAGACCACCCCTGCAAAAGAAAATCATGTTGTTGTGATAGAAGGTAGCTTTCCTTCAACAAGAAGGAGTGCTAGGTTGATGAAATAGTTGGGTGATATAAGCTTCATTTTTTAGAGTGGTCTCTTTTTGCAAGAGTAAGTGATCAAGGATGTATTATTTTTTGCCACCTATACAACATCTACAGGCTCCTAACCTATCATCTCAAGTTTTTGTGCTTTCCAAAAGATTAGTCTCATCATACAGAAAGAGCACAAACATTCCGTAGCGCCATGGCACTGCAGAATCGTCTATATAGCATGTCCTGCCATTTTGCTACCTAAAGTGCTACGAAAGCTCCTAGCTGAAGTACACAAGAACGATACTAAATATCTTAATATGAACTTAATGGTGGTGCTACAAATTATGTAGGGTTGTGTCATAGTGGCGCTACCAAATCCACATATTTATTTTGATGATGGGCGCTACCAATTCTACAGAACCATTTCAGTGATGGCGCTACCAATTCCATAGAGGTTATTTGAAGTGTGGTGCTACTGAATCACACACAGTGATATACATGGCCGACGTAATGAAAACTATAGGCATGTTTTGGATCGGTGCTACGAAATGTGCAGAGTATTTTGCAAGAGCGCTACAAGAAATCACCACCCAACGCGCTTCTGAATGGCGCTATGAACTGGCACCTGGAATTAAGGAGTTCAAATTCATCACTCTTTTGGGTGGCTGATGATGTGGAGAAGAGAGAGGATCATAGGTGACAACATGATGGAAACATACAACCCCTGGAGGACACTTGGCATGGAAAGGGATGTGCATCAAGGGAGACAATGTCATTTAAATCTTGTTGGATTGGTTGCCAACATGTTTCCTTTTTTATAGCAGTTTTTTAAATAGTTGTTAGCACATGTGTTAGATTGAATAATTGATTTGGAGAATCCTATGGGAGGAAGGCCAACTTGGTCCTCTAGCTGTTGCCTTCCATTTTTTATTACAAATAGATATTCCAAATGATTTAGAGGGTTCAAATGGTTGAGCTGGGCTCCCCTATTGTAATATTTTGATTAAGCAGACTGGTTCTCTGGTTATGTACTAGACTTGAGAATTTTTTATTAATATAAGTCAATTTCTCTTATTCCATCTTGTTGCCTCTTATATTGAAGTTTTCATGATTGAATGATTCACATGAGATTGTTATAGTTGTATTATGATGAATGTTTGATTATAGTACTGCTATGATGTTCTTC
>ML782008.1:339871-365125 GCA_009831015.1 Picea engelmannii | reverse complement strand
TTGAGAGGTTGAATATGTTATCACACTAAGTTTCCTTGGGTCTTTTATCCCCTAGGTTTAAATTTTTAGCCTTTAGACTTCAAATTTGCTTTATTTCTCTTTGTGTGATTTTCTTAGGTTAGCTTGAACAAATAAAGACTTGATTTTTGGCTCATTTTTGGCCCTCATATAGATTTTAAGTCTAGGTTCATTTTATGTCTTATGGTTTTGACTCACCTCATGACTTGACACCAAGCATAACCTATCCCATGACCTCCATGACTTGACATGTCACTCTTTTCACTCATACCTTTATCCTTGCCATGTTGTCCCTATGTCTGATTAAAGGTGGGTCAAATCATTTTTTGAAAAAGGGTGTTTCCAACTCATTAGGAGTTTTCGTAGAACACTCCTTGTCCTTTTTTCCTTGCCATGATTCATCATTATTCACTGAGGTCATGATCTACATTATTTTCATCACTGTGGTTCATTAAAACATGGATTCTAAGATTTGGTTTTAATGAATTTGCTAACAGTTTCAAAGATTTGAATTTTCTCAAACTCGGTGCTGCTGAAACCGCTAGTTCATACTAGTTGCAGGAAGCGCTACGTGATCAACTGCTAAGGCTGATTTGGAAGCTGAGGTGATCGTGGTGGTCTCCTAACCAGTTGCAGAGCCTCAAATTGTCAATTACTCATCCAGGTATTCCGTGAGCTCCCTCCATTTCATAATAAATTCCTTGGATATCTCTTGCCTGAGTTTTGGTAGCGACCGATGCTGCAAACCACTCCCTCCTTCATCCCTTTGCATCCATTATTTCCCTCTCACAGACTTGCAACCTTTGTCACTTGGTTTTCAGCTATTAATGATGCCAATTATTTCTTCTCCTAAGTTTTGAAGTGCCCGTGCTAACACCTGTTCCTCTGTGTGCACCATGCTACCGAAAAACACTGTTGAAACCTCGCTACGTTTCCCATGTTTTCCCTACGCCGTATTATGTTTGGATTGGAGTGTTACTTGCCAGTTTTTAAAGACCCTTGCTGCATTTTTACTTTCACTACATCATCACTCTTCATCTTGATATATACAAACAGTAATGGGAGGGTAAATTGCACTTCCTACCTTTCAAAATCCATTAAACAGTGTTCTGTCAAAACAAGGTTAGTTAGAGGAGAATATTAGGAGAGAGAAACCATTATTCACTGTCATTTTTACATTGAAATATTCCCTTGTTTTCTCCCTTAGCCTTCACTATACCATAATCCTTTGATCCCTTGTCTTTACCCATGGAGACATCTCAGAAAAATAAATATCACAAGGGAGGAACTGTGGTCAGAACTGAACCCTTAGACATGCACCTATTTGATGCAGAGCCAATGATTAGCAAAGTTTTCCAAAGGGTGGGTTGCCTCTCTTTTTTCCAAAACATGCAGAGGGGACATCCTGAAGTGGCAAGGCAATTTTACTTACATTTTGATGGCCTTAAGACTAAGGTAGGAGACCTTGAATTTGAGGTGTCTGAAGCCTCCATTGCAACAACCCCAGGGATTCCTAATACCGATGAGAGGTGGTTTAAATCCATGACCTTAAATTCTTTCTTCTCCAAGGACTTCCTCAAACCAGATTATCAAACATACAAATTGTCCAAGGGAGTGCCTAGAAGTCATCTAGTTGAATATTTTGACAAGATGTTGAAGATCATCCAAAGATACTTTACATGCGAGGGAAGGTTTAATATGTTATACCAGTACCATATAAGAATTTTGCTTCATTTTATTGGTAAATATGAAATGAATATCCATTTTTACTTGTTGAGGAGCATGGGGAAAATGTTTGATAGAGTCCAATCCAAGTCCAAGGTTGTGGACACTAGTGTCTTTCCTTCTGGATTGATCAGGATGTTGGTCTTGGAAGAATTGAAGAAGAGGAGCATTCCTTGGGAACAATTAATTGTTTCTTCTCACATGAAGTTGGAAATAGCTTCAACTACTCAGAAAAATATGCAAAGTCCTTTTCCATCCACTAGTACTGCTCCAACAGGAACAAGCAAGAAAAGAAAGAGCAAAGCGATTGCTCAAGACAAAGAAATCATTAAGGAAATTGAAGAGGAAGAGAGGGAGGTTTATCATTCTCCATAGAGAGAATTTTCACCCCCTCCTGCACCTGAATTGGAAGAAGTCCCTTCATCCACCAAAGTCACAACCAAGAAGGGAAGAAAACTATAATTCTCTTCACCTACTCCAGAAGCTAGCATAAAATTCAAGAAGCCTTTTACTAGATCATAAGCTCTCAAGGAGGTTGTTGAAGCACAAGCCCTACCCAAGGTTTCAATTCCAAAGAAAAAGAAAGATAAGGGCAAAGACATTAAGAATACTATTGAGGTGATAGACAGAGCCTCTGTGCAGCAGAAAGATGAAGGTGAAGCCATGAAGAAGCCTATTGAGGTTATCAACATCAACACTCCACCGAGTAATCACGCCTTCAAAAAATTGATTATACATCTCAGGGATGCTAGGAAGGAGGTTTCTCGTTTGAAAGAAGAAGGCTTGGAAGACAAAATAAAGATAAAGGTTATTATGGATAATTACAACAACACCCTTGATCTGGAAAACTTTGCAAGTAGAAGAACCCTGCCTCTCCATAAGCAACTAAATAACCTCTATAGGCTAAACAAAGGTTTTCAATCTCAAAATAGAAATCTCAAGGCATAATTGCAACACTTCAAGGATGAATTGGCCTAGAGGAATTTGAATATTTTGGTAGAAGATGCCATTGAAAGAGAGGAGCCAATAGAGAAGAGGAGCACACTTATAGTCAAGAAGACCACCCCTGCAAAAGAAAATCATGTTGTTGTGATAGAAGGTAGCTTTCCTTCAACAAGAAGGAGTGCTAGGTTGATGAAATAGTTGGGTGATATAAGCTTCATTTTTTAGAGTGGTCTCTTTTTGCAAGAGTAAGTGATCAAGGATGTATTATTTTTTGCCACCTATACAACATCTACAGGCTCCTAACCTATCATCTCAAGTTTTTGTGCTTTCCAAAAGATTAGTCTCATCATACAGAAAGAGCACAAACATTCCGTAGCGCCATGGCACTGCAGAATCGTCTATATAGCATGTCCTGCCATTTTGCTACCTAAAGTGCTACGAAAGCTCCTAGCTGAAGTACACAAGAACGATACTAAATATCTTAATATGAACTTAATGGTGGTGCTACAAATTATGTAGGGTTGTGTCATAGTGGCGCTACCAAATCCACATATTTATTTTGATGATGGGCGCTACCAATTCTACAGAACCATTTCAGTGATGGCGCTACCAATTCCATAGAGGTTATTTGAAGTGTGGTGCTACTGAATCACACACAGTGATATACATGGCCGACGTAATGAAAACTATAGGCATGTTTTGGATCGGTGCTACGAAATGTGCAGAGTATTTTGCAAGAGCGCTACAAGAAATCACCACCCAACGCGCTTCTGAATGGCGCTATGAACTGGCACCTGGAATTAAGGAGTTCAAATTCATCACTCTTTTGGGTGGCTGATGATGTGGAGAAGAGAGAGGATCATAGGTGACAACATGATGGAAACATACAACCCCTGGAGGACACTTGGCATGGAAAGGGATGTGCATCAAGGGAGACAATGTCATTTAAATCTTGTTGGATTGGTTGCCAACATGTTTCCTTTTTTATAGCAGTTTTTTAAATAGTTGTTAGCACATGTGTTAGATTGAATAATTGATTTGGAGAATCCTATGGGAGGAAGGCCAACTTGGTCCTCTAGCTGTTGCCTTCCATTTTTTATTACAAATAGATATTCCAAATGATTTAGAGGGTTCAAATGGTTGAGCTGGGCTCCCCTATTGTAATATTTTGATTAAGCAGACTGGTTCTCTGGTTATGTACTAGACTTGAGAATTTTTTATTAATATAAGTCAATTTCTCTTATTCCATCTTGTTGCCTCTTATATTGAAGTTTTCATGATTGAATGATTCACATGAGATTGTTATAGTTGTATTATGATGAATGTTTGATTATAGTACTGCTATGATGTTCTTCAGTTTTCTTTAAACTTTGAATTCAAGAAGATCTTGTGTTTGAGTTTTTCCTCCTTAGGCTTCTTGAATACCTGATGTCAATAGAAGACCTCTACACTTCCCTCACCAAAGTCTTCCTTCTATTCAATTTTACTCCCATTCATTGACTGAAGTTGATCAAGACCTCAACTACTTGTGCATGCTAGCCCAGATTTCTGAGTTAAAACATTATTATCCTGAGTCTTGTCCATTTGACCTTTTAAACACTCATTTACATTTACACATAATTTGATGGGTATTGGGCTTATCCTCTCTGCAATCTGAGGGTGATTCCTAGTGCTAATAGAATACATGACTTGAATATGATATTGCACTTTGAGGAGGAAGCATACCAACCATGGGAAAATAATTGAAATTAAAAGAGAGGTTAGAAGACTTAAGAGGAACCAATGTGCATATCCAAGAAGAGAATCAACACTTGAAATAAAGTATTGCAAAGATAGAAAAGGACATTGCTAAAATGTTTCCCTTGTTAGAGGAGTACTTTTTTGAACACCCAGACTCTCTCACCACTATTTTTGTAGATTGGGACAAGAGTAGAGTTTAGGTAGTTGATTGGAAAGAACAAGGGCTTAGTTAGATGATGGTTCAACTACACCAAGAGATGGCGACGAAAAATGGGGTATTGGCCAAGTTAAAGAAATTTTTCCAAGAGACCAAGGAAGAAAATCGACCTTCCATTGCTACTGTAGAATCCAACACCATGATTGAGGAGCCTCTGGTAATCTCAGCCTCCAAGGACCTTTCTAAAGAACCCTTTATTTATTTTAAATGTATACCAGAGGCATTGATTTCAAGCTAATGAGGCAAATGGGATACAATTTCCAAGGGATAGGCAAGAGAAGCCATGGGATTGAAAACCCCGTTGTAGTTAAACATAGGGTCAAGCATGAAGGCCTTGGTTTTAATGGAAAAAAGAGAGCGAGTGATTGCATATCAGTTCAAGATAGAACCACCAAGATAACCTTTGTTAAAGACAAAGGAATCAAAGAAGAAGCTATTTCAATTGAATAAAAGGCCATTGAAAATGGATTGGACAACAAACCCGTCCAATATTCTTGTAGAATATTGAACAAGGGTAGTAAAGGAATGTTTCCACCACCCAAATTTGTACCCACACTTGGTTTGTTTCTACTATAAGAAGAAAGGTCACTAGGTTGATGATTGTTGGCACTCTAATGTATGTTCCTTTTGTGGTATGAGAAGCGACCAAGTGAATTCTTACTGGAAGAAGAAATCCATTAGAAAAAGAAGGAACAGGAACAATAAGAGAATGCAAGCAACCCATGGAGTCACATAATTTTTTTCCATCATCGCAAATTAGTTGGACATTGCAAAGACAAGTGTTGGAGCATTCATCCAAAATTGCATCCTTGGAATTGTATATCCAAGAGACAAGTTTGGAGAGTGAAGGTCAAGGGGAAATAACATATTTCTTCAACTTTAAACTACAAAGTAGCAAACACTCAAGGAAAGTGTGTTGGGACAACACACTACATATTCAAGTTGAAGCTTTTGGGGCCCCAAAACTTGTGAATAGGGAGGTGAGATCAGAATTAAATCCTTATTCCAAACTTTTTAAAAGACAATTTGTTGGAAAACTTTGATGTCAACAATCAACTTGAAGACAAAAGGTCAAAAGCCTCAAGAAGGTGAAACAACAAATTGATGATTGGCATTTCAAGGAAACCTATAACAAAGAATGTTGCTGGATGCAAACACAACCAAGAGAGATGGAGAGGAAATGAAGAAGAAGGGTAGTAGTAGAAAATGAGGACTTGGAAAGAAGAATATGCTTGCACATCGAAGGACAAAGGAGCCATTGAGCCTGTCCATGGATGAGAAAAGATTGTCCCTGATCCATGGAAATATACAAATATTGTTAATTAGTGAAAATGCATGTATTTTCTATGTATATCTCATCCTTTGTAGCTATTTCCCGAGCCTAATAGAATCCCCATTGAATGTTATTTTTCCCAATTGGGTTTTTAGAGTAAATTTCATATCTTGGTGTGTGATTGAATACTTTGTATTGTGAAAGTTTTCTTTCTTTCTATTTTGGTTATGGTAATAAATTTTTGGAATGGAATCAAGCTGATACACTATTTTGATTGTATTAACTACAACATTATTCATTGGTTTATGGATTGTTAGGTGATATTTGTCACAAATTACTTGATGTATTATTGGTTTCAAGTTATTGTTTGTGCAAGTCACTGGAATAATTATTTGTTTTACTTTAATGAACACATCAACACTCTTTAGAAATGCATTCGCATGTAATAGGTGTCATATTCCTATGAATTGATTGGGTGTTCTATTGCTAACCCCTAGTCTGTGTGTGGTGTGTCTCACATACAACAACAAGTGCACATCTATTTTCCCATTTGATTCTTATATTAGTCACGTAATTTATTTAGATTGTGTGAGGAAAGATACAACAACATATATCTTACACTCAAGCCTCCTAAGCATGGGAAATTACCACAACATTTCCCAAACACTTGTGTATATGTGTTTACATTTGATCTTTTTTAATTGTTCATTGCATTTTTTTGGAACTATGCATAGAGTATGCAAACAAAATATTTCTTAGGGGAGTGTTAAATTATGTGTATTAATTGGGTAGATTCTAATTGATGAGTTGCTTGAATGTGATTTGGATGGGAGAGAAATGTTGGAAGGAAGTGGCGTGAATGCACAATTAAAAGAAAAGTGCATTGTTTATTTTAATACAATAGATTTAACTTGCATCTGTTGTTGGCATTGGGCTTGGCTACTCATAGCAGGTAAATGAAAAATGAACCAAAATAGATGAATCCATTCATTTATTCATTCAATTTGGAACACAACAATTTAAGCAGTGGTGTGTCATTTATTAGCATATTTCACAAGAAGATACTATTTTATTTTTCCATTGGCAAAGTGTTTATAGATGAAAATGTTATTTTTGTAGAGTATCTATGTTCGTGAAATAAGTGGGTGATAAATCCCTTGTTTACAGATCAGATTATGCATTGACTATGTACTGTTTCTTACATCTCATCAATGTCGTGATGCATTGTTTTTACATCAATATTATTCACTTTTGCATCATAATTTGTGTTGCATTAGAGTCATATTGACATTGATATTGTTAGAATATTTGTAAATTCTAACCTTGTACAATATATACTACAAACATATATTCATAAAAAGAACAGAAAAGATACAATGGCAAATACAAACATTACACATAGATTTTTCCCTTGGAAACCCAAACCGGGAAAACCAACATATTCTATATTATTCATCGTGATACATTGTTTACAATACAATATACATATAGGAGCCAGTGGCATCCAAAAACCTAACCCAATGACTTGGATTAGTCCAAAAACCTATTTCCTTAACCAGAAATAGAAAACCATCGGCAAAAACCATGTGCCAAAAAACCACCTAAATACATGACATGTTTCTCGAGGCAGGTGTCACGTTTCCCGAGGAAAAAAATTATTTTTCCAAGGGCTCCACCTCCCTGCACCCCCCTCTAACCCCCTTGCGTGCCCGATGCATACGCTCATACACTACTACTCATGCAAAGAATATAACACATACCCAACATTCTCCCACTTGTTGTTTTCTTTGCTTACAGGGGGTTATAGGGTTACATAGTCAACAATGCCCATGGATCCTCTACACCAAGAGAACTTCTTAGTGCTCACAAGTTTTTTTAATGAGTCTGCAACATTCTTGAAAGTGTCCACCTTCATCAATGATACTTTATTTTCTTCAATCATGTCTCTCACAAAGTGATATTGAACATCAATGTGCTTTGTCTTTGAATGATAAGCAGGGTTCTTTGCCAGAAAAATTGCACTATGACTATCACACTCTATCCTTACAGCTTGTTGTACCAACCCAATACCTGAACACAATCTTTGTAACCATACTGCTTCCTTCCTTGCATGAGTGGTTTCCATGTATTCAACTTCTGTAGTTGAAAGTGCCACTACAACCTGTCTTTTTCTCATCCAACTTATTGCTCCTCCAAACAGGTTAAACACATACACGCTTGTAGATCTCATACAATCCAAATCTCCAGCCCAGTCTACATCCACAAAGCCATGTATATCGACCACTCTGTCCAATTCTGGTCTTCTTTCGTAGCACAATCCATAGCTGGCAGTGCCACACAAATACCTGAAAACCCTTTTTATTGTTGTCCAATGCTCCTTCCCTTGTTTTGACATATACTTGTTCAAAACTACCACTGCATGTGCAATGTATGGTCTAGTACAAACCATTGCATACATCAAATTGCCAACTGCACTCGCATATGGAACATGAGACATGTCCTCCTCTTCTTCACGTGTCTTGGGACACTGATCTGCAGATAACTTTACACCAACGGGAATAGGAACCTTGACCGGTTTACATTCCTGCATATTAAACCTCTGTAATATTGTCTCGACATATTTTCTCTGATTTAACCAGAGTTTCCTCCTTTTTCGATCTCTTTTAATTTCCATTCCCAAAATGAAATTTGAAGCATTGAGATCCTTCATGTCAAATTTAGAGGAGAACTGAGTTTTCACATCCTATATAATCTCCTTGTTGTTTCTTATCAACAACATGTCATCCACATACAAGACCAAATAAATCAAATGATCGCCAATTAATTTAAAATACACACAATGATCCTCTTTGCTCCTTGTAAAGCCAAGTCCCAGCATATACGTATCAAATTTTTGATACCGCATCCTTGGTGATTGTTTTAAACCATATAGGGACTTTTTCATCTTGCATACCAACTCCTTCTTTCCTTTCATAACATAACCTTCTGGTTGCTTCATGTAGATTTTTTCTTCCAGATCCCCATGTAGGAATGTTATCTTCACATCCATATGTTCTACTTCAAAATCAAATGCAACAACAACAGATAACATAAATCTTATAGAGGTTAACTTGGAAACAAGAGAAAAAATCTCATCAAAATCAATTCCCTCAACCTGAGAATAACCCTTTGCTACTAGCCAAACTTTGTATTTCTCCACTTTTCCTTCTGCATTCAACTTCTTTTTAAATACCCATTTGTTTCCAATGGGATTTCTTCCAGTTGGCAAATCCACTAGATCCCAAGCCTCATTCTTATCCAAATATGCCATTTCTTATTCTATGGCCCTTTTCCAGATATTTCCATCCTCCGAATCCACTGCCTCCCTGACAGTTCTAGGATCATCATCAGTAATAGACAAATCAAATTTTGAACGGAAATCAGATGGACTACACCTTTCCGGTAGCCTTCTTTCTCGAACCAATCTCCTCAATACTGGAGTATGAGAATCTTCTTCTTCTGATTCATGTTCTTCTGTAGAGTCTAATTCATCATCCTTTAAATCAAACTCTATCTTCTCTGGTTCTTCCTTACTTGGTAGGAATTCTTGTTTAACAACATCCTTTATTTCTCTAAATACCACATCTCGGCTATACACTACCTTCTTAGTTTCTGGGTTCCAAAGATTATAACCTTTGAGACCATCTTTATATCCAATAAAGATACATTTTCCAGCCTTCTTATCCAACTTACTCCTATTTTCCTTTGGAACATGAACATATGCATCGCAGCCAAATACCTTAAGATGTGTGAGAGAAGGTTCGTTACCAGTCCATACCTCTTGTGGAGTCATGTCATCCAACGTTGGTGAGGGTGATCTATTGACCAGATAACATGCAGTACCCACTGCCTCTGCACAAAATTCTTTCCCTAACCCGACACCATTGAGCATGCACCTTTCTTTTTCCATCAGGGTCCTGTTCATCCTTTCCGCAACTCCATTATACCGAGGTATATATGGAGTAGTCCTCTGCCTTTCTATACCACACTTCTTACAGAGTTATTCAAATTCATTCCCGCATAACTCTCCGCCATTATCTGTCCTCAACACCTTAATTCGTTTCTCTGTTTGATTCTCAACAAGAGCCTTAAACTCTTTAAACCTGTCAAAGACTTCAGATTTCTTCCTGAGAAAATATATCCAATTTTTCCTCGAGAAGTCATCTATAAATGAGACATAGTACACAGATTTTCCCAATGATGGGACCAACACAGGTCCAAAAACATCATTGTGAACTAGCTGTAAAATTCCTTCTGCCCTCGTTGCACCAGAGGGGAATCTTACCCGATTCTGCTTCCCATATAGAAAATGTTCACAGAAATCAAAATCTAGAGAGAAATTAGACATAAATTCAACCATACCTTTATCGTGTAGTAGTCGAAGACCCTTCTCTCCGATATGCCCCGGTCTTTGATGCCACAACATAATCTTTTCTCCATAGACTATAGGAGTTCTTTCTTCTTCAACTCCAATATCAGGAACAATGGAGCTATTGCACCCATCACTAATAGTTCTTCCTAGAAGCTTATACAGAGTTCCAAACCGGACTCCCTTCATCAACACCATTGTTCCTCGAACCATCCTGCAAGTTCCCTTTTCAAATATTGTTTTTACCCCTGCATCTTCCATTTTTCTTACAGAAATCAAATTTCTAGCCATACCTGGGATGTGTAAAACACCAAGAAGTGTTCTAATCCTTCCATCTATGAGCCTCAACTTGACCCTTCCTCTTCCTATTATTCTGGATGTCGAATCATTACCTAAGAAAACATTACCTCCATCATACTTTTCATATTCGTAGAACCACTCCCTGTGGGGAGTCGTATGAAAAGATGCACCAGAGTCAACCAACCATGCCTCATGATCTAGATGTGTGCTTGAAGAGGAAAAATACACATCCCCTCCTTCTTCCTTGGAGGTATTTTATTCCGTAGAAGAAGATTCTTTAGATCCCTTATTTTTCTCAACTTTGGATCTACACTGCTTCTTGTAGTGCCCTTCTTTTCCACATCTCCAACATACCCTTACAAAATTTCCAGGAGATTTAGATCTACCCTTAGACTTAGATCTCCCACTTGAGAAATTAGATCTATTTCTTTCCTGGGAACGTCCTCTTGCAAATAATTCGTCTATGCTATGTCCTTCCATATTCTTCCATCTCATCTCCTCTGACAACAAGGATGAGACCACTTCTTGAAACTTCAAGGAAGTTGTATTACTACCTATGGAAACAACCAGACTATCCCACGAATCTGGTAAAGAACACAACAAAATGATACATTTATCTTCATCTAAAATTTTAATATAAACAAATACTAACTAACTTACCACAGTATTGAAGGCGTTCAAATGCTCTGCCACCAAGTCTCCATCTCTCATCCTCAGGTTATACAGCTTCTTTCCCAGGAATAGTTTATTTACCAGGGACTTAGACTGATACAAATTCCATAACTTTTCCCATAAATCCTTGGATGTAGCTTCCTCTGACACATACAATAATATTGAATCTGAGAGACACAGTTGGATTGTGCTCTTTGCCTTCCAATCCAACTTTTTCCAGTCATCTGCAGAAGTTCCTGTAGGTGCAGTACCTGGATCTACTGTGATCCACTGATCTCTGTCCATCAATAGATCTTCCATCTTGAGCTTCCACAGCTCAAAACTTTTCCCATTAAACTTCTCGATCTCCATCTTCGAATTGCTTGCCATTTCTTTTCACCTGAAAAACAATACTGCAGATCTGCCACTGTAACAAGGCTTATCACAGTCCCGAACCAAACCCTTGACCACAAAGGCATCCCCCTGAAGCCAATAAAGCTATGATACCAAATGTAAATTCTAACCTTGTACAATATCTACTGCAAACAAATATTCAGAAAAAGAACAGAAAAGATACAATGGCAAATACAAACATTACACAAAGATTTTTCCCCTTGAAACCCAAACCGAGAAAACCAACATATTCTATATTATTCATCGTGATACGTTGTTTACAATACAATATACATATAGGAGCCAGCGGCATCCAAAACCCTAACCCAATGACCTGGATTAGTCCAAAACCTTAATTCCTTAATCAAAAATAGAAAACCATCGGCAACAACCATGTGCTGAAAAACCACCTACATACATGACACGTTTCTCGAGGCAGGTGTCACGTTTCCCGAGGTAGGTGACACTACTACTCGTGCAAAGAATATAACACATACCCAACAATATTGAGACACATGAATAACAACAACATTTAATCATAATAAGAAAGAGACAATAGAAAAAGAGTATGCTGGATATACGCGGTAAAACCACAAATGGGGAAACATCCATGGGAAGGTATTGTTTTCTTTGTTCTTTAGAAATATCCAACATTACACTTGAGCTCTCACACATCACACTCCAGTTTCACATCATTCCAATGTATATGATCATTATGTGATCCTTCATTTCAATGTACCTCGTGGGTCTCTCTTACTTCTATTATATACCAAGAGGTATGGAGGAATTACATCCCAAAATACATGTGGGATAAATGTAATTTGACCTCTTTATATAATGAATGGTAAAAAGAGTATATTACTTCATGATGCATGTGGGATAACTCTTTTACATAAGAGTAAACATTATTACCTTCCAAATTAATGCATTCCAACAATACTACACAATTCATCATTACATATTCCAACACTCCCCCCTAATGATGACTAGGGAGAAGGAACACTTATGGAGGAAGATGGAATTACAATACCTTCCAACATTCCCTAGAAGAATAAGAAGACAATACCTTCCAAAGGAAGATGGAAATACATTAACATGCCCCCTTGATGACAACATCTATAATTTCCCATAAGATGTGAATAAGAACACACTTCACCTCATGGATTTGATGAAGATACCAATCGCTTCTCATTTGTTAAAATTAAGCAGCTGGAAGAGCCATTATTCGGGAGGATGAAAAAGACCCTAGTTGATATCTAGGGCCCCCAGTACACTCCTGTGGTTCTTGGTATGGGAGAAATTAGTTAGAGCCATGGGAAAAGACCCTAGTGAGGGCCCCCAATGTATTGTTGGGGTTCTTGGTCAAGGACCAAGCAATTTTATGATGTAAGTCCCTAGATGTGTTCTAGGGCCCCTAGATGTGTTCCAGAGAATCCTTGCTTGATGCTTGGATTGATCCTTGGTTGTTTACCTTGGTGGATAAAACCCTAGTGGTGATGTAGGGCCCCCAAATGTGTTCTGGGGTATCTTGGTCTATGTTAAGCCCTAATATTGTCTCATTACCCCTTAATTGGGGCATATTACATTAGTAATGTTATTTCATTTATGTCGACTTTATTCTATTAGTTGTAATTATACCTCCTAGTCTCCTATATATACCGAGGAGACATTTTCATTTGGAATCATCTTGTACTTGAACATTTTATGTGGGGTAAAAGGAGGTTGTCCCTCAAAGAGGCTTATTATATGAAATTATCTCTTTTTCAAGGCGTTGAGTACTTATTCTGAGGTTTTTATATGCTATATTGATATTTGGTTCTTAACATATGGTATCAGAGCTCAAGGTCTTGGGGTTTCACTGCTACATCTGAGACACCATGACATTTTCGCTATAACTTTTTTTTTACAACGATTCAGAAGGAATGACTTGGAGGATATTTAGTAGTCGTATCAAAACCCTGAACTCTGGAGGATATTCTCAGAAATTAGTAAGGTATCCGTGGTAGAAATTTTAGCTACTGGGTCATCTTAAATTTGTAGATACACCCTGTGGAAAATAGGGTATCTGACTAGTCCTATTGACTAGTCTCAAGCAGGTGTTCCGGGTAAAACAATCATAAATTCTTCCTAGAGTATCCAAATTGAGTGAGACTAGTTGCATTGGATAGTGGATAGCCTGTAGTAGTTCTGGTACTAGTTTCAGAATTTAATATCAATTATTTTGTGCGGGACACACTATACAAGTGAGATCTCCTGGAAAGGCCAATAATCAACAAGTTGCGGGGAAGTTACTGTAAAATCCACTTGGCACATCCAATTTTTATCAGAACTATGGCATTGAAGAGAATAAATATCAGAGACCTACAAAAAATAAAATTTCATACTTAGAAGGGACGAAATTTTGGAGATACATTAAAAGGAAGATTGTCTAGCAGAACCACCTCAAAATCAAGGTTTAAAGTGATACTTGGCCAACATGCCACCAAAAAAGGGAACTTTTACACCAAATAAGCCTCCAGACAATCCTACTTGGACTCTTGATGAAGGTGAAGAAATGCATAGGGAAATAAATGATTTATAAAAGAAGACAATAACTGTGACATCCCCCAAAAAATAAAATATTTCTTATTTTGTGTGCTGGAAATTTATTTCCATTTTAGGCAAATTCGAATCTGGAAAATTTTTGCCGTTTATGGAAATTCCAAATTCCGAATTTAATATTTGTATTTAATTATTGTGACTGTTGGGCAGAGATCTATTTGGACTCAACTAACTATTTGACTATGACACTTGTATCACAACATAACATTTTATATTAACTGCAGGAGGAAAAATGGAACAACCATGTTAAGAATCAGCTGACCATGACTCCATGAGTAGGGAACAAGTTGGAACTGCCTCTGGGTTGATGATTAAAAGTGGAAAATCAGAGATTCGGCCACTGGCAGCCTCTGAAAATTAGGGATTAAGAAAAGCTGCGAAAATACCCAAAGGAGGGAAAAGACCTGGGCAAGAAAATATATATAGCATATGCGAGGAGGCAGGACGCTGCCAAGTATGCTGGGAAAGGATTCCTGAGATCTCTTGCTGTTATGAACACTACGGATTGAGTGTGAGGCAAGAGGAGCTTGTTGAAACAAAATCACCTTGCTGTTATGAGCACTGTTGAGTAAGTGTGAGGCAAGAGGATAACTGTTGGAATTGAAGGACATAACTGAGGAGGAGTTTCCAAGAACGCCCACATGGATTCATGGTCAGGCTAGGGGGTGAATGGGGCAAGTGATTTTTGCTGCCCTGTTCTACGGTTGGGAGGAACGTGGTTTTTCCCTTTGTATTTCTGCGGATTGGATTCAGATATGTTGATCTACCCCTCTCTATTATGAATGGCTATGTTTTTATTTCGATGTCATGTTAAATCCAAACTGGAATGATGTCCATTCTCTGTCTGAATGATTTTTCTGATACATTGTGTTGATTAAATTGGAACTGTAACGTTTTCCATTTTGTTTATTGTGGGGAATATATGTGAAGGAAATCTGTAATAATATTTCTATAAGTAAGTAAGGGAAGGAGGTGATTAACGTCAATGAGGCAGATCCTCTCTGTAGATAAATTCCCAGGAAACCAAACTGAGATCCCTCGAAACATCATTTATAATGACCAAACTCTGATGGAATGATATTCTTAATCATGTATTTACATAGATGCACACATCTTGTACTATTGACGTTTAATGCATTGATTAAAAGAGGCTCTAAGTGATTATTATAGAATTTACCTTATACAAAAGATTTTATCCTTTGTGCTCCTTCTGTGCGGGTAAAACTCTTAAGTCTTTATGCTTTCGGAATTCGCGAATTGTCGTATACTGTGGTTTGACATTTGAAAACCGCGAAACCCCGAAATCCCGAAGTGTTGGTCCCACACCCTTTCACCTTTCGGTATTCGAGAGTTGATGTGTATTGTGGTTTGGCATTGAAACCCCGAAATCCCGAAGTGTTGGTCCCACACCCTTTCACCTTTCGGAAATTCGGGAATTGTCGTATATTGTGGTTTAGTATTTGAAACCCCGAAATCCCGAAGTGGTGGTCCCACATCCTTTCACTTTTCAGAATTCAGAAGTTGTTGTGTATTGTGGTTTGGTATTTGAAACCCCGAAATCCTGAAATCCCGAAGTGGTGGTCCCACATCCTTTCACCTTTCAGTATTCAGGAGTTGATGTGTATTGTGGTTTGGCATTTGAAACCCTGAAATCCCGAAACCCAAAATCCAGAAGTGGTGGTCCCACATCCTTTCACCTTTTGGAATTCGAGAGTTGTTATGTATGGTGGTTTGGTATTTGAAACCCCGAAATCCTGAAGTGTGGGACCCACCTTCCCTTTTTCCGCATTTCAGATGTTTGTATGTGTGGTTGTTTGGGCACTTGCACTCGCGAAAGCCCGAATTCCGAATTCCCGAAGTACTAATCACCTTTCGGGAGTTGCAGTCTATTGATGATTGAATTTTGTGCTCACAAAAAACTGAACCCCGAAACCCGAAGTACTCGACATCTTGTCGCAAAT
The DNA here is from genome assembly GCA_009831015.1 of Picea engelmannii. Classification (NCBI taxonomy): domain Eukaryota; kingdom Viridiplantae; phylum Streptophyta; class Pinopsida; order Pinales; family Pinaceae; genus Picea; species Picea engelmannii. Next base: position 348,893 of record ML782008.1, on the reverse strand, counting down.
TCGGGAAATGTTGTGTGTTGATGTCTGACTCTTATACTCGCGAAACCACGAATGGTGGCCCACAATCATTCCGTATTTTGGATTTCGACAAAACAACAGGGTCCTTTGCTTTGTTCAACACTTGTGGTCACCGAAACCCGATTGACCTCTGTTTTCTTCACAAAGCGGTAGGGACTTAGAAGAAACTTATTGTTATGGGAACAACTCTATTAATGTAATGAATGGACTGGTAAAAGAACGTTGGAGAATCTCCATCCCGAATAGGGGTATGGGAGTAATAGACCGGATTACAAGTCGACTGTATTGCAGACATAGGGTAATATTTTATGTAGGTTTCTGGTCATAAAAACCCCAAAGTTGCTTGTATTGTTAAGACTGTGGTAGTATTATAGGTACTAGCAGATAAGAGAGTAGTTATAAATTTCAGGATCTTAATTAAACATTGAAGTGATGAGTAGATACTCATTATATCGTTGATTAGAAAACTTAAGTTGAATCGTAAGGGCAGTCGACGACAATAAGGACTCTAACAAACCTTCAGACTCAAGTTTTCTAACATAAAGCTTACTTGCTTGAGATCTCGAATCTTTTCAAGGATAAATGTACAAATAATTTATTTTTTTATGGTGATTTTGAGGTACATTACATATGGTATCAAAGAAAAAGTTACAACACTGGGCCTGAACAGGGCCACATTAATTTCTTAGTATATATATTCTGATCTATGAGAAAACTAACAAATCTTGTGAATTGCAGACATAAATCTTTTCTGTTTTGTGTTGAATAATGGCAGCTCAAGAAGGTGCAGAAATCAGGATGGAAGAGAATCCACAACAAGGACCTCCTGGATATCTAAGACAGAATAGTGATGGAAGCTCACCCACGGATGTGTTGTAAACAATGAGAAACCTTATTGTTGAACTACAGGTTTTCAAGGTCGACAATGAAAAATTGAAGAAGGCACAATAGGAACAACAAGAGATAAATGAAGTCTTGTTGCGTAGTATAGTAACCAAGAAAAGTCCAAAAGATGATAACCATGAGGAAGAGGTCAGCAAAAGGGCCTCCAAGAATTCTGGTGCGAAAACAGAAAAAGGAGACAGTTCATCTGAAGGGACACCTATAGCTGAAGACAAAACCATACCAGACAGAAAAAGAAAAAAAAACAGACCATCTTGAAGGAGAATTTAAAAAGACTAAACCAACTACTTTTGATGGAGAATCCAGGATAGGAGAAGAAGCCGAAGCATGGTTGTTGGACATCAAAAAATACTTCCAAATCTACAACTATTCTAGCAACATGAAGTTCAGAATGGCCATCTACAATCTGAAAGGGAAGGCTAGCATTTGGTGGCAAGACCTGAAATTGGCCAAGGGCCTAAAGGAGAAACAGTTGGAATGGTCCGAATTTAAGAAGTATTTTAAGAAACAATACCTTTCTGAAAGCTATTATGAAAGGAAGATGAAATAATTTTATGAGTCATGACTCCGACAAATGACAATGGAGGACCTTATAAATAAATTTATGGAACTACTAAGGTTCGTACCATACATCCGGGAGGATAAGGTAAAAATCCAGTGATTCTTAAGTTGTTTACCACAGTCCTACAGAGACAGAATTGAGTTTGACAACCCCAAATCCTTGAGTGAGGCATTCAGGAAAGCACGAATGTGCTATGACCAGTGTAAGCAGTGGGTAGAGTTTCCCAGGATCTGGAAGGATAAGAGGCAAGATGGAATAAACCAACGAAAGAAGGGATACCTACCATCTCCTTATCATAATGCAGCAAAAAGTTTCCCAAGGAAGGATTTTCACTCTAATCATCCGAATACACAAGGTAGCGGTAAACCGATAAACTTGGGAACGAAGAAGTTTGGGGACAACTCCTGCGAGCCATTAAAGTGTTGGGAGTGTGGAGAGCCTCATCTAAGTTGGAACTGTCCACGTTTAATTGCAGCAAACGAAACTGTTGTTCACAATTTGCAGGAAGCCTCGACAGTGGGTGACATGGGCAGAAGTCTGCATATGATAAATGCAACCATAGATGGTCGACAAGCTGACCACCAGTCCTCGGTGGTAGAAATCGAAGGTAAAATCCACGACACTCGAATTTCTGTTTTAATTGACCCTGGAGCTACATTAAGTTATATTACTTTCGATGTAGTAGAATCGAATAAACTTAAGAAATAAAAGCACGGAAAATCTTGGCTTGTACAACTAGCAACAGGTGCTAAAAGAAAGGTAGTTAACTTTATTTCTGACCTTGAGTTCAGCTTAGATGGTCAAAAGATAAGGACCAACCTGAACATCCTACCACTAGGGTCTTATGATATGATTATTGGGATGGATTGGTTGGAACAACACAAAGCAGTACTAGATTGTTATACAAAGATACTTAGCTATAAAGATAATTTTGGCACTGTTAGAAAATCCCAAGGCATACCAAAACCTGTATCAGTCAGACAAGTCTCAGCGATGCAACTCAAGAAATGTATTAGAAAGGGATGTCAAGTTTATGCCATCCTAGTGACGAATCTATTAGAAAAATAAGATAAGCCCAAGTTAGAAGACTTTGTTGTCCAACGTGAATTCGGAGACATGTTTGTCGAAGAGATACCAGAATTACCTCCTAGGAGAGAAATAGATTTCTCCATAGAGTTACTACCCAGATCAACCCCTATCTCAAAATCACCCTACCGAATGAGTCTACCAGAACTGACATAATTAAAAATACAATTACAGGAATTGTTGGACAAAGAGTATATCAAACCAAGTGTCTCACCATGGGGAGCACCAGTCCTCTTTGTGAAAAAGAAAGCCGATACTCTAAGACTATGTATCGATTATAGACAGCTGAACAAAGTGACCATTAAGAACAAATACCCCTTACCCAGGATAAATGATCTGTTCGATCAAGTTGGTGGGGCCAAGATCTTCTCAAAATTGGATTTACGATCCGGATATCATCAAGTTAGGATAAAAGACCAGGACATAAACAAAACAACTTTTTGAACAAGGTACGGACACTACGAGTTTATAGTCATACCTTTCGGACTCACTAATGCACCAACCACATTTATGTGCTTGATGAACAACATTTTCAGCTAGTACTTAGACAAGTTCGTAGTAGTATTTATCGACGATATTCTGGTCTATTCTAAAATGGAGGAGGAACATGATTAACACTTACGAATAGTTCTGCAAACACTAAGGAAACACAAACTATACACAAAATTCGACAAATGTTGTTTTTATCAAAAAGAAATACAATATTTAGGACATGTCATTTCCTCGAAAGGTATTGTCGTAGACCCGAAAAAGATAAAATCCATTATGGAATGGCTAGTGCCTAAGGATGTGGCAGATATCTGGTCATTCATGGGAATCACTGGATATTATCGCAGATTTATAGAAGGGTTCTCCAAGATAGCTTACCCTATCACGTCACTACAAAAGAAAGGGACCAAGTTTAACTGGTCGCAAAAGTGTCAAGACAGTTTTAACAGGCTAAAAGAATTATTGACATCGGCGCCCATCTTGAAGGTAGAAGACCCAGATAAAGACTTAACAGTATGCATTGATGCAAGTAAAGAGGGACTAGGTGGTGTTCTAACTCAAGAAGGGCACGTGATTTGTTATGAGTCCCGGAAATTAAAGGAACACGAGCGAAATTACGTCACTCATGACTTAGAATTGGCAGCAGTAATACATGCCTTAAAAATGTGGCGACACTACATAATGGGAAGAAAATTCTTACTATTGACGGATAATAGCGGGGTGAAATATCTGATTAACCAACCAGACCTTAATGCAAGACAAGCAAGGTGGCTAGCCTTCTTGAGCAAATTCGACTTCAAGGTCAGACATATAAAGGGTAAGGAAAATAAAGTAGCAGATGCTTTAAGCCACATAATCCATGGGTTATTTGAGATAAACATCAGCAGGGCACAAAGTGATCTAGAACAAAGAATAAGGACGACAGGTATCAACGATGGAAATTACACTAAGATAATGGTAGAATTTCAAAATAATATCGCAAACTCAGATAAACCAAATATAAGTATCAACAAGAAGGGACTACTAAGATTTAAAAACAAACTTTACATACCAGATTTAGCAGAGCTAAAATTAACTATTTTAGATGAAGTGCATGAGAAAACCGTATTCTGGTCATCTAGGTTACCAAAAAACAATAACAACACTCAGAAAACTATTTTACTGGCCTAATATGAAGGGCGAAACAACAGAGTATTTGTCTAGGTGCCAAGATTGTCAGCAGGTTAAGGCCGAACACCAGCATCCAGCCGGCCTATTATAGCCATTACCAGTACCAAAATGGAAATGAGAGACCATATCGCTGGACTTTATAACAGGTTTGCCTAAAACTCGGAAACATAATGATTCAATCATGGTTGTAATCGATAAACTCAGTAAGTCTGCACACTTTATTCCTGTAAAGTCTACTTTTAAAGCTATTAACATTGCTGAAATGTTCATGAAAGAAATTTTTAGACTACATGGTATTCCTAAAATGGTGATTTCAGATAGAGATGTAAAATTCACGTCTGCTTGCATGGTATTCCTAAAATGGTGATTTCATATAGAGACGTAAAATTCACATCCGCTTTTTGGAAGGAATTGTTTGTAGGGATAAATACTAATTTCAATTTCAGTATGAGTTATCATCCACAAATGGATGGACAGACCGAAAGGACAAATTGAATCATAGAGGATATGATCCGCATGTATGTAAGAACAAAGCCAAACAAATGGGAAGACTACCTACACTTGGTAGAATTTGCATATAACAATGGGTACCAAACTTCAGCTAAGTTGAGCCCTTTCGAAATACTGTACGGAAGAAGGTGTACAACTCCAATTAGATGGGATAACCCGGCTGACAGACTCATGGTTGGACCAGAGATGCTCCAAGAAATGGAGAACATGGTAAAGAAAGTACAACAGAACTTGAAAGAAGCACAGGACAGACAGAAGATTTATGTGGATCAGAAAAGAAGACACTTGGAATTTCAAGTGGGAGACCATGTTTATTTGAAGGTCAAAGCCCGAAAAAGCTCGCTAAAGTTGGGGAACTATGCCAAGATGGCACCCAAGTTTTGAGGGCCCTTCGAGATACTAGCTCAAATTGGACCCATAGCATATCAACTTGCACTTCCAGCTAATCTAAGAATTCATAATGTATTTCATGTTTCTTTGTTGAAAAAGTATATTCATGACCCCACTCATATGATTGATTGGAACTTGGTGCAGGTGGAACCCCTGGGCATTTTGGACCGGAGAGAAATAGCACTTCGGAATAGAATCGTCGCTCAGGTAAAGGTGCAATGGAAGCACTTTAGCCCTAAGGAGGCCGCTTGGGAATTGGAGGGAGATTTGCGGAAATCTCATCCAATCTTGTTCCAGGAAAGGAACGAACATTGAAGACATTGTTTTACTGAAGGGGGAAAGGATGTGACATCCCCCCAAAAATAAAATATTTATTATTTTGTGTGCTGGAAATTTATTTCCGTTTTAGGAAAATTCGAATCTGGATTTTTTTTTCCATTTATGGCAATTTCGAATTTCGAATTTAATAATTGTATTTAATTATTGTGACTGTTGGGCAGAGATCTGTTTGGACTCAACTAACTATTTGACTATGACACTTGTATCGCAACATAACATTTTATATTAACTGTAGGAGGACAAATGGAACAACCATGTTAAAAATTAGCTGACCATGACTCCATGAGTAGGGAACAAGTTGGAACTACCTTTGGGATGATGATTACAAGTGAAAAATCAGAGATTTGGCCACTGGTAGCCCCTGAAAATCAGGGATTAAGAAAAGCTGCAAAAATCCCCAAAGGAGGGAAAAGACCTCGACAAGAATATATATATATATATATATATATATATATATATAGCATATGCGAGGAGGCAGGATGCTGCCAAGTATGCTGGGAAAGGATTCCTTAGATCTCTTACTGTTATGAACACTACGGATTGAGTGTGAGGCAAGAGGAGATTGTTGAAATAGAATCACTTTGTTGTTATGAGCACTATTGAGTAAGTGTGAGGCAAGAGGATAACTGTTGGAATTGAAGGACATAGCTGAGGAGGAGTTTCCAAGTTCGCCCTCATGGAATCATGGTCAGGCTAGGGGGTGAATCGGGCAAGTGATTTTGGCTTCCCTATTCTACGGTTGGGAGGAACGTGGCTGTTCCCTTTGTCTTTCCGCGGATTGGATTCAGATATGTTGATCTACCCCTCTCTATTATGAATGGCTATGTTTTTATTTCGATGTCATGTTAAATCCAAACTGGAATGATGTCCATTCTCTGTCTGAATGATTTTTCTGATGCATTGTGTTGATTAAATTGGAACTGTAATGTTTTCCATTTTGTTTATTGTGGGGAATATATGTGAAGGAAATCTGTAATAATATTTCTATAAGTAAGTAAGGGAAGGAGGTGATTAATGTCAATGAGGCAGACCCTCTCTATAGATAAATTCCAAGGAAACCAAACTCAGATCCCTCGAAACATAATTTATAATGACCAAACTCTGATAGAATGATATTCTTAATCATGTATTTACATAGATGCACAGATCTAGTACTATTGACGTTTAATGCATTGACTAAAAGAGGCTCTAAGTGATTATTATAGAATTTACCTTATACAGAAGATTTTATCCTTTGTGCTCCTTATGTGCGGGTAAAACTCTTAAGTCTTTATGCTTTCAAAATTCGGGAATTGTCATACACTGTGGTTTGACATTTGAAAACCCCAAAACCCCGAAACCCGAAATCCTGAAGTGTTGGTCCCACACCCTTTTACCTTTCGGTATTCAGGAGTTGATGTGTATTGTGGTTTGGCATTTGAAACCTTGAAATCCCGAAGTGTTGGTCCCACACCCTTTCACCTTTCAAAAATTCGGGAGTTGTCGTATTTTGTGGTTTAGTATTTGAAACCCCGAAATCCCAAAATCCCAAAGTGGTGGTCCCACATCCTTTCACTTTTTGGGATTCAGAAGTTGTTGTGTATTGTGGTTTGGTATTTGAAACCCCGAAATCTTGAAAACCGAAATCCCAAAGTGGTGGTCCCACATCCTTTCACTTTTCAGTATTCGGGAGTTGATGTGTATTGTGGTTTGGCATTTGAAACCCTGAAATCCCGAAGGGGTGGTCCCACATCCTTTCACCTTTTGGAATTCAGGAGTTTTTGTGTATGGTGGTTTGGTATTTGAAACCCCAAAATCTCGAAAGTCTGAAATCCTGAAGTGCGGGACCCACCTTCCCTTTTTCTGCATTTCGGAGGTTTGTATGTGTGGTTGTTTGGGCACTTGCACTCGCGAAATCCTGAACTCCAAATTCCCGAAGTACTAATCATCTTTCGGGAGTTTCAGTCTGTTGATGATTGACTTTTGTGCTCACGAAAAACCGAACCTCGAAACCTGAAGTACTCGACATCTTGTCACAAATTCGGGAAATGTTGTGTGTTGATGTCCGACTCTTATACTTGCGAAACCCCGAATGTCGAAACCCCGAAATGTTGGCCCACAGTCGTTCCGTATTTTGGATTTCGACAAAACAACAGGGTCCTTTGCTTTGTTCAGAACTTTTGGTCACCGAAACCCGATTGACCTTTGTTTTCTTCACAAAGCGGTAGGGACTTAGAAGAAACTTATTGTTATGGGAACAAATCTATTAATGTAATGAATGGACTGGTAAAAGAACGTTGGATAATATCCATCCTAGATTGGGGTATGGGAGTAACAGACCGGATTACAAGTCGACTGTATTGCAAACATAGGGTAATATTTTATGTAGGTTTTTGGTCATAAAACCCCCAAAGTTGCTTGTATTGTTAAGACTGTGGTAGTATTATAGGTACTAGCAGATAAGAGGGTAGTTATAAATTTCAGGATCTTAATTAAACATTGAAGTGATGAGTAGATACTCATTATATCATTGATTAGAAAACTTAAGTTGAATGGTAAGGGCAGTCGATGACAATAAGGACTCTAACAAACCTTCAGACTCAAGTTTTCTAACAGAAATCTTACTTGCTTGAGATCTCGAAACTTTTCAAGGATAAATGTACAATTTTTTTTTTTTTTTATGGTGATTTTGAGGTACATTACAATAACCAAATATGAACTACAAGAGATGATGGATTCAATGGAAGTTAAGTTGGATACTAAGATGGATGGTTTAAAAGGGGAGATCATGGAAGGATTGAAAAATTTCCTAATAGAGAGGACACCTGAAAGTGAAAATGTATCCCATGAAATTCATGATGAGGATACAAGGAAGGTGAATCAAGAATGGAGAAACTCCAACTTTGGGTTGAAGACGAACCACATTCCTAAGATCGATATGAGGAAGTTTGATGGTAAGGACCCAATCACATGGATACTTTAGATGGAGCAATTCTTTGATCTACATAATGTGCCATATACACAAAAGGTACAAATTGCTTCTTTATATTTATAACCCAATCAATTTGTATGGTATCGATGGCTTTGTTCTCACAAATCACTCATCACTTGGACAATTTTCATGGAAGAAATGATAACACACTATGAGGATACAAGGATAAATACCTTCTTTAGCCAATTGATAAATCTCAAGCAAAACGGTTCAGTTACCGAGCACATTGAGAACTTCCAAAGATTGAATATAAAGGTAACAAATATTCCAGATGAGCACTTGATTGATGTATTCATATGAACTTTAAAGGATAACATTCAACATGAGGTTCGCCTTTGGGAACCTGAATCATTGGAGAATGCATTTAAGGTGGCAAGAAATGTTGAAAGTAAAAATAGGGCTATGGCTACTAGAAGGACCAATCCTAACATCTATAGAGATAATAATGCTCCTTCTAAAACACCTCAACCTACAAGGTTGACACCTCAACAATTGGAGGAAAGAAAAGAAAAAGGTTTATGCTTTAATTGTGACAGCAAGTACAGTAAGGGACATAAGTGTGGTGAGAAGAAATTATTCTACAT
>ML782008.1:320396-331880 GCA_009831015.1 Picea engelmannii | reverse complement strand
GATAAGAAAGCAAGATCAGTATAGCAATGAAGAATGCACAGTCGCTCTACAAGCTAAAAAAAAGAAATGTGGTTGGTATGTTGACAATGGATGTTCAAAACACATGATAGGTGATAGAGACAAGTTTCTCACATTACGAAAGGAAAGAGATGGATCATTCTCCTTTGCAAATGATGATTCATCCAAAATCATTGGAAAAGGCACAGTCCGAATTGGGAACAAGAATGAAAAGGCAGAAAATGTTCTACTAGTAAAAGATATGAAACATAATCTTTTAAGTGTGAGTCAAATGTGTGACCAAGGTCATAAAGTTACTTTCGATTCACAAAAGTGTGAGATAAGAAAAGAAGGTTCAGGGAAATTGATCGCTACAACTGCAAGAACTTCAAGCAACATATATGTGTTAAGCAAAATTGGAAATGAACAGTGCTGTCTAAGAAAGAAAGATGAAAGTGTTAATGTTTAAGCCATTATTATAGATGTTTTCATTTCATTAAATAACAATAGCATAATCCAATATCACTGAGAAATACACAATCACAAGAGACACAACATTTATCCTGGGAAACCCTCTAGGGGAAGAAAACCCAGCAAAAATTCCTTAATATAGATAGCCAATACTATGCCAAGACATCTCTTATGCTAATACATAAATTCCTCTCCTAGATATGCGCCATTCTCTCTCCTTTGCCGGTAACATATCAGAACTTGTCTCTCAAACTGAGCAAGTGAGTTGTGTCTAAGTGAGGCCCTAGACTCCTTTATTTATACAAGTCTGGCATGTGTGAAGTGTCTCTTCACTGGCAGGGCTGACTTCTCAAACTGGGTGGGTAAACCCACCTTTATTATATTTCTGGTTCTCTTTAATAACTGTTGGGGCCGACTTCTTATTCTTCCTATTACAATTGTCTTTTGACCAATCCGCAAAAGGGGATTTGGTTCTATTACAATAAACGACATGATTAATCCACAATGGGGATTGATCCTATGAATAATATATCAATAATAATAAGAACACTCTTTACAATTACAATATTTCAACACTCCCCCTTAACAAGAAGGGTATTCTTCAACAACATCATGCGAGAAAGAGAGAGAGGACAACATCATCAACAACATCAAGTGGGAGGACAACGTCATCAATATCATCTTGGCTAGCGTATCTATAAATCATCGGAAGTTTTCTTCATTGGAAGCATCATCATTCTCAAAGGAATTCCATTATCATATGCATCAATATGTATTAGTATAAAAACTGATACATCATCATCATCACAGCACAAGGCTAGCTCATCATTACAAGACTGGATTTACATCACAACTGTCAAGATGGAAGCTCAGTACTTGTCTCATCTCAATGTCTTGCTTTATGTCACAACACTCAAGCTGGAAGAAAGATACTCGTCTTGCTTTATGTCACAACCATCCGGTTGGAAGCAGGATACTAGACTGGATTTTCGTCACAACTATCTAGCCGAAATCTCAGTGCTAGTCTCATCACATCATCTTGCTTTACGTCTAGCAACAGGGTCGGAAGCAAGGTACACATCTCATCTTGCTTTACGTCTAACAACTCGGTCAGAAGCAAGGAACATATCATTTTTATTTACGTCTGACAACTCGGTCAGAAGCAAGGAACACATCTCATCTTGCTTTGCATATGACAACTCAGTCAGAAGCAAGGAACATCTCATCTTGCTTTACGTCTGAAAACTCAGTTAGAAGCAAGGAACATCTCATCTTGCTTTACGCCTGACAACTCTGTCAGAAGCAAGGAACACATCTCATCTTGCTTTACGTCTGACAACTCGGTCATAAGCAAGGAACATCTCATCTTACTATATGTTTGACAACTCGGTCAGAAGCAAGGAACACATCTCATCTTGCTTTACGTCTGACAACTCGGTCAGAAGCAAGGAATATCTCATCTTGCTTTACGTCTGACAACTCAATCAGAAGCAAGGAACACATCTCATCTTGCTTTATGTCTGACAACTTGGTCAGAAGCAAGGAACATCTCATCTTGCTTTACGTCTGACAACTAGGTCAGAAGCAAGGAACAACATCTCATCTTGCTTTACATATGACAACTAGGTCAGAAGCAAGGTGCACATCCTACTTTACGTCACAACCACAAGGTCGAAAGCAGATAATATCTCATCACAACAACTACTCCCCCTTTCAAGGAAGGTCCTTTCGGACTATGCCAATCTTATCTCAGAAGTACTCAAATTTCACATGAGATAGGGGCTTGGTCAACATGTCGAAAACCTATTCATCCATGCTAATGTACTAGAGATTTAAGGCTTCTCTCTGTACCATGTCATAGATGTAATGATAATGGATTTCTATGTGCTTCGACCTATCGTGGAATACAGGATTCTCTGTCATCTTTATGCAGCTCTGGTTGTCACATAGAATCACGATTTCTCTCATCTCTAATTCAAATAGGCTGGTCAACAACTTTCGAAGCCATATAGCTTCGTAGCTAGCAGAACATGCAACAATGTATTCTGCTTCCACTGTGTTGAGAGCAATGTTAGATTGCTTCCTACTCTGCCACGAGATCATAGCTGATCCCAAACTGAAACAACATCCTGAAGTGCTTTTCATGTCAGAAACACTTCCTGCCCAATCTGCATCAGTATATCCACTCAATGTGAAATCATGGTCTCCATCATAGCTGAGACCATAATCTATTGTACCTTTAAGGTACCTCATCACATGCTTTTCAACCACTAGGTGAACATGTTTGGGTTCTACCAGAAATTGACTCAAGGTGTTCACGGCAAAACAAATTTTTGGTCTAATGTTCGTCAGATACATCAATGATCCAATAATTTTTCTATACAGTGTGGCATCAATCAATTCTGACGAAGTGTCGACCAACAACTTCAACTTCACTTCCAAGGGTGTATTCATGGCCATGCATTCCAACATGTCAAATCTCTTTAAGATTTCGACCGTGTACTTCCCTTGGTTAAGGAAGATCTTCTCAGGACTCTGCCATACCTCAAGACCTAAGAAATAATGCATTAGGCCAAGGTCTTTCGTTTTAAATTCTGAGGCAAGTCTCTTTTTACATTCAACGATGAGATTTTCTTCTCCAGTTAATAATAAGTCATCCACATATAGCAGTAAGATTACTGGCTCATTATTCATAATTTTGAAGTAGAGATTTGAGTCTTCTTTACTCTTGGTAAACCCTAAGCTCGTCAAGAAACTGTCTATATGGCCATACCAAGCTCTAGGAGATTGCTTCAATCCGTATAAGGCTTTCTTCAATCTGCAGACATGAGACCTCATGTATTCAACCTCAAATCCTTGAGGTTGCTCTATATACACTTCCTCTTCGATGACACCATTTAGGAAAGTTGTCTTCACGTCCATCTGGTGCATATAACACTTCATCTTAGCTGCAAGAGCTATGATGGTCCCGATCGAAGTGTATTTGGACATAGGAGCGAATGTCTCTTCATAGTCAATGCCTTCCTTCTGGGAAAATTCATGAGCGACAAATATTTCTTTATACTTCTCAATACTTCCATCAACAACATGTTTTATTTTGAAGAGCCAATGGAGGATACCACATCTTTATTTCCCGGTCTAGGAACTATTTCCCATACTTCATTCTCCATTATGGATTGGTATTCCTCTGTCATGGCATCTGCCCATTCTTTCCTCTGAATGGATTCTTCAAAACAGGTAGTCTCCTCTTCTAGGAGATCACACATCAAAGCTGTATAACTAGAGAATGGCTTTGGTCTTTTCACCTATCTCGTGGTTCCTTGGGGAACACCATACTTTTCTCCATCTTGAATAATCTCTCTAGCCCAAGCTGGCTTTCTTTTATGGAGGATCTTCATTTGAGGAGGTTCTTGTACTTCTACTATATCATGGTCTTCTAGAAGTTCCTCATCAGGAGAAGTTACGACTTCCCTCACTGGTTCTACAGCTCTGGGAACCTCCCTCATTGCAGTATTGGGGATTATGGGTTCCTCTTCACAAACCTCTTCAAGCTGACATATTTTAGATTTCTTGAGCTCTACATCTTCATCAAAGGTTAGATCCCTGCTGATCTCAATGTGATGTTGACCTAGTATATAGATTCTAAAGGCCTTTGAGACCTCACAGTATCCCAAAAATATTCCCTTCTTTCCTGAAGGATCCATCTTGTTTCTCTTTTCTTTAGGTATATGAATAAACGCTCGACAACCAAATATTTTGAGATGGCTTACCTCTGGCTTCTTTTCGATGAACATCTCTTTTGGTGTCTTGAGCCCAAGTTCACTATGGGATAATCGGTTCTGCACATAAACAACTACCATTGCTACTTCTGCCCATAAGCACATAGGAAGATCTTGATCATGGATCATAGTCTTCACAACTTCCAGTATGGTTCTGTTCTTCCGTTCAGCTACACCATTTTGTTGGGGATTATAGGGAGTAGTGAGTTCCCTCTTGATTCCAACATCTTTGCAGAAGTTCACAAACTCTTTTGAGGTATATTCTCCTCCATTATCTGACCTCAGTGTCTTCATCTTTCTTTCAGAAAGGTTCTCTATCAAGGCTTTGAATTCCTTGAACTTACTGAAAACTTCATCTTTAGTCTTCAATAAATATATCCAGGTTTTACGAGAGTAATCATCAATGAATGATACATAATATACATACTCGCTAATGGAGGATGATGGCATTGGGCCACACACATATGAATGGATGAGTTCTAGGACTCCTTCTATCTTGCTATCCCTCTTCGGAAATGAGTTCTTGATGTTCTTCCCTTGTTCACATCCATTGCATACGCCTTTATGGTCACCTTTTAGTTCTGGTAAACCTGTGACCACTTTGCATATGTATGGTAGCACCTTGTAGTTGATGTGGGCTAATATTCCATGCCAAAGTTCACATGAGTTTTCAATGGCATGGGTCATAGCAGCCTCTGAGTGATCCTTTAATTTATACAAGCCATTTTCTTCATTACCAATGATGATTGCTTCATTTAAGGTTTCTCCCTTAGCCCACATAAAAACTTCTCCATCTATAAAGGCAACTCTGAAGCCTTTCTTTTCTAAAGCTGAAATTGAGAGTAGGTTCTTCTTCAAGCCTGGTACATATAGTACTCCCTTCATTTTTAGTGAATTACCTTAATTCAGTTTATGGTTTGATTCTCCCACTCCCTTGATGGGATATTGGTAATCATCTCCAAGTGTCACTTTCTGAGAAAACTTCTTCTCTGAGATGCAAGAGAGAATATTTTTTGTCCCATCATGTGCTTGGATGCACCACTATCAATGAGCCAAGTGTCCTCTCCAGGTGTTACAGATCCTCAGAGGGCCGAGATCAAGACATGGTCTTTGATCTCTTCTCTTATCATCTTTGTGGGTGGATCTTCATCTTCGACTACATGGGCATGAAGCTTCTTTTGTTTTCTCTTATATTCTTCTCGTCTGACTGGACAAAACTTCACAATGTGTCTCATCTTGTCACAATGATAGCATTGTACAGATGAGTAGTCTCTTTCCTTTTGTTGTCCTCTCTTCTGAAATATCCTTGGATGAGATTCTTCATGATTGAGTTTATTTGATTTTTGAGGCTCTTTATGAATCTCCTTATGGAAGTAGGGTTTATTCCTTCCTCCTTTGGTGTGAGTAGCTACGGCTTGATCATCATCCCTTGCTAGTAACACATCCCGATTCGTTACTCTTGTTTCTTCCTGGATGCATTCTTCCCATAGACTGTCAAACTTCAGTTTCTCCTTTCTGGCACATATCGTCTGGATGAAAGAATCCCAAGGTCTTGTGAGACCATTTAGGGCCGTCATTATGAGTGTGTCTTCGTCTATGGTGTCTCCAATCGCTTTTAGCTATTCTTTGAATTCTGAGATTCTGGAGAAGTATTCCTGAATCGTTTCTCCTTTATGCATCCTTGTATTCTTCAGTTGAGTTCTAAGATTCATCTTTTGGTTTATGTTCTTTCCTTCATATAGTCTAGTCAAGGAATCCAACATCTCTTTCAGAGTCTTCTTGGATGACACATAAGGAATGAGGTGGTCTTTGATTGAATCTGCAATGATTCTTTTGGCCCTTATTGTGTCCTTTTGATGCTTTTCCTTTTTTGTGGCATCGTCGGGTTTCGGTACTTCGTCTTTGACGAATCTTGCTAGATAATTCTCTTTAAGAATGAGGCCAATCCTATACTTCCAAGCACATAATTTTTCCACTCCTTCTAACTTGTCAACAAGCTTAATGCTTCCAGACATCTTTACTTGGAGCTAGGAAAATGACCGAAAAATGAAAGTGCTCAAAATAAAATAAAAAATGAACTTACCAGGAGATGTTCTTGGCTGAGGCGAGCTTCCTGGTGTGTTTGGATCTGAGAAAATCCAACTTTTTTTCATTCAAATCTAATCTGCGAATTTCTGGACTGGTGCTTCTGGTACCTCTGGTACTCTGGTACTTCTGGTACTGGTTTTCTGGTACTTCTGGTACTTTGTGAAACTAGGGTTTCACTTTTCGGGAGATCCAGCCACTAAAAAGGTGTGCTGATGATGCCAAATTGATCCTTAGGGGAGGGAGTAACTTTCTAGATAGTTTTAGGGATGAAAAGCTTCACTTTTGAAAAACCCTAATTTTCATGTATGGTAACAATGATGTTTTTCACTTTTCTCTTGTGAAATATGATTCCTTCGGCTTGGCTCTGAAACCATGTTAGTGTTTAAGACATTATTATAGATGTTTGCATTTCATTAGATAACAGTAGCATATTCCAATATCACTGAGAAATACACAAGCACAAGAGACAGAACATTTATCCTGGGAAACCCTCTAGGGGAAGAAAACCCAACAAAACTTCTTTAATATAGATAGCCAATACAATGCCAAGAGATCTCTTATGCTAATACAAAAAGTCCTCTCCTAGATATGAACCACTCTCTCTCCTTTGCCAGTAACAGATCTTAACTTGTCTCTCAAACTGAGCAAGTGAGTTGTGTCTAAGTGAGGCGCTAGCCTCCTTTATTTATACAAGTCTGGCACATGTGAAGTGTCTCTTCACTGGCAGGGCCAACTTCTCAAACTGAGTGGGTAAACCCACCTTTATTATATTCCTGGGCCTCTTTAATAACTGTTGGGGTTGACTTCTTATTCTGCCTATTACAATTGTCTTTTGACCAATCCGCAAAAGGGGATTTGGTCCTATTACAATAACCAACATGATCAATCCACAATGGGGATTGATCCTATGAATAATATATCAATAATAATAAGAATACTCTTTGCAGTTACAATATTTCAACACTCCCCCTTAACAAGAAGGGTATTCTTGAGCAGCATAATGCGAGAGAGAGAGAGGAAAACATCATCAACAACATCAAGTGGGAGGACAACATCATCAATATCATCTTGGCTAGCGTATCTATAAATCATCGGAAGTTTTCTTCATTGGCAACATCATCATTCTCAAAGGAATGCCATCATCATCTGCATCAATATGTATTAGTATAAAATCTGATACATCATCATCATCACAACACAAGGCTGGCTCATCATAATCCAAGACTGGCTTTATGTCACAACTATCAATATGGAAGCTCAGTACTTGTCTCATCTCAATGTCTTGCTTTACATCACAACACTCAAGCTGGAAGAAAGATATTCGTCCTGCTTTATGTCACAACCATCCGGCTGGAAGCAAGATACTAGACCGACTTTACGTCATAGCTATCTAGCCGAAAGCTCAGTGCTAGTCTCATCACATCATCTTGCTTTATGTCTAACAACAAGGTCAGAAGCAAGGTACACATCTCATCTTGCTTTACGTCTGGAAACTCGGTCAGAAGAAAGGAACATCTCATATTGCTTTATGTTTGACAACTCGGTCAGAAGCAAGGAACACATCTCATCTTGCTTTACATCTGACAACTCAGTCAGAAGCAAGGAACACCTCATCTTGCTTTATGTCTGACAACTCGGTCAGAAGCAAGGAACATCTCATCTTGCTTTACATCTGACAAGTCAATCAGAAGCAAGGAACACATCTCATCTTGCTTTACGCCTGAACACTCAGTCAGAAGCAAGGAACATCTCATCTTGCTTTACGTTTGACAACTCGGTTAGAATAAAGGAACACATATCATCTTGATTTACGTCTGACAACTCGGTTAGAAGCAAGGAACATCTCGTCTTGCTTTACGTCTGACAACTCAGTCAGAAGCAAGGAACACATCTCATCTTGCTTTACATTTGACAACTCGGTCAGAAGCAAGGAACATATCATCTTGCTTTACGTCTAACAACTAGGTCAGAAGCAAGGAGCAACATCTCGTCTTGCTTTATGTCTGACAACTAGGTCAGAAGCAAGGTGCACATCCTGCTTTACGTCACAACTACAAGGTTAGAAGCAGGGAATATCTCATCACAACAACTACTCCCCCTTTCAAGGAAGGTCCTTTCGGACTATGCCAAGCTTATCTCAGAAGTACTAAAATTTCACATGAGATAGGTGCTTGGTCAACATGTCAGCAACCTGTTCATCCATGCTAATGTACTGGAGCTTTAAGGCTCCTCTCTGTACCATGTCACGGATGTAATGATAACGGATTTCTATGTGCTTCGACCTATTGTGGAATACAAGATTCTCTGTCATCGTTATGCAGCTCTGGTTGTCACATAGAATCACGGTTTCTCTCACCTCTAAGTCAAATAGGTCGTTCAACAACTTTCGAAGCCATATAGCTTCGCAGCTAGCAGAACATGCATCAATGTATTATGCTTCCACTATGTTGAGAGCAATGCTAGATTGCTTCCTACTCTGCCATGAGATCATAGTTGATCCCAAACTGAAACAACATCCTGAAGTGATTTTCCTGTCAGAAACACTTCCTGCCCAATCTACATCAGTATATCCACTCAATGTGAAATCATGGTCTCCATCATAGCTGAGACCATAATCTATTGTACCTTTAAGGTACCTCATCACATGTTTTGCAGCCACTAGGTGAACACGTTTGGGTTCTACCATAAACTGACTCAAGGTGTTGATGGCAAAACAAATGTCTGGTCTGGTGTTTGTCAGGTACATCAACGATCCAATAATTTGTATGTACAGTGTGGCATCAATCAATTTTGACGAAGTGTCGACCAACAACTTCAGCTTTACTTCCATGGGTGTATTCATAGGCTTGCATTCCAACATGTCGAATCTCTTTAAGACTTCGACCGTGTACTTCCCTTGGTTAAGGAAGATCTTCTCAGGGCATTGTCGTACCTCAAGACCTAAGAAATAATGCATTAGGCCAAGGTCTTTCGTTTCAAATTTTGAGGCAAGTCTCTTTTTACATTCAGCGATGAGCTTTTATTCTCCAGTTAAGAATAAGTCATCCACATATAGAAGTAAGATTACTGGCTCATTATTCATAATTTTGAAGTAGATATTTGAGTCTTCTTTACTCTTGGTAAAGCCTAATCTCGTCAAAAGACTGTCTATACAGCCATACCAACCTCTAGAAGCTTGCTTCAATCCGTATAAGGCTTTCTTCAATCTGCAGACATGAGACCTCCTATATTCAACCTCAAATCCTTGAGGTTTCTCTATATACACTTCCTCTTCAATGACACCATTTAGGAAAGTTGTCTTCACATCCATCTGGTGTAGCTTCCACTTCATCTTATCTTCAAGAGCTATGATGGTCCTGATTGAAGTGCATCTGGCCACAGGAGAGAATGTCTCTTCATAGTTAATGCCTTCCTTCTGGGAAAAGCCACGAGCGACAAATCTTGCTTTATACTTCTCAATACTTCCATCAGCAACATGTTTTATTTTGAAGAGCCATCTGGAGGATACCACATCTTTATTTCCCGGTCTGGGAACTATTTCCCATACTCCATTCTTCATTATGGATTGGTATTCCTCTGTCATGGCATCTTCCCATTCTTTCCTTTGAATGGCTTATTCAAAAAAGATAGGCTTCTCTTCTAGGAGATCACACATCAAAGTTGTATAACTGGAGAATGGCTTTGGTCTTTTCACCTGTCTCATGGTTCCTTGGGGAACACCATACTTTTCTCCATCTTGAATAAGATCTCTAGCCCAAGCTGGCTTTCTTTTATGGAGGATCGTCATCTGAGGAGGTTCTTGTACTTCTACTATATCACGGTCTTCTAGAAGTTCCTCATCAAGGGAATTTACGACTTCCCTCATTGGTTCTGCAGCTCTGGGAACCTCCCTCATTGTAGTATTGGGGATTACAGGTTCCTCTTCACATACCTCTTCAAGATGGCATATTTTAGATTTCTTGAGCACTAAATTTTCATCAAAGGTCACATCCCTGTTGATCTCAATGTGATGTTGACATGGTATATAGATTCTGAAGGCCTTTGAGATCTCACAATATCCCACAAATAATCCCTTCTTTCCTGAAGCATCCAACCTATTTCTCTTTTCTTTAGGTATATGAATAAACACTAGACAACCAAATATTTTGAGATGGCTTACCTATGGCTTCTTTCCGGTGAACATTTCTTCTGGTGTCTTGAGCCCAAGTGCATTATGGGATAATCGATTCTGCACATAAACAACTACCATTGCTGCTTCTGCCCATAAGCACATAGGAAGATCTTGATCATGGATCATAGTCTTCACAACTTCCAGTATGGTTCTGTTCTTCCATTCAACTACACCGTTTTGTTGTGGATTATAGGGAGTAGTGAGTTCCCTCTTGATTCCAACATCTTTGCAAAAGTTAAAAAACTCTTTTGAGCTATATTCTCCTCCATTATCTGACCTCAGTATCTTCATCTTTCTTTCAGAAAGGTTCTCTATCAAGGCTTTGAATTCCTTGAACTTACTGAACACTTCATCTTTAGTCTTCAAGAAATATATCCAGGTTTTACGAGAGTAATCATCAATGAATGATACATAATATACATACCCGCTAATGGAGGATGATGGCATTGGGCCACACACATATGAATGAATGAGTTCTAGGAATCCTTCTGTCTTGTTGTCCCTCTTCGGAAACAGGGTCTTGATGTTCTTCCCTTGTGCACATCCATTGCATACGCCTTTATGGTCACCTTTTAGTTCTAGTAAACCTGTGAAAGCTTTGCATATGTATGGTAGCACCTTGTAGTTGATGTGGGCTAATATTCTATGCCAAAGTTCACATGAGTTTTCAATGGCGTGGGTCATAGCAGCCTCTGAGTGACCCTTTAATTTATAGAAGCCATTTTCTTCATTACCAATGATGATTGCTTCATTTAAGGTTTCTCCCTTAGCCCACATAAGAACTTCTCCATCTATAAAGGAAACTCTGAAGCCTTTCTTTTCTAAAGCTAAAATTGAGAGTAGGTTCTTCTTCAAGCTTGGTACATATAGTACGTCCTTCATTTTTAGTGAATTCCCTGAATTCAGTTTATGGTTTGATTCTCCCACTCCCTTGATGGGATATTGGTAATCATCTCCAAGTGTCACTTTCTAAGAAAA
>ML782008.1:299610-312208 GCA_009831015.1 Picea engelmannii | reverse complement strand
AACTACAATCAAATCCTCAACAAAGTACAATAAGAAGACACTTGTAACTATAAATAATCAAAGTTGGATGACAATATCAATATGCTTAGAAACTCAAGATAGGAATAACCTGCAGAACCAAGCTATCCCACAACTCTTCACAAAAGACCTATGTGGAGAAAGTGAAGCAAATAGAGGGCTAATATGCACATAAGAACTTCCAAGAGAAAAGCATATAATGATCATGATAATACAATAACAAAAAAAATGAAATTTCTTTTACACAACAAGGGTTAGAAACACATATAAATAGAGAGCAAAATATGATCAAAATAAAAAATGATATCACTTGAAAAATCTAGTCATTAAGAAACTAAGCCTTAAGAATTGGATGGTTTCTTGTTGTCACCAAAATAAAATTCTAGAGATAAATGCTCTTGAAAATGTTAAAGAATATCTTCCACACAGGTAGGTTAGTGACAAGAAAAAATCAGGATCAAGAGACAATCTCTACAAAAATGATGAAAAAACTAAGAAACAAAACCCTAATTCAAAAAGACAAGAAGTTAGTGACAAGAATAAAAAAATTGTTCTTACTTGTGATGAATGATGGAAGTAACTTACCCCGTTTATGAGTTTCCACACTGCAAAAAACCACACTATAAATTACCTGCAGCAGAGAAAATTTGCAGACTAGTTGAGAAAAAATAGTCGTACATGTGACTCATCCCGAGTCACTTCGCTAGAGTGACTTGGGACAAGTCACAGGTGAGTGTTGGGGGCCTATTGGCCCTCAACCAAGTTTTGGAGAACCTTGGTTGTGTTTGACCATTTTGGGTACTTCGACAGGCTGGTCGAAGACAAAGCGCCAGGCGAAGAGGAGATCGCAGTATCTCGCCCCCTTTTGTGGGATTTTTGGGTTTAGGGTTTATGTAATGGGTATGAGATTTCAGCCCATGGGTCTTACCCAATTTTAGGCCCCTTTTGTAATGTATAAATAAGTAGCTAGGCGATGTAAGAGGGATTTAGTTGTAAGCCAATGAGCTAAGTGCAAATAGTTGTAAATGCTTTATGCATTCTGTGTGTTGAGAACTTGCAAAGCTAAGTGAAAGTGATTGTAAGAAGGCTCTGTGATGTGCCAAACTCAGGGAAGGATGACTTGGAGAGGTGCACGCAGATCTCTTGTCCTATGCAAAGTGGGTTTTGTGGATCTGTGCATGTAATATGATTGGAAGAAGACAATAAAGAAGACGAAGACTTGGTGGGCGTAGCTCCACGCTAGGGGTGAACCACATATATTCTGTGTTATTGTGCTTTGTGCTATGTTATTCTTATATTTTCTTAGTGCACTGTTATAATAGATATATTTATTAATCCTTAAGTGATTTATGTTGAGAATGAATGTTGGATCCACTGTAAGGCTATGTACTTGATGATTAGATGTGCTTGATCTTGATGAATACTGCATTGTTCTGTAATTGGTATTTGAATATTTGATGTGAATAAGGGTAAAATCTAATGAATGTCAACTGC
This sequence comes from Picea engelmannii, assembly GCA_009831015.1. Taxonomy (NCBI): domain Eukaryota; kingdom Viridiplantae; phylum Streptophyta; class Pinopsida; order Pinales; family Pinaceae; genus Picea; species Picea engelmannii. Next base: position 310,696 of record ML782008.1, on the reverse strand, counting down.
TAATTGATCTGTTAAGTATTGCGATCACAGATCTGTGTCCCAACTAGGTTTTATACGCTTAAGTCCTACAACCCCCCTACCTCTACCTCGGGTGAGACTTCATTTGCTTCGCAGGTGTTGCCGAAAGGGCCAGTAGTTAAGGTTTTGTTGGTGCGATGTTGAAGTGTTGAACCCTGGGTCTACCCCTGTGCCAACAAATGGTTCTATTGCTGGGACCTGAAATTGTGATTGATGAGAACTGAGGAAAAGAGAAAGCTCTGTGCGTAGATTTGTTGTTGTAGTGCACAATACTCTACTTGACTTGTGAAGCTCCGTGCCAAGAAGAGAAGTCTGATCTGAAGAAAAGAGGTAATATCTTAAAGCTTGGTTCTCTGATTAAGGTAAGATAAGTGGAATTTTTTTTTTCAAAAGAATGGATCTAGGTATATTTGATAGATTTTTTCCTAGTTTGAAAACTAGGGCACAACTAGAAGAAAGAAGATATGATATGAATAAAAATAGTGAAATACATGTTATCCCTATGCATAGAAGGAATTGTTGGACTAACAAGTGGATGGAGGATCCTAGAAATTTTTTTTTGCAGGTCTATCACTGTGATCCCAGTGTGCAGTACAAGAAAGGTTGGGGGTCATTTAAGAGAAAGAGAGGATTGACTCTTTGTTATAGTTGCAAACGACAGGGACATCTTGCTAAGGAATGCCCTGGTAGAGGTCCTATTGACTTTGTTGTAAGGCTACTGGACATGAAGTTTTGGATTTCCCTAGAATGATTGCTAAAGTTGAAAAGATGAACCTAAAACAAGAAAACCATGAAGAAGGTCAAGAAACTAAGGATATACTAAGAACCAGAAAGAATATGAGGCTATATTATTGCAGATGAACGAAACATTGAATGATCACAGAGACATCAGTTTATCAAAGATCTTAAAAGATAAAGAGTGCATAGAAATAAGAATAGGAGACTTCGACATAGACTATGTATTGGATGCAGAAACATAGGTGAACATTATGACAGAAAGTACTTGGGAAATTTTAGGAAAGTCTGCTATGATTCCTTCATTGGGAGGAATAGAATTGTTTAAGGGAAATATGATAACCCTATGTGGAAGACTTACTCATGTACCTGTGAGTGCTCATGGAGCATCGACAAAAGAATAATTCAAGGTCATTAAGTTTGTTAAGAACAACGCTCCTTTTGCACTTTTGTTAGGAAGAACTTGGATTGAGAGAGATCAAATCTGAAGAAAAGAAGAGGAGGAAGTTATGGAAAAAAAAAAGTAAGAATTAAGAGATTTCATGGCTAGAGAATAGCGCGCTTAATATAAGAATAGGAGGACAAGTAGAAGCAACTGAGGTCTAGAGACTTAGCTGTAGAAGTTGAAAGAACGCAAGAAGGCCTAAAGAACTTATCCATGCAGGAGAGTAGAGAACCTACTCCAGAAACAGTAAGAGAAGAAGTATTATCCTTGAACCTTGTGAAAGATCCTCAATAGTGAGAATATTATATACTAAGAGAAGATGGAATCTAGAGACGCATATCACAAGGAAGAAAGCAAGAAAGCTCAGTAAGAAGAAATCAAAGCTAGAAAAATTGCAGGAGGTTCCAGAGAGGACTTCGCAGAACTTGAACCTCACCGGAATAGCAGAACAACACCGATTGACACTTCGCCATGGTGAATCAATATGACCATTGGAGGCATCCCGACCATTAGAACGATGCTCTAGAACGGCTAGAAACACAATTATTGCCGGAACGTTCTCTATTGGACCATTGGGACTGCACCATAACGGATGGAATTGTATTGATTGAGGCATTCCTACCCGTTGGAGGAATTCATTATGACGTTGTCTATTTATCCCGTCGAGCATTGCTCGGAGGACACTTTCGCAAATTGTGATTATCCAAGCCCATAGATAACTAGTTTCTTTCGCATAGTGCTTATTGAGACCTCACCACCTGTTCTACTTACCTTGAGTGTTTTTCCACCTATCCATGACATTTGATCACGAGCGTGCATGTCGAGAGACCTTAGCACAATAGAGAAATTAGTTGAATAGATTTTGATTAACCTCATGGCTGAGAAGGTCATGTCCATAGGAGTACAAGCCTCATCGATGAGAGGAGTGCAAGAATCCCCATCGACTACACATCGATCTCAGTCATCCCGAAATGTGGCAGAGAAATAGAGCAAGCATCACGACGACTTGGAAAACATGAAGTTCATCCCATCAATCCTGCCCGACTATATCCCACATCTGGATGGCGCGGTTAGTTGTGATAGCGTCCCAAGGGACTTTGACTATACATTGATCACTACGTACCTCCTGAAGGGGATACGCGTAGTTGGACTGCAATTAGGACATATTACGACACTAAAGATCAATGACTTCAAATTGGGAGACCGCAAGAACTATGGCATGCTCGCACCACACAAGTATTTGATAAAGACAACGAGGAAGAAGTCGAAGATAATCCCCCGGCCGTGGACCATGGACATCGTGAGATCAACAATCCTTAATGTGATGAAGATACCACACTTTGACAAACATCAGGAGGTTAACACGTGAGTTAAACTCCTCATGTCAAGCTACCATGGTGGTTACCTATGGTTGGATCAATGCATCACTGTAGATCTGAAGCTGATCCATCGGATCACCAGATTGAGCATGCATGGACCCGACCCTCAAGATTTTTACCCAGGGAAGGTTGCAGATCATGCCCTGATGCAATGCATCAAAGGAAACTACACTAGATTCACCAGGGGGAGGATGATATGACGAAGTAGACCAGGAAGAGAACAAAAGGGTAGAAAACAAATAGGAACATGGCGAAGTGACACCTCCTAAGGATCCCATCACGAAGGCTGAGACATCCAAGAAAAGAAAGGTTTCCCCGAAGAAACCATCAACACGGGAGAAATCATGAGAAAATAAGCCTCAATTACAGACTGTGCTCACGATGGATGATATTGATCTCATCATTGTCGTTGTATCAGATACCTTAGAGGAAATTTTGCAGTGAAGCAAAGCAAAATAGGATACAATGTTTGACAGGATCGAGGGAGATCTCAAAGGGGTACAACATGCTCTTTATTCGAGCCGCACAGTGTCTACTGCGCCGATGTCATTGGGAGATATATAAGTAGGAAATGAGCCTGCCCAGCTACGCAGATTAGTAGATTCGACCGAGGCTCACCTTCATCGCGCCTAGGAGGAAAAGGAGCAAGCCACATAGGCATTAAAGAAAGAAAAGGAGGAATCCCTAGAGAAACATTGAGTTGCGAATCAAGAGAAAGACGACCTCCAAGCAAAGTTTGCAGGGGATAAAGCAGAGATCCAAAAGGAAAAAGAACAACTGCTCACAGAGAAGATGGGAGTTAAGGAGGTAGTCACCAGAGCACTTCGCTCTGTGTCGGGCCTCACACAGATAGAAGAAGACACAATGGAGAGTCAAGTGGAGAAGATTACTAAACATATTCAGCAGCTTCAAGCAAGAGTGGCAGAACTAGAACTGCAAGCAGTGCCAAGCACTCCATAGGAAGTGCGAGACCTGAGAGAAGAAACTGCCCGAAGCACAGTAGAAAGAATCAAGGTGTTGGCCTCTGAATGCAAGCAAATCAATAAACACAGTGTGCAGACCTATGAGTGCCTTATAGAGGACCCCAAACTAAGGACATTGGAGTCACAACTCTAGGAAGCCAAGCTACAAGCAGCGATAATGCAAGCACAATTGAAGGTACTGTCAGCAGTTGAGAATATGAAAAGGTCACAGGAAAAATGCGCAGTTCAGCAACAGGTCCATGCCATCCAAAGTAAGTCATGGAAGTGACCCAGAGACTTCAGTCGGTACAGGATGAAGCCTGCACACTTTTTGAGGAGATTGAGGGACAAGGTGCACATCTAGAACAAGTAGTCACCATGGTGGAACAATGATTGGAAGGATCGATGACCGAGAAAGTTATTCAGGAGTTTACCGAATAGGAGGCTCTGGCGAAGTAGCAGGTCGAAGCAGCTTGAGGCCTTCGAAGAAGAATTTCTCAAATCAGAGTGACTCAGGACGAGTCACAGGTGAGTGTTGGGGGCCTGTTGGCCCTCGAAGAAGTTTTGGAGAACCTTGGTTATGTTTGACCATTTTGGGGACTTCGACACTGAATCGACATGCTGGTCAAAGACGAAGTGCCAGGCGAAGTGGAGATCGTGGGATCTCACCCTCTTTTATGGGATTTTTGGGTTTAGGGTTTATGTAACGGGTATGGGATGTCAGCCCATGGGTCTTACCCATGTTTAGGCCCCTTTTGTAATGTGTAAATAAGTAGCTAGGTGATGTAAGAAGGAGTTAGTTGTAAGCTAATGAGCTAAGTGAAAATAGTTGTAAATGTTTTGTGCATACTATGTGTTGAGAACTTGCAGAGCTAAGTGCAAGTGATTGTAAGAAGGCTCTGTGCTATGCCAAACTCGAGGAAGGAGGACCTGGCAAGGTGCGCACAGATCTTCTGTCCTATGCGGAGTGGGTTTTGTGGCTTTGTGCATGTAAGAGGATTGGAAGAAGATAATAAAGAAGACGAAGAGTTGGTGGATGTAGCCCCACGCTAGGGGTGAACCCCGTATGTTCTGTGTTATTGTGATTTGTGCTATATTGTTCTTGTATTTTCTTAGTGCACTTTTATAATAGATAGATTTATGAATTCTTAAGTGATTTATGTTGATAATGAATGTTATATCTACTGTAAGGCTACGTGCTTGATGATTAGATGTGCTTGATATTGATGAATTCTACGTTGTTCTGTAATTGGTATTTGAATCTGTGATGTGAATAAGGGTAAAATATAATGAATGTTAACTGCTAAGTGCTCTGTTAAGTATTGTGATCACAGATCTGTGTCCTAGCTAGGTTGTAGACACTTAAGTCCTACAACCCCCCCTGCCTCTACCTTGGGTGAGACTTCATCTGCTTCGCAGGTGTTGTCGAAAGGGATAGTAGTTAGGGTTTTGTTGGTGTGTTGTTGAAGTGTTGAACTCTAGGTCTGCCCCTGTGCCAATAGGGTAAGAAAACGATCTTCTAGAATAAATTATCCTTTTGGAAAGATATATCATCCACTTAATAGAAAAATGAATCCTCCATATGAAACATCAAGGTTCATATCTACAAAAGAAGGCATATGTGCAACAAAAATGCTAAACAGAATGGTCGTATAATAGAAAAATGACATTCATATGACCTTGGATTCGAGGGAGGGATGGCTAGTTAGTTATCCAGTGAAAATTCTCACCCAACAAAAAAAATTCCACGCAAAAAGACCTCCTGGATCAAAATATATTAGCTTTGGAAGAAAAACTAGGTTTGGTCAAAAAACAAGCTTGGTAAATTAGCAAACCTAAAAGTTTCCAAAAAACATTACGTTAAAAAAAATAAAAATTCCTAGGCTAAGCTAGGATAATTAATTCAATTTTGAGCAAACAAAAACCAAATTTAATGAACCAATACTCAATCTCAACTAATTTATTTAATCCAGAGACAATGGTGATGTCATATTTTTTTTTAAATGCACATAAATGTGAGAAATCTGAAAAACAAGGGTTAGGGTTTTAAGAAAAATATCTCAATCTTGTAGAAAAATTCCAAGATCTAAAGAGAATCCATAATGGATACTATATATGAAGGAAAAACTACAAAAAAGGAGAGCCTAAATAAATATGTTGCTATGGAAAAAAATTTAACAGAAAATCACTGAAGGAGGTAGACCAGAGTAACTAGTTATGATACCATGTTAGAATATTGAGACATATGAACAAAAATACAACAACATTAAAAACAATAACCTTACTAGTCTATCCTTCTATCCATATAACAACAAAATTTAATAATAATAAGAAAAAGACAAGAGAAAAAGAGTACACTAGATATACGTGGTAAAACCCCAAAATGGGGAAACATCCATGGGAAGGTTTGTCTTCTTTATTCTTCATAAATATCCAATCTTACACTTGAGCTCCCACACATAACACTCCATATTCACATCATTCCAATGTATATTATCACTATGTTATCCTTCATTTCAATTTACCTCATGGATCTCTCCTACCTCTATTATATACCAAGAGCTATGCAGGAATTACATCCCAAAATACATGTGGGATGAATGTAATTTGACCTCTTTATATAATGAATGGTAACAAGAGTATATTACTTCAGGATGCATGTGGTCTAACTCTTTTACATAATATTAGACATCATTACCTTCCAAATTAATACATTCCAACAAACCACACAAGTCATCATTACATATTCCAACACTCCCCCTTAATGATGACTAGGGAGAAGGAACACTTATGGATGAAGATGGAATTACAATACCTTCCAACATTCTGTGCAAGAATAATAAGACAATACCTCCCAGAGGAATATGGAATTACATTAAAATACCCCCTTAATGACAACTTCCAAAATTTCCCATAAGATGTGAATAAGAACACACTTCGCTTCATGGATTTTATGAAGATAACAATCGCTTCTCACTGAATCGTGAAATTGTGTCGGAACCAAGTTGTACAATGAAATCTTTCTGAACACCACAACAATGTACACAAACCTCAAATGACAAATACAATAGAACATGTGGCTAGCAGGCACTCATAACAACCATAACTCAACTGATAGTTGAAATAACTCTTGTAGAACACCAAAACAATATAAAGAAACCTCAGATGGCCAATACAATAGAACATGTGGTAAGAAGACAATTGTCCCAACCAAGCTAATAGGTGCAATAACACTACAGTAAACCATATTATGAATATAAGAACCCTAGATCTATACATCAAAATGTTTCTAACAGATAATCTTCACAACCAAAGAACTCTACAGAATATTACATTACGAATACAAGACCCCAATGGTCTATCCATCGAAAAAGGATCCCCACATATAATAATAATTACTTTACAGTAGAAGATGACATTTCATTACATTACATTATTACTAGAATATGGTGATATGAAATGGAATTTCATTACATTACATTGTATTCCCCTTGATTAAAACTTCAAACATCCCAGATAAAGTGGCAGATAATTTCAAACTTTGTCATTGTCAATGATAAGCTGAAGAGATGAACAATGTAGGAAGCCATTACAACTGCAACTAAGTCCTCAATCAAGTGCAAGAAGAAGACACTTGCGACTGTCAATAATCAATGTTGAATGGTAATATCAATATGCTTAGAAACTCAAGATAGGAACAACTTGTAGAACGAAGCTATCCCACAACTCTTCACAAAAATACCTGTGGAGAAAGTGGAGAAAATAGAGAGTTAATCTGCACACAATAAATTCCAAGAGTAAAGCATATAATGATTATGATAAGCCCATAAAAAAAAAAAAATGAAATTTCTTTTACACAACAAGGGTCAACAACAACATATAAATAGAGAACAAAATACAATCAAAATAAAAAATGATATCACTTGAAAAATCTAGCCATTAAGCTACTGATCCTTAAGCATTGGATGGTTTCTTGTTATCACCGTGGTAAAATGCTAGAGATACATGCTCTTTAAAATGTCAAAAAATATCTTCCACATAGGTAGGTTAGTGATAAGAAAAAATCTGAAACAAGAGACAATCTCTGCAAACATGATGAAACGACTAAGAAACTAAACCCTAATGCAAAAAGGCAACAAGCTAATGACAAGAATAAACAAATTTTTTCTTACTTGTGATGAATGTTGGAAGTAACTTACCCTGTTTATGAGTTGCCACACTGAAAAAAACAACACTAGAAATTACCTATAACAAGAAACAACATGGAAAAACCAAGTTAGAAATTAACTTGAGAACTAAACCATTCGTACGGTCCTCCCTGCAAGAGAAACATGGTCGCGCGACCTACGTGGAGGGTGACAGGGACACCCAACAAAGAAAATAACAACCAATCAGTCAAATGGAACCTCTAATCAGACATATCTTACTACCAATTAGATGAATCAGAGGTTTGGACAGTCAATTGCATCCTTAGGCAAAGAAAATTTGCAAACTAGTTTTGAAAAAATAACCATACAGGTAAGGAAACAATGTTCTAGTAGAAATTGGCCTTTTGGCAAGAGAAATCGACCTCTTAACAGACAAATTGATCCTCCAAATGACAATTCAAGGTTGAGATCTACAAAAGAAGGAAATCGTACAAGACAAATGTTGAATATAATGGTTGTACAACAAACAAATGTAGTCCATACGACCTCAGATCAAAGAGAGGGTTGGTTGGTTAGTTGGCCAGCAAAAATAAGCACCCAACAAAAAAAATTCCATAGAGAAACACCTCTTGGATCAAAAGATATTAGCTTCAGAAGAAAAACTAGGTTCGGTAAAAAACATGCTTGGTAAATTCCCAGACCTAAAAGTGCCCATAAAACTTTTGGTTAAAAAAATTAAATTTCCTGGGATAGGCTAGGCTAACTAATTCAATTTTGAGCAAACATAAGCCAAATTTAACAAACCAATACTCGATCTCAATTGATTTCTTTATTCTAGAGACAATGGAGAGGTTGGTTTTTTAAAAACATGTACATAAATGTGACAAATCTGAAAAAACTAGGGTTAGGTTTTTGAGAAAAAAAATCTCAATCTTGTAGTAAAATGTCTAAATCTAAAGAGGAGCCTTAATGGCTACTGGATCTGACGAAAAAAATACAAAATAAGGAGAACCCAAATAAATATGTTGCTATGTAAAAAAAATTAACAAAAATTATTGAAGGAGGTAGACTAGAGTAACTAGCTCTGATACCATGTTAGAATATCGAGGCATATGAATAAACATACACCAATATTAAACACACAAACCTTACTATTCTATCCTCCTATCCATATAACAACAATATTTAATCATAATAACAAAGAGAAAAGAGAAAAATAGTACACCAACTATACGTGGTAAAACCCCAAAATGGGGAAACATCCACGAGAAGGTATTGTCTTCTTTATTCTTCAGAAATCTCCAATCTTACACTTATCTCCCACACACAACACTCCATATTCACATCATTCCAATGTATTTGATCACTATGTGATCCTTCATTTCAATGTACCTCACGAGTCTCTCTTACCTCTATTATATACCAAGAGGTATGGAGGAATTACATCCCAAAATACATGTGGGATAAATGTAATTTGACCTTTTTATATGATGAATGGTAACAAGCGTATATTACTTCATGATGCATGTGGGATAAATCTTTTACATAAGAGCAGACTTTATTACCTTCCAAATTAATACATTCCAACAATACCACACAATTCATCATTACATATTCCAACAAATATATGGAACTTATGCATCTTGTTAGTGTTATATTAGCATCAAATTCATAAAATTTGATGCTAGCATCTTTTTTTGTGTTGATCTAGTACCATAATTGCATCGTTTTAGTGATAAAAAATTACACTGTTTTGCATAAAAAATACATCACTTTCAATCAAATTGAATCATGTCAACATCAAATTTGCATTGTTTTTGTGTCATATCTCGGTAAAAATTTATGTCATAATTATTTTTATTATTAGTAACATAAAGTTTTTTTTTTGTTGTTGTTGAATTATTTCTTGCTTAATTATTATTATTTATTTTAATTATTTAATTACTATAGAAGTATAATCATGTGTTAATTTAATTATTATTATTTCTTGTGATTTCTATTTTTCAATATTTTTACATTGATGAGATTAATGATGAACATGCATCTATTTTATAGCATACTAATTATAAGAGAAAAAATCATGTATATATAAACACAATTATGAAATTCGACAACACTAACATAGTCAATTTCACTCCATTGCTAGTAATGATGGGTCTGCAGAATTAGAGTCTTGTTGCATCAACATAGATCTTTCTGGGGGTCAAGGAGGTATGCAATGGTTCATGCATTGCCCAGGGGGTAGATTTATCTCTCGAAGACAAATTTTCATTGTGAATCCTCAAGGAATTTAGACGTATGAGTGTTACAAAAGTATGGAATTGAAGGCAGAGTTATCTTTAGAAGCACTTCCCTCATTTCATTCAAAATCAGTCTCAAAAGTAATTTGGATAGAATAGTGAGTGGATAACATGGCCAATAGGAGGACAAGAGCTGCTAGGTGGTGTGGTGAGCCTCAGGAAGAAGATCAGGAGGACCTGGTCAATTGGGTTTCTTCTCTACAAATAAGCCTGCATAATGCCTCCACACAGTGGAAAATTGCAATGGAATTGTTAATATCATAGAGACAAGGTCTACAACAATTAAGGGACGAAGTTGAATCCATTCACATTGAGGTCGTGGAAATACTCTCCAAGCCTACTTCCCCGAGCCCATCAACAAACACTTATGAAATTTTGGATGAGGTGTTATCTCCAACTCCTCCCATGCACCTCCAGATCTTAATTCGCCACCGGGATTCGATGAGGAAGTTCAGGATGGAACACCTTCAAAAAACAATTAAACATTATGATATGCTTTTGTATTTTGATTCTTGGTTTATTCTATAGGTGGTATATTAGGCTCTGTAGCAATAGTAATTCCAACTCAAGGACAACAGTTTGGTTTTTCTCAGACATTGATAACATACAACATGAGGTTGAAATTTCTGGGCTTTTTTTGAAAGATGTAATGACTCCTCCTGTGTCTAGAACACAATTTTTTTTTAATATAAATTTCCCCAGTTTTATTAAAAAAAACATAGTCAATTTCACACCACAAGAGGAGAAAAACATATATCTATAAATGCAATTATGAAATTTTACCACACTAAATTTGAATCAATTTTTAACCATGGAAGCAAAAATCATGTGTATATGACAACAATGATGAAATTTTAAATTAAATCGTGAAATAACTGTGTAATTTTTTCTGCATGTAAATAAGTTGTACATTGCCACCCTAGGGAAATGTCAATTTTTTTATACAACATAGCTTGAAAAAATATATACACATAGAAGATAGGTTAATTTTATTAATTTCCAACTATTGACCAGAAATAGGTCAAAGGGAATGTTGAGTACAATAGTGTGGGATACAAAGTAGGAGCACAAATCCCACTCCTATAAAATCATGATAAAA
>ML782008.1:268485-291549 GCA_009831015.1 Picea engelmannii | reverse complement strand
TATAGAACTTTATGATGTTCAAACAATTGCACATTTCTTGCTAACCAAATGCTTCATATAACACGACAAGGAAGTGCCATGAAAAGTTAATACTCCATTTTCTCAAATGAACTCATAAGACTTTGTTCAATAGAAGGCTTATTCCATACATTTGGTGAGCTAGTTAATTTTTCCAACATCCTTCCAAATCTATTTCTTCATAAATCACTAATCACTAAGTGAGAAATGGTTTCTTCTTCCTTCCCACAAAGAATACTCACACTCGGGCCTTATTTCCGCCCTTTTCTTAAGAAAATTCCATGTTAGAACCCTATCCATGAGAGCCAACGACAAGAATATCCTAATATTAATTTTAGGAGCCTTCATTTTCCATACTTTTTTCCACCACCAAGCCTCCTCATGTGCATCCCTTGCAAGTAGTGTCCTATACCCCAATCAAGTAATATAAGTACTTATAACAATGTTATTGGTCCAAGCCAATGTGTTTGGTTCTTCCTTCAATATGATATGTCTTTTTTTTAACTCCACCATAAACAAATTCCACCTTTATATCAATTCTCCTTCAATTTCTAGGGAATATGCAAATTTCCAACCTTGTTGCCATAGGTTTGTAGAAGTTGTATCCCTTTTTTAAGTTAACGTATAAGTCCATGATCTATAAGGTGTTACCTTAAATTTATATTTACAAGGATTACTCATCCACAACCAAGAATTAAGTCTACCCCCACTCTCATATATTCCCCATTCCCAATCTTCCAAGATAAATGATTCTCTAAAATAGGGAAGGTTAGAACCATAATTCTGCATTAATTTGAGACATTTTGGATGCACTTAATTGAAATTCTGATCTAGTCCAAAAATGTACTAGGAAAAATGTACTTTTGCTCAATCAGTCTTTTCTGCAAACTCTCCTTAGTTAATAAATTCCAAAGAATTTTTTATGCTAATAGCTTACCAAAGAGATGTATATGTTTTAATCTCCATCCACCCAATTCTTTAAGATATGAAATATTCGAAAACCCAACTATTTGTGCCTCTTTGCTATCAATTTACTCCCTAAAGAAAATTAAAATAGATTTTCTTGAACCTTTCTAGAAACCCCTTTGGAAGAAAAGCAAGGGAGTGCTAATACATCGGAACAACTTCTAGAACTACCTTCATAAGAGTTAAATTCCCCCCTCTATAAACTTGAGAATCATTTGTTTCACAAATGGATGATCTTTCTCTCTATCCTTTATAGAAGCCACCCCCATTCTTCTTTTCCCATAGTTATTTGACTTGATAATGAACCCCAAATACTTTAATCCTCCCTGCATATCAAAATACCTGAAAGAGAAAGGATTTCTCTATATACCTCCTCCTTCCTCTCTTATTCCATTAATATTGAAAACATACTTATGATAATTAACCTCCATCCACGATGCCACACAAAATAGATTAAGAACCTCCTATAATTTCCTATCTTTTGTCTCAGTCCCATTCAAGAATAAGAGAATATCACCTACAAATATATAGAATGTAAGTTAGTAACATGGCATCAATTCTTATCCCTTGAATACTAATCCCCACTCTTCTAGCCTCCATAAGGGATTTTCTCAATCCTTCTACCACCATAAGTGAAGGAACACCAATTTTTGTTAGTTAATCATACATTTGGATCTTCTGGAGATAGTCAATGGGCAGTCGGTAGTTGACTAGAAGAGTCAACTGGGAGATTGACTAAGTGGTTAACTAAGGAGTTGACTAGGATACTAACTAAGCTTTCGACTAGTGGGGTGGTTGGTATAGAATAGTCAATTACTGAACCATGAAAAATATTAACTGTGTACATCGATTTGATGATAAACAAGTCATCATAATATATTGAATGAAAAAGGGAAGTTGAGTCTTGGCCAAAGGTATCCAATATTGTGGCCTATATATGTTTCTTTTGGATTTAGTGAAACATAATTCTTTAGTGCATGACTGTGAAAAGTTGTGAGAGATTTGGAATAATGTATTTGATCACCTACACTATGAAGCATTTCCAATATTGAAGGACATAATGCAAGGATTACCAAAATTCAACATATATAAGAAAAGAGTGTGTAAGGGTTGTGCACTTGACAAGTTTACATAGATTACTTTTCCAATCAATGAACATAGATTAAGAGAGATTCTTGATTTGATTCCTTCAAATTTAGGTGGACTTATGCCATCAACTTCTTTGAGAGGAAAATTTTAATATGTTTCATTTAGTGATGATTCCTATGGAAAGACTTGGATTTACTTTATGAAGACTGAGGATGAAATCTTCAATAAGTTTCATGAATTTAAAGATCTTGTGTAGAATTAGATAGGTAAAAATATCATTGTGTTGAGATTTGATAATGGAGAAGAGTACACATCCAATGACTTTGATGCATTTTGATGGGAAGTAGGAATAAAGAGGGAGCTATTAATTCATTACAACCCACAACATATTGGAGTTGTAGAGTGAAATATCTAGTCCATCGTAGAGATAGCAAAGATTGTGATCCCACATGTTTTCCCCCCTGTGTCTTTATGTAGAAGCATGTAATATGGATGTGTATATTCTAAATCAATATCATCATAGGGAATCAAAGGATACAAAACTATAGGACTTCGTTAATGGTGAGAAACCACAAGTATCTATCGTCTGTGTATTTGGTTTCCACTTTTATAATCATGTGCATGACAAGAAGAGAACTAAGTTTGAACCCTCAAGTATTAATGGTAATTTTGGTGGGTATATTGTAACTTCCAAGGCCTATTGGATCTACATTCTAGCATAATGGAAGACAATGGTAAGCAGGGATGTAAATTTTGTTGAGGATGGATGGTCTTCAAGTTTCATAGAGCTTGCCATAGAGATTGTGGAAAGTGATAAGGTGGTTGATCCAAAGGATAGATCAAACTCACATTTAGATCGACAAGATCCTAGTTCAGAGGGAGAAGGAGCTTGGTCTACTTTTCAAATGATTTATCCACCTAGAAGATATCCTTCTTATGTTGCACTTATGTCTTCTATCATTGATGGAACCTCCTATATTGGGGGAGTCTAATTCATAAACTATATGGTGTGATTCCTTGGTTGAGAAGCATAACTCCATTCTAAAGAGTGATGTATGAAATATTGTGCCAACACTAGTGGGGAATCTGTCATAGATTCTAGGTGGTTGTACAATATTAAGTATACACTAAATGTGAGCATAGAGAAGTGAAAATATATATTCATAGATAGATGATTGTCATATATAGAGGGAGTTGACTATGAAGAGATTTCAGATGGTATATTGCAAACCCTTGTCCATACCTAGTGTGCCGAATCTCAAGTTAACTATTGATTTAGACTCCAATTTGGTATATCCATCTTTTTACAGGAAATGAATTGGTTCCCTCATCAATATTGTGAATACCAAACCAATGTTTTCTTTTCAATGAATACTTTCAACAAGTTCATGATTGAATATTGATAGATTCACTATAACATTCCCAAGCATGTGATCAAGTATTTAGAGGGAATAATTCATTATGGTATGAGGTATGCGAGATATGGAGAGTTTTTATTACATGTATTTTTAGATTCACATTAGGCAAGAGACACAAAAGTAGACCCAAAGTTTTTTTGATGAGTGCATAGTCCACATGTTGTACCTAATGCCTTGTGCATTAATGCATAGTCTACATGCGAAGAATATAACACATCTCCAATAGTCTCACATATAAATTGATGTTGTTTGGTATATTTGAACCCATGATATATGGGTATTATGATTAGATCATTGGTCTATATAGTATTTTACATGGTTCTTGCAAGTGACTTATTAATATTCAATCTCTTGGAATGAAGATTTAGTTTCTCGTCTTCAACACTTTTTCCTACAAATATATCTCCCACACCCACTACTTCTCTTCTTAACTTCTCAAATTAATCTACAATCAATTAACATAAAATAAATAAAATCCATCTCTTCTAAATTTAGCACCAAGGTTGATGTCGATTATGGGAAGGATTCACTGACCTATTCAATCCTTATTCTACTCATAACTTCTTCACCATGATCTTATGATGGATCATAAGTAAGCCTAAAAATTGACTATGGTTGGATCAATAAATCTAACTCTTCATCAAAATCTATCACAAGAACCATTGCCTCATCCTCTTCTTACATCACCAACATGGATTGATTGCACAATCCTAACATGAATTCCACATATGATTCTTAGGAAAGAACCTTCTCATCTATTCTTTCAAGGGAAATTCTCTTCCATCCAGTAAAATTGAACTCAGAGCCTCTATGCACACAGGAAGGCCGATACCTCAAGGGAAATTGAGATACTATGAATAGTTCCCAATAATAGGTGTTGAGCAAGAGAGAGGCAAGAATAATTCCCTTTCAGTTGTTCTTTCTTCTTGTCTAAAAAAACATGTTGTTTGTCCAACTTGTTGTAACTTACCTCCATCTCTCATACTTTAATCCCTCCTTCTACTTATACTTGGATCATTAGATCAATTTTGTTGAATCTTTTCCAATCGATGTTGTCTAGACCAATCCTTGTACAAATTCCCATGATATGTCCCTCCTCCATCTCTTGCATATTTGTTGTCTCTGTGTCTATTATTTGTCATTCTCACATTATTTTATCATTTTAGTATTCTCCCCCCTTCAATCACCATCACCCATCGCCACACTCCTTTTACTCTCCAACTTCACGGATGATGAGTGGCATCATGTACTTTTCCATAAGTAGCATATTGATCCACAAAAGGATGTTTTGATCATTCTCCCTCTTATCCTCAATGGGAATTCTTTTTGTACTTTGTCAAATGAAACATTAGTTTCATTTGCAAATTCCGAAATATGAAGTTTTAACAAGTGCATAAACCAAAAATCTAGAGCCCAAGTCCATTTATACTCATCTAACCCTCCCAAATATTAAAATTTTACAACACTCCACACTTGTAATAGACTTAAATTCCTCATTTTCAACTTTTCTACACAACCATTCATGATAACCAAAATTTAACTAAAAAAATCTTTACAAAAAACCTTAAAAAATATATTTATCTTTAATTTTTCCAAAACTACATTAATTTTCCTACTTCATTTCATGAAACTCAATCTCCTTCTTTTCAATCCACTCCTAAATTTCATGTCTAGTTAAATTCCATATCATATTTTGAAACTCAATCTCCTTCTTTTCAATCCACTCCTAAATTTCATGTCTAATTAAATTCCATATCATATTTTTCATTGAGTACAACCTTAAATTTTGACAATGAAAGTAAACCATATCAATTACTTAAACTTTATTTTCAACTAACTCAATCTATTTTTATAAAGTTACACTAATCATCCAACTTCATTTTCAACAAACTCAATTTCTTTCTTTTTAATCCAATCCTCAACTTTCTTTCTTGTTCAATTTCATATCATATTTCTTCTTTCTTGTTCAATTTCATATCATATTTCATGTAGATCACAACCTCAAATCTTAAACATAAAAATAAGCCACATCAATTACGTATACCTAAACAAACTCAATCTCCTTCCTTTCAAACCACTCTTAAATGTTATTTTTCTTATAAAAATTCCATATCATACACCCATAGTTTACAACTTAGAATGCTTTTTTCTTGTCAAAATTCCATATCATACACCCATAGAATACAACTTCAGATATTAGCATGGAACTACACCTTTTTTTTTTTACTTTAGATTCAATTCATTAATAATATTCATCGTAATCTAAACTTAACATCACATCTGTGCACATATAATTTTCACCATTAAAATAATCCTAATGAATTTACACTCATGATCCATAAGCATAATCATTGTCATTTCATCCATCACATCAAACATATAAAATAAGTAAGAGCATGCATTCATTTACATGCCATTTGTGGCGATATTTCAATTAACAACAAATCATACATTTATGATTATAATTTTTTGGATGGTGGAATCAATAATTAAGTTGGGTTTGTACTCATATAACATGGGGTCGATTTGCATGGCATTCAAACTGCTACTATTATAATCTTGTCATAGTCTAATTCTTCTACATTTTGATTCTTTTTTGGGGATATTTTCTATTTAATTTTACTCGAAATTCGACAAGAAATTGTTGGATCTACATATTTGAGTCGTTAATTCTATATAATCCGAGTGCCCCAAGGTTTGTTAACATGCTGAATCTATTTCTGCAATCATAAATGCAATTGAAACAACAAAAAAATGTGATTTCGTGCAGATTTATGTCATTGGATTTCGATGAATATGACCAAAATGTAGAACAATTAGACATCACCCTAAATTAATCTCCAAGCCTTCCCACACTACCCCACACACGACACACAAGGTAAGTCAACGTTTTGAATGAGAGGCCTCACATAACGGAGTGACTTAGCAGTACACTCCATCACCAACTGTTCTACACCCCATGGACACATTTATGACTATAATTCAATTAACAACAAATGATATGTTTATCTGATATGTTTATCCAATCACAATATTGATTATTTTAATTGATACATTTATCAAGCATACTATTAATTAATTAGTGTAATTAATGATTAGTAAGTACCCATGTCATCAAATTATGGATCATTACAAGATGTCACTCCTCTTTGCCGCTACGACTAGGGTTTATCCCCAACCTCCATTTGCTTCCTCTGTTGTAGCTTGGCCTCAAGCCATTGTTGCTCCTCTTCAATGGTAGATCCGACTTCTGGTCCATCTTACGGTGCTGCTAAAATTTGCATGCCTCCCTATTCTGACCCCGTGGATGGCTCTTCTCTTTCTTACAATGACGTTGTGAAATCATAGATTCTTGTTTTCTCTCCCCTTTTTTGCTTCTTTTTCAGTTCAAGAAGCCCCAACAATCACTCTTCTCATGGGTCAAGATGCTAAAGATGAGGAAGATTATTTTCGGGAAAATGCTTTAATTTATCGATTCAATGGTCTTTGGCCTCGGTTGGTGGATCTCAATGGATCCATTTCTTCCCTCTAGAAAACCTTGATTCAAGAATATTTGTTTATTCACCCTTGCCCTAAGGGCTTCTTCATCGACGAGTTTGATCTTGTAGAAGATAGGGATCTGATTCTCAACTCTTGCCCCTGGTTTTGGGGGAACTCAAGTTTGTGCACGATGCCCTGGACTCCTTGTTTCAATTCTTTGACTATTGTTCTTTCCTCAACTCCTATTTGGGTCAGATTCCTGAATCTTCTCTTGCATTTTTGGAGCGCTTCTTCTCTTAAAGCTATAAGATCTACCTTAGGGAAGTATCATTTTGCAAGTAAAGAAACCAAAATTCACAATGTAACTTCATATGCCTGCATTTGTGTGGAAATGGACTTTAGTAAAGGGTTTGTAGCTGAAATCATTCTAACCTACAAAAACTACTCATGGACACAAAAGTTGGACTACGTAAGAATTTCCCTATGATGTAGGGTTAGTTTCGAAACAAGGCACATAACAACACAATGCCCTAATGGAAACATGAAGGCCCGAAAATAACATCTCAAATCAACTTGGTGGGATGTATCCAATGAGGATCACCAACTAATTATAAAAAACAATCGGTCACATTCTTCACTTTCCCCGGTCCCAGATTCACCTAGTTGATATTCTTCCATAACTCAAGATCTGAAACCCCATTCTAATGGTCCATCCACTTAGGAGAATCCTCCAAATCAATCAAAGGATTCATACCCTCATGAACTGGGAAATGAAAATAAGGCTTCCCCCAACTCCCATCTAGTGGAAAGTTGGGCATACGAAGCCGATAAAGCCGAGGTGACAAAAAAAGACAATTCCTCTATATCAAGAGCAAGGAAATTCGAGGGTGGTTGGACTAGAAATGACACCTTCATCTTCCAAAGAAGTTTGGATGATAGTAGGGAAGAATAAAAAGGCTCAATCAATACTGCAACCAATGGTGACAAGAAATCGATCACGTAATCCAACATAATTATATTTTATTATGAAATGCAAAGTAGTCTTTTTGTTCAATTCCTATGTTAGAATCTACACATAAAAATAGGTAAAAATTTTTATATCTGAATTATTAGTTATAAAGTAAGTTTCAGAAACTGGGCTCATTTCTTTTCATGCTAGAGACCTCTTTGAATCTTAAAATTCCTTGTAATAACTTAATGCTTCAACATTTGTTGCAACCCCTTTTATAATACACATCTACCCGTTCTTGTTAAAAAAAGTACCAATGTCATCAAATAACTCTAATGTTATGGTAGTTGTTCATCACTTTTTATTTTTTCTATAATTAAGGTGTATATATATCTCTAAACCAATTAACAACAAAGGATACATTTATCTAATCATAATGTTAATTATTTTAATTATTTTAATTGTTATATTTATTTAATCACAATATTAATTATTGTAATTAATGCTAATAAGTATCATTGTTATTAAATAATTATAATGTTTTATAATATTAATTATTATAATTAATGATTAGTAAGTATCATTATTTAATATAATGTATGGTGATTATTTATAACTTTTTAGATTTTTTATAATTAAGATGTATAAATTATTTGGAATATGTAAAATTTTGAAATGATTAATAAATTATAATTTTAACAAATATAGTGTTTATAGTTCAACTTTATTTATTATTAATATAGCTTTATTTTAATAAACCAATTAACAACAAAGGATACATTTATCTAATCATAATGTTAATTATTTTAATTGTTATATTTATTTAATCATAATATTAATTATTGTAATTAATGCTAATAAGTATCATTGTCATTAAATAATTATAATGTTTCATAATATTAATTATTATAATTAATGATTAGTAAGTATCATTATTTAATATAATGTATGGTGATTATTTATAACTTTTTAGATTTTTTATAATTAAGATGTATAAATTATTTGGAATATGTAAAATTTTGAAATGATTAATAAATTATAATTTTAACAAATATAGTGTTTATAGTTCAACTTTATTTATTATTAGTATAGCTTTATTTTAATTGTTGTAGAGCTTTTTGAATTAAATAACTATAATGTATGGTGATTATTTATAACTTTTTAGATTTTTTATAATTAAG
The DNA here is from genome assembly GCA_009831015.1 of Picea engelmannii. Taxonomy (NCBI): domain Eukaryota; kingdom Viridiplantae; phylum Streptophyta; class Pinopsida; order Pinales; family Pinaceae; genus Picea; species Picea engelmannii. The sequence goes on along the minus strand of ML782008.1, from coordinate 282,448 downwards.
ATGTATAAATTATTTGGAATATGTAAAATTTTGAAATTATTAATAAATTATAATTATAACAAATATAGTGTTTATAGTTCAACTTTATTTATTATTAGTATAGCTTTATTTTAATTGTTGTAGAGCTTTTTGAAATTGAATTGCATGAATATTTTTGAAACGTCTTCAGATTGTTCATCTCTGTGGAGAGGATTGTCTCAAAGAGACAATTACTATTTTCTACTCTCATCTCTGTGGAGAGGATTGTCTTAATGAGACAACGGATATTTCCTACTTTCATCTTTTTTATCTACCCTTTAGCACATTCTTTTCTTATCACTTAACTTTTCTTGTCCCTGAAGATGGGTGGAGTGTCCACTAGAAAAGTTTTTTCCAAAAATGTTTCAAAAATATTCACACAATTCAATTCCGCAAAGCTCTACAACAATAATGACAAACTGTGAAAACATACACTCAAACCTTATTTTAACTTCAAATTTATCAAATATAAAAAATAAAAAAAAATATTATAATATGTAAATTTTTTAATCATTTAAAAATGGATCTAGACTAATTATTATTAAAACATTGACTTTACCACTAAAAATATCACTATAATGAAAAAAATAATAAATATTATTATAATACTTATAATTATTGTTAAAAACCATTTATTATTATTATCATTATTAAAAATTAATAATTATTTTTATAATAATTGTGATGATGATAATGATAATGAAGATTATAACGATTATGCTTCTCAATTGGGTGTAGCTGGAGTGGTTGTGAGAAAAAATTGTGACACTACCACCTAGAGAAAACAAAAACATTTTCTCCTATTATCGAACCATCAATAACTCAAGCATATTCAACTACATAATCAAACCATCCACATATAGGAAACACAAGCAATTTCCCCTCTTCCAAAAATAAAACTAAACCATAATATATCTGAGAATTTGCAAGAATTCATCACCAAAAAAGGATTTAAACAATCTCTTATTGCAATACCCTAAATTCAACTAGTTCCAAGGAAAAACGTAAAAATATAAATTAAAAATGGGAAAATTGAAATGGACATGGCCCCATATAGAGATGCATCCATGTGTAAGCTCCTTGATTCAACTTGTTTCCCATCCTTGGACAATCCATAAAATTTAGTGCTTAACTCCTTATATAGAAGGGTGACTGTGATATTCTCAAACAAAATAGAAATCTCTTTTAGTTGATCAACCAAAGGCCTTAGAAGAACATTTTGAATCTAAATATCACCTTTCATCTATATTATGGGGTTAATGAAAAGTCACCAAAAACTGTAGCTAAGTGACATATTTATCTAAAGCTAGTTTAAGGAGGCATATTAAAGTCATCAATTCAACTAAATTATTAGTATTAAGATCTAGCTCTACTTAAATTTAATGTATTGATAATTAGATACAATTATACCCTCTACTTAAATTTAATGTATTGACAATTAGAGAAAATTATACCCTCAACATTGCAAAAAATCAAGTATATCTTACTTGGTCCCATCAAAGAAACTCCATGCATTGGATTTATCAATCAACAAGTCTCGTATTTTCCTTGGAGTCCTCCTTAATTTATGTTTTATGCCTCTATAATAAAGCATAAACTTGAGAATAAATATATATGTGTGTGTGTGTGTGTTGAGATCAATTCCCGCTTCCGAGTTTTCCCTCCCCTTTCTATTTTCCCAACTTCCATTTTTCCATTTCTTTTCCCACTTTTATACTTACTCTCATTCCCCTTTTCTTTTCTCCCTTCTCTTTTCCCTTTCTAGTTACTATACTTAGTCGTTTCTCAAAAATGACAGGCTCATAGGTTGGCGGACTCGCGGATCTTCACCTCCATCCATATTCCCATATCATGAGTCCAACCAACTGTCGTGTTATTATGCACTTAACCATTTTTGTAACCTCAGGTTAGCGGGATCAAGCTTTCATATTCCAAGTTCCACGATATCCATTTTGCACCCAAAGATTCGTGATCTACATTATGACCGTCAAACTTGTCGTGGGTACTGAGCTCCTAAGTATTTCATTTCTCTTGTATCCAAGTCCGACTGACTGTTGTGCAACACTTAGCTTATTTTCTATCATTCACAATCGCGGGTTGGCGGGTTCACAAAAGTTCCCAAATTCAAATTGCTCTCGTCCTCCCCCGCCATCTTCGTGATTTTCCTAATACGCATTTAAGTATGGTTTAATGTTAATAACTAATCATGGAGGTTCCATAAATATCGTCATTAATAAGCCAAAAGGGCTAGAGAAGATTTTCCATTAAATTGCATTAAAGCGCGGTTTTCCAAGGGTTATATTATTGTTATCTCTCCGAAACAATTCATTACAAATTATTATCCAGTTTAAAGAACATTCTCGTCAACTTCAACAATTATGTGGCGATACTTTGAACATTTTTGGTCGTGAAGACCAGAACTGCTAGTGGTCCAGAGCGTATTCTTACTATTCATCTCCTCCTGCTAAAAAAGAAGTGATCTGGACATCCGGAATTGCACGTGCAGGGTGTGTCCCTAAAGTATTCAATTTCAAAGAATTGGTTGCATGGTGCATTGAGAAATATGTACCGAGTCAGCGAATTATTAAACTTCAAGACCATTCCCCCATCTCTCTTTCACCACAAGTGTTTCATAAGATGTTGAAGCTCCCTGAGCCAACGCTTACCTTCAAAGAAGAGGGTTGCATGGATTTCCTAAAAAGACATGACAATGGCATGAACCTCTTTCCTAAGTTCTTGGAGAATCCTGTGGATTTCCTATAAGACATTACCAGGATTCAGGTCGACTCGTTCAAAGACCCTTTTCGGGAAATTGCTTGGTTGTTTACCAGGTTGACAGGCCAAGAAAGTACCGCCACTATTTCTCGCATGATTCTTTATATTTTGTATTTTACAGTTAAAGAGAAAGCTATTTTCGATTGGGGAAAATTGATTTCCTTTGAAATATCCTCCCAATTGTCACAGTACAAAAGAGACAAGAATTTCTTCATGCCTTCTTATTTGTTGTTTGCGATAGCATATTGTTGTCAATTTCCAAAATTGTCTATCTATAAGAGGGTGAACAATGAAATTGATCCAGTCACTTTCTGGTATCAAGCATTGTGGAGACACAAGGATTCTTTGCATTTTTATGAAGTGTACAATGATTTCATTTCAGTTTTCAAAGGACTATTGTTTGGTAAAGATACCCCCGGGATATTTGACCAAGCAAATAAATTCTTGGATAAAAAAGGGACATTAGAGCAGATGGAAAATCACAATGTTATTAGGATTTTTGGTTCCAAGGAAAATCCATATTTTCTTCCATACCATGTATCTGATAAAATGTGTATTACGGAAGTGGAAATGAAGTATAATTTATCGTTGCACTTTTTCCATGAGAAACGAAAAAATCAATTCATACCCTTGCCTTGGAAAAATGGAGACTTTGTATTCAGGAATACAAACAAAATTGATGAGTTTGCTAACCACTTCCACAGTGTGAATCTGAAATATGCTGAAAAAATAAAGGGGTTTGACCCTAACATAATTTTCATAGAACATATGCTGGCAATCAGATTCAATAATTCATTTATTCATACTATTCTGAGTGAAGAAGATGGTAACAACTTGTACGCTCCTGCTCACAATGTTGGTTACTTGGAGACAATACTTAGTACTAATGAGTTTAACAAGTAGAAAGGAAAGGGTCCCAGTGAGAAGAGGGCCTAATCTCCAGTTGTTACTCCTAAAACTAACACATCTCAAAGAAATGATCCACCGACCCACCCAACTAGAAAATTTACCAACAATAGTTCAGGCGGCGAAGGAGAAAAGAATCCCCCTCCCTGAAAAATTGAGAGCTCACACAAGCTTCCTCTGAGAAAAAAGAGGAAAAATGTTGTGCAAGAGGAAGAATACCACCGCATAGAAAGTGACATAAACAACTTCTCGCTTGAAGACATGGAGCTCGAGGAGGATATCGAGAAAATGTTTCCCACAATGGATCAACTAGGGAACATGGCCCACCAAAATTGATCATTAGATATCATTGAGAATGAGACCTTCAATGAAGAAGACTCATTCACTTTCCAAAGCATTGCCTTTGACAGGGAATCCAAGAAATTGATTATTTAAAAAGGTGATATGAAGAATAAGAAAGGAAAATCTCGTTTAGAGGTTGACCTAAGAGATATGTGGCCGTCCTAGATTTCTAAAATTCAAAGAACCACCGAATATTATCTGGATGACTCCATTGGTGGTCTAGAAGCATAAAACACGAAGTTGAAAGAAAAGTTCAAGGAACTAGAAGACAATTTAATGCCTCTTCCACTTCTTTCCAGTCCTTTATCAATAGTCAGACCCACCACACTCGTTGTTAAATTAAAAGGATATTCAAGCCTACTTACATCATCCAGGAGCTATGTGAAAATAAATATTAAGAAAATAATGGCATTGATCACTGAGGCATGGGAAGTTTCCAAAAACATTGTTTCTTTTGGCTCGAGGGCACATGCCTTCCATGATTATTTGCAAGCTGACCTGAAAAATGAAGAAGGTTTTTACCTTGATGTTGTACTACCTTTTGGAAACAAAGTTTCTAACATGACAGAACTAAGGATAAGAGAGGAGGATCTTCCCTCCCCGAGTCGGATAAAATAGTTGAACGCATGTTGGAAATAAAAGATTGAAAATTTGAATAGTATTGTTCAAGCATGCAACCAAGCTATATCAAATAGGGAAGAATTATTCAAGAGGCTCACGAAGATAGAATTATCCGGAAGTACTAATGAAGTACAAGACCCCAAATTAATCCTCAACTCATTGTTCCTAACAAAGTAGTAGTTTGACGAACAAGTTGAGATTTTTAAAGGGTTATCAGTTGAAAAGTTTTATGGTATACTTGAATATAATGAAGACGACACAGACAATTGACTAGTGGACTATTTCATGAAAAATCAAGACATTGAGGAAGCATTACATGGTATTTCCCTTGATTTGAGAGATTTGGAGGGTGAGTTATTCAACATCAAAATCCAGCATGAGATAAAAGTGGCTCCAATGAAACGTTATATTGAAGAATGGTTCAAGAAAGAAATCAACAAATTGACCAACGAGGGGAAATAAACAATTGAGACGGTTCCTGTAACCATTAATGAAGACAATAAAAGGACACCAACAAGAAAGTGAAGACATGAGAGACCATCATAGTAATTTTATGCTGATCACATATTTTCTTTCTTTATCAGTTCCTTCATCTAGTTACTCCGCTTCTTTGAATCGAAAGGTTTAACCAGAGTCTGATAACTTCTCTTTTCTTTTTTTCAGGTCTTGTTGTTCTTTTACTACCCATCATATTCCTTCTACAAGATTAATTCTTCTGTATATTTTCTTTATGGTCCATGGGAGCCCCAATCCCAGTCTTTAAGGCAAACACATTTTAAATTTCAAAGAATATGTAACAAACTATATAGTTTTTAGAAATTTCAAGAGAGCTATTTCAGGATCAGTTTCGACTGTGCTTTGTAACTATGAGTTTTGAGTATAAAGTATTTGAGATTAATATATCATTAGCTTTATTTGAGCTTCTCATGTGTCCACTCTATTAAATTTCTCTTATGCATGCAGATAATCTTCTTTTTTATTTTTATGTGATCGGAAATATTTAGCTTAAACTATGATGGATGTGAGGAAATTTTTCATATTTTCTTTAAATGTGTGAAAGTGCACGGTGTGTGGACCTTTCTCGGGAACTTTATCAAAAACATAAAACAAAATGTTTTCCTTTTTGTTGCTATCTTTCTATTTCTTTTATTACCACGGCGAACTTCTGCAAAGTCCCTTATTCTAAAGACATAGAGTCCCAAGAAAATATTAAAGTAAAGAGGAGTACCACCTCTATAAAAACGTAAGGGGATTTACATCCTTGTGAGGTTTCCATTTCGGTCCTAATGGATTCAAGCGTCAACATTTTTGGAGACCATAATGGGGACTGAACTGAAATTTGGAATCTAGTTTAACATTTTTTGAAAAATATATGACTTTACCCCAGGCTGATCATCCCCACCTAGAAATTGTATTGAGAAATAAATGAAGCATCTTACATCAGTTGTACAATATTGTAACGACAAATGAGACTCGAGATGAGTTAGAAAGGTCCTAGAAGATCTTAGTCCAAGAAGAACAAAGAGAAATCCTCTGGAGACGGAGGAGAGACGAGCGACAAGACCAAAGAAACCAAAGGCTAGCTAGAGCAGGACAAGGACAAGGTCGAGATTGAATTTGGATGAACACAAGGGACCCATTACCAGAATTAAAAGTAAGAAACTCTATATTCTAAGAAGTGAAAATAATATTCTTGGAAACTCACTGGATATGGCAAAAAGAAATGAACAACCATGAGAAGAACATCATGAGGAGAGACAAGGAGGTGGAAGAGATGCTGCAAGAAATCAAGAAAACCTAAGGTTTGAAAATAGAAGAAGAATAAGAGATTCCCCTTTGAATCTTCAAGGTAAGAAACATGATCTCTTTTTCTCCCTAAGGGTACCCTGAAGGAATTTTCTGGATGTGGAACAATCGATGCAAAGAGACACATTCACTTATTTCTTGATGTTTGTGATTTTCACCGTGTTGAGTATGGCGATGCCATGGTGAGTTTATTTCTGCAAACCTTATCAGGAAGAGCATATGAATGGTATACGACATTACCCAATATATCAATTCCCTCATTTAATGACCTCGAAGCCATGTTCTTGACTATGTTTGCCCCTCCAATTACTTATCATACCCTTCTCACCGATTTCACCCAGATTGGTTTGAGGAAGAATGAAAGAATACAATATTTTAATCTCAGGTTCAATAAAACCTTGAGTAAGATTCCAGAAGATAAAATACCAAATGACCCAGTCATACTCGGTTTTTATAAGAATGAAATGCCCCCAAACGTGAAATATGCTATCAGAACATCCCAAATGGATACCTTGGAGGAGGCAATGACTAAATCCATTGAGATGGAAGAAATTATGATTGAAATGGGTGTCGATCCTGGCATTATACTGGGAAAAATAAAAAGGAAGTTGGGAGGATTAAGTATTTATAATCAAGGAGCCTCCAGTTCAAGAAAGAACGAAGAATTAAATCCACAACCAACTCAAAATCAAACAATTGGATGAGGATTTTTCAAGGGAACCATACCAGATGTGAAGGTAGACCCTGTTGCGACACACAAAACTAAACAAAGAATTGAAATTGCACAAATGAATAGAACTATCAAGCAAATGCAGAATGAGATAACCAGACTAAGAAGGGGGGATAATTATGTGGCAAATCTGAGAATTCTGGTCCCATAGCAAAGAAGGAACCCTCCCCAAGAAAACAGAGTGAGGTTTAAAAACGTGGATAACCCGCAAAGACCAAGGGTTCCCAGGAAACCTACTCCCGATGTAGATGTTCTGGATGATGTATATGATGAGAAGATGGTTGAGCAAGAGAACTGTTATTCACTTGATGAAAGTTCTGAAACTATGCATATGGACGGATGCGAGACGTCCATGTATATATTTGAAGAAGGCGACAATGACCCTAACTCACAAGAAGATGTTTCCCAGACAAGAGGCTTTGTAAATAGATCCAAGAATAAGAATGAATTTGAAAAAGAAAACCAAAAAGATAAAGAAAAAAAAAATGAGAAAACGATGGATAGCATTGGAAATAAGAAGCAACACCTGATGTCGAACTCCATTCAGATGACATGTAATGTTGTAGAGGACTTAAGTAAATTAAGGATAACTCTACCTTTTATAGAAGTGGTGAAGATTCCCCAACAAAGGGAAAACATTTTGATATTGTTGGATAATCCATCTGGAAAGTAGAAGTTGTTGTTACAAGTATGAAACATAACTAGAACCAATCAATTGCCAAGTTGAGAGGTAAATTCCTCCCTTTTACATTTCAATTGAAAATCATGATGTTTCACTTCATAATTTTTTAGTTGACACTAGTGCGACAAAGAATATCATGCCACTAGCGGTCATGGAGGCATTGGGCATGAATTGTACCAAATATTATGAGACTGGTGAAATTATATATGCAATTTATTCTAGAAAAGTGGCATCTTATGGATAAATCAAGGACTTTTATGCTTGGATCACGATGACCCCCCATATTATTACAGTTTTCGATATTATTGTGGTATACCTTCCTCTGGCACATGGAGTTGTTCTGGGAAGAGATTGATCATCCATGATCGGAGGATATATAGTGAACGTTGGAAGTTTCATGATGCTTCTAGGCAAAGAAGGAGCCATGATCAAGGTGCCCCATGAACCCAAAAAACCCTTCTCTTTCAAAAAGAAGGATAATGAGTTGGTGGAAGTTTATATAGACGTCGGGATTGGAAATTATGTTATCCTAGACATGGAACATAGTGAAAGCCTAGAGAAATTTCAAGACACGGAAGATCAAGAGTATCCATTTGAAGGTTATTGGAGGATGTCATTCGATGGAGCTTGTTCAAGCTCCAGGAGTGGAGTTATAATTTTCCTTGTGAGTCCAAGTAAGATTATGCATGCACATACTATCAATCTGGAATTTGCATGTACTAATAATGAGGAAGAATATGAAACTTTGATTTAGGGGATGATTCTTTCACAAGAAATGAAGATAGAACATCTAATTGTGTCTGACGACTTCAAGTTGGTGATTAATCAGGTCACCCAGAGGTATAAAATCAAGAAAGAAAAAAATCAAATTATATTTCAAAAGAGTTAACGAATTGATGGAAACTTTCAGTTCTTTCAACATTTCCTTCATTCCAAGGGACAAGAATCACAAGGAAGATTCATTGGCTCTAGAGGCCTCATTGTCAAACCCATATGATGCACAAATAAAAACATCTTTTCAATATGAAAGAGTATCCCAACCCTATGTACCTGATAACCTAGAGTATTTGCAAGTGTTTTGAGAATGATGAACAATTGGATTTTTTTTTGTTGAGTGATGATGATGATGATGATGAAGACAAACACATGTCTGTTTTACCGAAATATTGCATTCAATTTGAGTCTTTTTTTATGAAAGATGATCATGCTAATAGTCTCATGGAATAAATTTCATTGTGAAAGGTGCACAAAACAAGAAATGTCAACATTGGGACCGAAAGTTCCCCAAAATATGCCAATTTGGGAGTTTATTGTACCATTGAGGAAGTTGACCAATATGAGACATTTTTTAAAGAATATCTTGATGTGTTCACATGGACCTATAATGATTTGAAAGCTTATGATAAAACAATATTCCAACACGTCATTCCTTTGAGAGAAGAAGTAAAGCTTGTCAAGAAAAAATAAGGATGATGAAACCAAAATTGAAACCTCTGGTAAAGATTGAATTGGAGAAGTTAAAGAAGGCCAGAATAATATACCCCATTAGAAATTCTGATTGGATTTCAAATCATGTGATAGTAAGAAAGAAGATCGGGGAAATCTAGATGTGTTTGGATTTCAGGGATCTTAAAAATGCACATGTAAAAGATAACTATCCTTTACAAAACATGGAGTTTCTTCTCCAGCAAGTCACAGGATCAACCTGCATGTGCATGTTGGATGGTTTTTCTGGATATAATCAATTCTTGGTTGCTGAGGAAGATAGAGCAAAGACAACATTCATAACACCTTGGGATACATATGCATATGTTAGGATGCCCTTTGGCTTGAAGAAGACAAGAGCCACATTTCAGAGGGCCATGGATCATGCTTTTAATGGGTTGATAGGAAAATTCATGGAATATTGTCAAGTTGACTTGACAGTGCATTAAAAAATAAGGAGTGATCATATCCATCACTTGAGAATTTTTTTTGACATATGCAGATTATATGGTGTCTCTCTAAATCCAAAGAAATGTTTGTTCATTGTAACTCAAGGAAAATTATTGGGTCATGTTGTGTGCAAGGAAGGGATTTATATAGATCCAGAAAAAGTTAAAGCAATAAGTGAAATCAACCCCCCGCCATCTAAGAAAGGAGTTCAATCATTTTTTGGAAAGATCAATTTTGTGTGAAGCTTTGTTCCTGACTATAAAAGTATTGTGAAGACGATCAATTTATTGTTGAAAAAGGAGAAGATGTTTGAATGGACATCAGATACTCAATAATCTTTCAATAATATCAAAAGAGAAATCATTGTAGCTCCATTCCTCATTAGTCTAGATTTTCAAAGGGATTTCATCATCTATTCGTTTGCTACAGAAACAATTGTTGCATCTATTCTTACTCAGAGGAATACCAAGGGTGAAGAACTCCCAACCAGTTTCATGAGAAAAACCTTTCATGATTATGAATTAAGGTATTCGGAGTTGGAAAAGCAATCCCTAGATCTTGTGAAAGCGGTGGCTCACTTTTGGACGTACATACTAAATTCTCATGTCATTGCTTATGTTCCATCCTCACCAGTAAAGATGATTTTGAATCAACAATTGAGAGAAGGAAAATGGGCTAACTGGCTGGAAAAGATCCAAGAATATGATATTTAAGTTAAACCTTTAAAGGTTGTCAAAGGGAAAGGTTTATGTAATCTCATCGCAAATAGTGATTATGTGGATGGAATGATTTCAATTTCAGTAGGAGAACCATTGTTTGATTTAGAATGGTACATAGACATTGTATTCTACTTGAGGTCTGGGTAGTTTCTTGTCACCATGAACCCCAAAGAGAAAAGAACATTGAAGATGAAGGAAAATAAATATGTGTTGATTGCTGATATACTTTTCAGAAGGAACTATGATGGTACATTACTGAGATGTGTTGATGAAAACAAGGCCCAAGGACTAATGAGAAAATTTCATGAAGGAATATGTGGTGGACATTTTGCACCTACTGCAACCTCCCATAAGATAATAAGAGATGGATTTTATTGGCCAAGTATTTTCAAAGACTCATATTCTACAATAAGGAAGTGTGTATCATGCTAGCAGTTTTTAGGGAAAATGAAGAGATATGCGATGTTGTTACTTCCCATAAATGTAGAAAAATCATTCTCTCAATGGGGAATTAATGTCGTCGGGACGATAAATATAAGGTCAACCAAGGGACAAATGTATATTCTAACCACTACATATTATTTTACAAAGTGACAAGAGGAAGTGGAATTAAAAAATGCTAATTCTGAAGAGTTAATTAAGTTCCTCAAAGATAATATTCTGTCAAGATTCGGTGTCCCAGATAAATTTATCACTGACAATTGTTCGATTTTCACTGGTTCAAATTTTACAAAATTCTATGGAGAATATGGAATTATTATGGGGAAATCATCAAACTATTATCCTTAATGAAATGGTCTTGCAGAATCCACAAATAAGACACACATTCATATTTTGAAGAAAACTATTGAGAAGAACCAAAGGAATTGGCACTTAAAGTTGACCGATGTGTTATGTGCGAGAAGAATGACTCCAAAGGACAACACTGGGATGTCCCCATATACAATGGTTGATGGAAATGAACCAAAAATTCCAATCAGCCTCGAACTCAATGCTTTGAATTTTGCAGTTAATACATAAGATGCAGAAGATAGTTCACCTATCCAAAGGAGGATTAATCAGTTGTTGAAATTGGAGGAAGAAAGAAGTAAATCCATGAATAGAAATTTCCATAGACAACAAAGTATCAAAAGATATTTTGATAAGAGCGCAACTGTAAAAAAATTTCAGAAGGGAGAACTGGTGTTACTCTGGAACAAATCCAAGGAGAAGCCATCGATGCATACAAAGTTCAAATCACTCTGGATTGGACCATACATCGTTGATAATATCCTGGGATTTAATTATTATATGCTCAAAGACATGAAGGGTAAAATATTAATGCTTCCCATCAACGGGCAACATTTGAAAGGTTTCTTCACCTAAAAACTTTCTCATTTTCCTTGTACATAAATTTTATTTTTCATATTGTATATTCTTACCTTGACTCGATATCCCAATGGATGGAAGTGCCTGGTCATAAATATTTTGGATTCTTGACAACCCACAGGGGGTTATCATCCCAAAGTTGGAGCCAGTTGTTGAGATCAATTCCTACTTCCGAGTTTTCCCTCCCCTTTCTATTTTCCCAACTTCTTTTTTTCCATTTATTTTACCTCTTCTATACTTACCCTCTTTCCCATTTTATTTTCTCCCTTCTCTTTTCCCTTTCTAGTTACTATACTTAGTCATTTCTTAAAAAAGATGGGTTCACGAGTTGGCGGACTCATGGATATTCACCTCCATCCATATTTCCATATCACGATTCCGACAGACCACCGTGTTATTATGCACTTAACCATTTTTGTAACCATGGGTTCACGGGATAAAGATTTCATATTCCAAGTTCCACGATATCCATTTTGCACCCAAAGACCCGTGATCTACATTATGACCATCATACTTGTTGTAGGTACCGAGCTCCTAAGTATTTCATTTCTCTTGTATCCAAGACCGACCGACCACTGTGAAACACTTAGCTTATTTTCTATCATTCGCAACTATGGGTTAGCGGGTTACCGGGTTGACAGGTTCACAAAAGTTCCCAAATTCAAATTGCTCTCATCCACCCCCAACATCTTTGTGTTTTTCCCAATACGAATTTAAGTATGGTTTAAGGCTAATAAGTGATCATGTAGGTTTCGTAAATATCGTCATTAATAAGCGAATGGATTGAGAATATTTTCCATTAAATTTCATTAAAGCACAGTTTTCCAAGGGTTATATTATTGTTATCTTTCCGAGATGATTCATTTTGAATTATTATGCAGTTTAAAGAACACTCTCGTCAACTTATGGCAGTAGTAGCTCGACAACAGTTTTGTGGCGATACTTTGAACATTTTTGGGCGTGAAGACCAGAAATTCCAGTGGTCCAGAGCATATTCTTACTATTCATCTCCTCTTGCTTAAAAAGGAATGATCTGGACATCAATAATTGCACGTGTAGGGTGTGTCCCTAAAGTATTCAATTGAAAAGAACTAGTTGTTTGTTGTGTTGAGAAATACGTACCAAGTCAACAGATTATTCAACTTCAAGACCATTCCCCCATGTTTCTTTCACCACAAGTGTTTTTTAAGATGTTGAAGCTCCCTGAGCCAACAATTACCTTCAAATGAGAGGATTGCAGGGATTTCTTGAAAATACATGACAATGGCCTGAACCTCTTGTTAGAAAAACAGGACCGCGGAGCAATAAAATAAAACAAATGCGGAAATAAAACACAGAAGATACACAATACAAGAGAGACACAGATTTACGTGGTTCACCCAGTGTGGGCTACGTCCACTAGAGAAATTTCTAGGTCCTTTCTTTATTATTATCCAACAAAATGAAGGGATACAACCTATAGCAAAACCCGTTGTAACTTCCTCTTCTTTCTCTCACAGTCTCCTTTCTCAGAATACAATACTTGCCAACCTGCATAGCCGCAATACATTTCCCTCATAAAAGAGGGTTTCCTTCTAGGGAAAAAAACCCTAACATAATCTCTATCGTTAGATCTGCGACCTTATAATGAATGGTCCATATTTACAATGAAATTACAATATACTTTTACAAGGAAATTTTTGCTTCGGGGGCTTCTCCCCCAGACCCCCCAGCCGGGGGGATAGCCCCTCCAGACCCCGCAGAGGGGGTACCCCCCCTCTTCACTCCCCCGCGTGGAAGAGTGTACATACTTCTGGGGTGTAAATACTTCATGGGGTATAAACACGGCTGAAAGTAAAAGACCTCTAAATTAGGAAGATAATCAGGCTCCACAAGCAACAATCTCCCACTTGGAGACTGATCTCAACAACTCCACCGATGTTGTATATGCTGGACTCTGAACCTTCTTGGACCTGGAAAATTTCTCATCTTCATCTTTATTCTTGAAGACCAACTGAAACTGAGCAAGAACTCAGTTTCTCCCTGGTTACTCCCTTTGTTAACATGTCTGCAGGATTCTGG
>ML782008.1:249721-263834 GCA_009831015.1 Picea engelmannii | reverse complement strand
TCTGGGGTGTAAATACTTCATGGGGTATAAACACGGCTGAAAGTAAAAGACCTCTAAATCAAGAAGATAATCAGGCTCCACAACCAACACCTCTTTCCTGAGTTCTTGGAGAATCCCACAACTGTCCCATAAGACATTACCAAGATTCAGGTCGACTCATTCAAAAACCCCTTTCGGGAAATTTCTTGGTTGTTTACCAGGATGACAAGCCAAGAAAGTACCGCCACTATTTCCCGCATGATTCTTTATATTTTATAATTTACAGTTAAAGAGAAAGCTATTTTCGATTGGGGAAAACCGATTTCCATTGAAATATCCGCCCAATTGTCACAGTACAAAAGAGACAAGACGTTCTTCATGGCTTCTTATTTGGTGTTTGTGATATCATATTGTTGTCAATTTCCAAAATTTTCTATCTGTAAGAAGGTGAACTGTGAAATTTATCCAGTTACTTTCTGGTATCATGCATTGTGGAGACACAAGGATTCTTTGCATTTTTATGAAGTGTACAATGATTTCGTTTCAGTTTTCAAAGGACTATTGTTTAGTAAAGATATCCCCAGGATATTCGAACAGAAAAATAAATTCTTGGATAAAAATGGGACGTTAGAGAAGATGGAAAATCACAATGTTATCAGGATTTTCGGTTCCAAGGAAAATCCCTCTTTTCTTCCATACCATTTATTTGATAAAAAATTTATTACAAAAGTGGCAAGGCAATATAATTTATCACTACACTTTTTCCATGAGAAACGAAAAAAGAAATTCATACCCTTGCCTTGGAAAATTGAAGACTTTGTATTCAGGTATATAAAAAAAATTGACGAGTTTTCTAACCACTTCCACAATGTGAATCTGAAATATGTTGAAAAAATAAAGGGGTTTGACCCTAACAAAAATTTTGTAGAACATATGCTGGCGATCGGATTCAACAATTCATTTATTCATACTATTCTGAGTGAAGAATAAGATAACAAATTGAGCACTTCTTCTCACAATGCTGGTGACTTGGATACAATACTTAGTACTAATGAGTTTTACAATAAGAAAGGAAAGGGTCTTAGTGAGAAGAGCGCCCAGTCTCCAGTTGTTCCTCCTAAAACTACCACATCTTGGAGAAATGATCCAACGACCCACCCAACTAGAAAATTTACCAACAATAGTTCAGACGACGGAGGAGAAAAGAATCCCCCTCCAGGAAAATTTGAGAGCTGGGACAAGCTTCCTCTGAGAAAAAAGAGGAAAAATGTTGTGCAAGAGGAAGAAGAACACCACATAGAAAGTGACATAAACAACTTCTCCCTTGAATACATGGAGATTGAGGTGGATATTGAGAAAATGTTTCCCACAATCAATCAACCAGGGAACATGGACCACCAAGATTGATCATTAGAGATCATTGAGAATGAGACCTTCAATGAACAAGACTCATTCGCTTTCCAAAGCGTTGTCTTTGACAAGAAATCCAAGAAATTGATTATTGAAAAAGGTGATATGAAGAATAAGAAAGGAAAATCTCGTTCATAGGTTGACCTAAGAGATATGCGTCCTTCCCAAATTTCTAAAATTCGCAGATCCACCGAAGATGCTCTTGATGACTCCATTGGTGGTCTAGAAGCATAAAACATGAAGTTGAAAGAAAGAATCAAGGAATTGGAAGACGCTTTAATGCCTCTTCCACTTCTTGACCATCCTTTATCAATAGTCAGACCCACCACACACGTTGTTAAATTAAAAGGATCTTCAATCCTACTTACATCATCCGGGATCTATGTGGAAAGAAGTATTAAGAAAACAATGGCATTGATCACAGAGGCATGGCAAGTTTCCAAAAACATTGTTTCTTTTGTCTCGAGGGCACATGCCTTCCATGAGTATTTGCAAGTTGACCTAAAAAACGAAGAAGGTTTTTACCTTGATGTTGTACTAAATTTTGGAAACAAAGTTTCTAACATGATATATTTAAGGAGAAGAGAGGAGCATTTTCCCTCCCCAAGTCATATAAAATAGTTGAATGCGTTTTGGAAAGAAAAAGATTAAAAATTTGAATAGTATTGTTCAAGCATGCAGCCAAGCTATATCAAATATGGAAGAATTATTCAAGCAGCTCACATAGATAGACTTACCCGGAAGTACTAATGAAGTACAAGACCCCAAATTAATCCTCAACTCATTGTTCCTAACAAAGCAACAATTTGACGAACAAGTTGAGATTTTTAAAGGGTTATCAGTTGAAAAGTTTTATGGTATACTTATATAATGAAGACAACATAGACAATTGGCTAGTGGACTATTCTGTGAAAAATTAGGACATTAAGGAAGAATTACAAGGTATTTCCCTTGATTTGAGAGATTTGGAGGGCGAGCTATTCAACATCAAAATCCAACATGAGATAAACGTGGCACCAATGAAAAGTTATATTGAAGAATGGTTCAAGAAATAAATCGACAAAATGAACAATGAGGGGAAAAAAACAATTGAGACGGTTTATGTAATCGTTAATGAAGACAATAAAAGGACAACATCAAGGAAGTGAAGACACAAGAGACCATCATAGTATGTTTATGTTGATCGCATTTTTTCTTTCTTTACCATTTCTTTCATCCAGTTACTCCGCTTCTTTGAATAGAAAGGTTTAACCGAAGTATGATAACTTCTCTTTTTTTTCTTTCCAAGTCTTTATATTCTTTTGTCACCCATCATCTTCCTTATACAAGCTTAATTCTTGTGTATATTTGATTTATGGTCCGTGGGAGCCCCAATCCCAGTGTTTAATACAAACGCATTTTAAATTTCAAAGAATATGTAACAAACTATATATTTTTTAGAAATTCCAAGAGAGCTTTTTTGGGATCAGTTTCGACTGTGCTTTATAACTCTGAGTTTCGAGTATAAAGTATTTTCTATTGATCTATACTTATCTTTATTTGAGTTTCCCATGTGTCCACTCTGTTAAAGTTCTGTTAAGAATGTAGATCATCTTCTTTTTTATTTTTATGTGATAAAAAATATTTAGTTTAAACTATGAAGGATGTGAGGAAGGTTTTCTTATTTTCTTTAAATGTGTGAAAGTTCATGGTTCCTCGTACTTTCTCAGTAAATTGCTCAAAAATAGAAAACAAAACATTTTCCTTTTTGTTTCTATGTTTCTATTTCTTTGATTACCACGACGAACTTCTGCAAAGTCCCTTATTCTGAAGAAATAGAGTCCTAAGAAAATCTTAAAGTAAAGAGGAGTACCAGCTCTATAAAAAAGAAGGGGGATTTACATCCTCGTGAGGTTTCAATTTTGGTCCTAACGGATTCAAGCATCAACAATATGGAAATATGAAACTTGATGATCTTCAAACAATTGCACATTTCTTGCTAACAAAATTCTCCATATATATAATGAGACAAGGAAGTGCCCTAAAAAGTTTATGCTACATTTTTTCAAATGAAGTCATAAGACTTTGTTCAATAGAAGGCTTATTCCAGGCAGTTGGTGAGCTAGTTAATTGTTCAACATCCTTTCAAATCTATTGAAAAAGGAAAACTAATTACTAAGTGAGAAACAATTTCTTCTTCCTCCCCACAAATAGTACATATAGTTGGGCCTCCCCCCCCCTTAAGTAATTCCCATGAGTTGTATGGACTAGTCGAATCTGTCGATTATAACTGACGATCAACTAAGAACTAGTTGATTGACTGACGTAGTTAGAAGTAGAGGTCAGTCGGAGTATATGTTAACTGACTAACCCAGGCAGTTAAGTAGTTACAATTGTTTGAAAGAGGTATAACTAGACAAGCACGTGAAGGCTCAAATAGCTTAATGTGAGAGGTTGTATACAATTGTGTTGTACTACTATATCATATAATAAAGGATTGTTCTTTGGGATCTCATTACTTGTGTATGTCTTTATCTATGTCTATGTGTGTTCATGTATCTCTATGATGTCTACGTAAGGATCTACCAATAACTATCCCTACTTTTCCCTAGATTACAATATTGGTTTCGATGTCAGTAGTACTGCAATTGGGCATTTATAAGTTTACATAAATGATAAATATACAAGACATATGCGATTGGTGGGAGTGCAAAATTGAGAACTACATCAAAAAATACGCAAGAAGGAATAACCTCTCACTAGTTGAAGCACGGTTTCAATTCTTTTCAGAGACACATCAAAGATTCCTTGAATCTATCCCAGAAGCATTATTCTAGCACATTAACAGATTAGGTAATGTGTAATCTAACACCTGACGAGAATTTAGGCCTAAAATTGTCAAACGGAGGAAGGACAAATCTACACAACTGGATAGAAAAAATTATTGAAGATTGTATTTCAGAACAAGCCATTGAATATCAGACATCTCTTGACAAGATAAAATAATTTTTTTACATTGAATTGCATGACAAATTTTTATGTATGGTTTCAAAACTTCTTCATAAATTTATCCTCGACAAGGGATTCATTGAC
The DNA here is from genome assembly GCA_009831015.1 of Picea engelmannii. Classification (NCBI taxonomy): domain Eukaryota; kingdom Viridiplantae; phylum Streptophyta; class Pinopsida; order Pinales; family Pinaceae; genus Picea; species Picea engelmannii. The sequence goes on along the minus strand of ML782008.1, from coordinate 259,373 downwards.
ATTGTTGAATACCAACCAAGACTAGGCACACTGTTACCAAATAGTAACTTCCAAGAAAGAGATGAAAAGTGGGAAGCATTTCTTGATGCAAAGTGCAAATATACAAGAGAAGCCTAGGACTACTTCTTGAAGAAATAAACATGGATAACACTACTGACTTAGAGTAAGTCGGGTCGGCAATGGAGGGTCAGTCGAAACTGTGAGATACCATAAAACAAGCATACTTGAAGTAGTTTTTCCCAAACCTAAATGTCATCGAGAGGGAAATAATCCCATAAGCAATCTGTGGATATCTAGAAATTATAATGAGTAAAAGGAAACAGAAAAGAGAATAACGTCATAACCAATGGAACAACAAAAAGTTGAATAGAAAGATGTTTGGGGAGGGTCAGTCTGATAGAGTGAGTGAGCATTATGAGTTAGACATAGATCGACCAGAGCTAGAAATAGCAACAGCCTTGGTGACACCTGAAAGAAGTAGCAATGCACAACTGAACATTCATCAACCAGATGACGAATCATAAATTATGGACTATGAAGAATCTGAACCAACCCACGGATAAGGGAATTTCTCCAACACAGATTGCAGATAGACGACCAATCTACAAGATTATGGTACAGAACGGACGACCAGGGAAACCTAAGAGATGCATTGATTGTTGAACCAGTGAAAAATGAATTTGACAATATGATTATCCAAATTAAGGATCTCACCAACTCAACCCCCCTCCCAAATCTAATCTCAAGAGAATAAATTAATTATAGTCGGGAAGTGATGCAACCTTTGGAACGATGGTTAGTTTAATATAAAGATCAAATGTCTCAAACTGAGGAGGAATTTTCTATACTTAATAATAAACAATTATTCCTTGAGTACCATCCAATATCATACGCAAACAAAAACCTTCCAGAGGATTCGACAGCTAAGTCGAAAGTAGTCGTAGCTCAAATACCAAGAAAATCGAGCATTCCTAACAAGAAAGTTAAAATGGGATTTAACCACATCCTGATTTATGAAGGATAGGAGGACCCAAAATTCCATTGGTTTGTGTGTGAAATGTTTTTGGATGCAGCTAATATTACAGATGAAGACAAGGAAATGAAAAAATTCGGAGCTGCTCTACGACACCACGCCTTAACATGGTTCATGAACTACACGAAAAATCAAACTTGCTGAAAAGTAGAAATAAAGAATAACTTCTTAACATTCTTTAAAATTTAGGATGTCACACATCTGGTGGCCCAAAATATAAAATAAATAAAATAAAGATTGGGTGAGTCGATAAGAGAATATTATAAGAGATTCAAATACCTCTTAAGCTAAATTCCAACGACAATCGATCATAATTTGTTGGTCCGGTGGTATGTAGTCAGGATACTGCCAATAATCTGTTCTTCACTATGCTTATACAAAATAAATTGTTGTGAAGACACACTATAGCAATCACAGTGAGTCAAGTCAAATGATGATGGCCCATCGACTTCCTCGACAACTGTGAGACTTGAGGAGAAAATAGAACATTTACAACAAACAATAAAAAATCTATCTATATGACATAATGAAGTATGGTGTGCTACATGCCTTGTGGAAGGACATACAAAGGATAATTGTCCCCTCAATGAGTGCACATCAACAACAGATATCCACCGAATATAAGTTCAAAAATATTGTAACATATGTGAATGCCTAACTGATCACAGTGTACAAGATTGTCCACACAATATGAAAAACAAAAAATGGTGTCATATCTATGAAGCTTTGGATCACTGAACATCAAAATGCCATTTAAATGCTTGGAATCAGAATAATATACAAACAATTTACCAAAAAAAAACCATCGATCAAGCAAACAACTATGGTTGAAGAGATGCCTACTACGGTCATGGTCGAGGTCGATGAGGTCGATGTGGATTTGTTGGTCAAGGTCAAGGTCGTGGATGACCAGATTGTTTCAATTGATGGAAATATGATCACATCAACCCATATTTCCCTATAAAATATAGAATTTATTTGAAATTTTGCAATATATGTGACATTGGAGAATACTCTTTAGAAGATTGCATGATAGTACTCGACAAAATCATACCAAGAAAAAATTTCAATATACTACATGCAGTATCCAAGGAGGAGGTGATGAACTCAAAAAACTTACATATTGTTACAAGGTTGGGTGCATGATGAGGTATTCACACTCCACCACAAAATTACTAAAGAAAGAAAGCTAAAATCTTCCCAAACCCAGACAAAGAAGAGAAAATCATGAGAGAAGCTCTTAATTTCTTCAAGAACTCCACAAAAGATAAAAAAAAAAACTTGAGATGTCGAAATGAAGACACCATCCAATAATTTTTGCATCTCCTCAAAGAAAAAACATTCAATAGGTAGACTCCTGGACCTACTCAACATATTACGTGAATAAAAAGACGGTTAGAGACCAACCAAGGATGCAAACCACCTCTCTTATAACAATAAATATTACGATCCACAAGTAGACTTGGAGATTAAGGGAATGAGATCAATCAGGTGGTCGTTGATTTTGGATCTCAAGTAAACATTTTTCCACGATAAACATGGATACGAATGGGTTGACCCAGCCTAGCACCCAAATTAAACTATCTTAAATTAGTTGATCAGATATTAATATAACCAATTGGAATATTGAAAAATGTAGACACTCAAATTATGGGAATACCGAATTCATTCGACTTCGAAGTGATCGACCTTGTCAAAGGAATCCCAACATATGCAAATATTGTCAGTCATCCTTGGGGTCGATGAATGAAAGCAACTATCTCCTTTGAAAGAGATATAATTAAATTGAAAGGGAGTGGGAGAAAAATATTCATTCCTTTGGATCCAAAGTAAGGAAAACCATGTATGGAATCGTGGGATGAAGATCAAGAATCTTGGTGTCTGTATCAGATAAACAAAGAACAAAAGGATTATATAGAACCGACTGTAGAAGGATAAATTTTGAGAGAATCTCCCATGTCGGTCGGGCATAATTCAGACTCCGCCTTATACAACTGAAAAATTGAAAATTATGAAGCACATGCAAAAGATTGTTGGTCTATTGAAATTATTCCAAAGAAACAACTTAAAACATGCTACTCAATCCAGGCTATAGAAAAACTATAGAAAAAAATAACTCAACAAACTCCCAGTCTTATACCGACCGAAAATCAAATAAGAAAACCCTTACGATACATTGAACGATATGCCCCTTCGACCCATGTTGAAGAGGTGGAAAAATCAATAGGAGAGCAAGGGATGACATAGAGCCTTGTGGAAACCTTCATATGCCAATATGCAAGATGGTGGGAAACAAATTCCGCCAGATTACAAACATGGACGATTGTGTTGGCGTACTTTGTCAAACAATTCAAAGACAATAAATTATCCGAAGTTGTGGATATTCCCACCTTCATAATTGGCTACGACCTAGTAGAACATATTCAACGTTGTGAAAGAAAATGGCGAAAAATTGGATATAAATATGAAAGGGTATGGCCCCACATGTTTCAAGTACATTAGATGAAATACCAAACAAATGGTATAAGATTGAAGAAGTTTGTGTCCATACATCAAAATGGGATGAAATTAAAGAAAATTGTGTGCAAGACTTCGAATTTAATCCAGAAGAAGAACACTTGAGAGTTGAAGCACAACAAATAAAAATATTTCTAGAAAATCCTTCACCGACTATAAAGAGAGAAAAATAAAATGTGTCGGTCGATGGATGATCGATATCGAATTGAAATTTTGTGTTGGTAGAAGACAAAGAAATCCTGACTGCACAGAGGATCGACATGGAAAACATAAAATGGCTAGGACAGAGCTTCTAGTGCAAAAAATACCACCCAACACTTCAGAATAATGTGAAGTCAATATTAAATATAGCCACAGAACAAAAAGAAGACCAGGAACAACTTGAATTCCCAATTTTTTTTACAAAAATTGAAGAAGGAGAACACCACCTTGATTAAGCAAAACCACCAAAATGGATGGATGTGGAAATCAAAGCAAAAGAATTCGACATATCAAATGATGATCGACCAAAAATGGTATGAATAGGTGACTATTGGTTTGAAAAGAAAACAACCAACATAGTCAACCTACTAAAATAATATCAATATATTTTTTCACGCAACTACAAGGACTTGAAAGGAATTGTAGAGGAAATGGGCGAAATGAAGATTAAACTTATTCTAGGAGAAAAACCAATAAAAAAATAGTCGTAAAAGTTAGCACATAAATATAAACTGATCGTTCAAAAAGAGATCGAAGGAATGCTATAAGAAGGTATTATTTACCCCATTGACAAGGCAGAATGGGCAAGTCCCATCATGGTGCAACCAAAGAAACATGATCCCAAAAAATTAAGAATTTGTGTTGATTTTCAGGGACTCAATAAACAGACTATGACAGATTCATTCCCTAACCCCTTCACTGATGAAATTATAAATGAACACACTGGTCACCGATTATATTCATTCACTCATGGGTTCTCAGGATATAAATAGGTTCCTATAGAAAAAGAAGACCAAGAAAAAACAACATTTGGGTCAAAATTTGGATCTTTCGCCTACAAAGTAATGCCATTTGGACTGAAGAACAGACCAACAATTTTTTTGAGAATAGTGGTTAAATCATTTCAAGAGTATATCTATAAAACCATGGTGATATACTTTGACGATTGGAAAATATATAGTCTATTAAAAAATAACATACAATGGCTTCAACTTATGCTAGAACGTTGCAGACATATTCAACTATCATTAAATATTAGGAAATGTATATTTTCCAAAACTATTGGAATCCTACTGGGACATGTGGTATGTAAAGATAGAGTAAAGGTCGACATGGCAAATATTAAAATTATCCTAGATCTAAAACTGCTTGTGAATAAAAAACAAATCAAAATTGTATTGGGACACACTTGATATTATAGGAAGTTCATACACCACTACTCAGACATCACCTTCTCAATTTATGAGCTCTTATGAAAAGATGCTAAATTTAAATGGAGCCGATACTGGTAGGAATCCTTTGAATTCTTAAAGAAGAAGTTGGTCGAAGCACCCATTCTAAAATTTCCACACTAGTCGAGAAAATTTCATGTCCATGTCGATGTGTTCAATGTAGTTGTTGGGTTGGTATTAGCACAACCATACAATGACATGATGGATCATCCAAATGTGTATGCAAGTCAAAAACTGAATAAGGTAGAAAAAATTATTCGACCAAGGAAAGGGACGCCCTATCAATGATATTTTCTCTACAAAAGTTTCATCACTACTTACTTGCAAATCCCTTCATATTTTTTACAGACCTTCAAGCACTAGAATACTTGGTCAATAAACCAGTCCATCAAGTCAATATTTCTCGTTGGTTACTCTTATTTCAAGAATTTGAATTCGACATAATCATACAACCGAGGAAAAATAACGTCCGACCTAATCATCTATCACAACTAGAAACATGAGAATACTCGAAAGGCATCAATGATGACCTTCCTGATGCACATTTATTTTGATTCAAAGTTTCCCCTAAATATTTAGAAGATATTTCCAATTTCCTAGAAGAAGGAAAGGCCCCAAAGGACCTCCCAACAAACAAAAATATATTTATATCCCTAAGAGTTGTGTCTTTCACAATCATTAATGGATATTTATACAAAATGGGAATGTATGATGTTTTAAGAAGATGTGTGCCAAACCACGAAAGGGAGGATATAATCAATGAAGCCCATGCAGGATAAGTCGGGGTTTATTTTCAGGACGACATGACAGCCAAAAAATTACTACAAGCAGGCCCGTGGTGGTCGACTTTGCATAAATACTGTCGAGACCAAGTAAGAAAATGTGATAGTTGTCATAGGCTTGGACAACCTCTCTGGAAATATGAAATTCCACTAAGTTCAGTAAACCCCAATCGAGCATTCGAAATATGGGCTATCAACTTTATCAATCCATTTCCACATAGGGAAAGAATAAATCGCACCAAGTACATCATTACTGCGTTCGAATATGTGACCAAGTGGGTAGAAGTTGAGCCAGTCAAATCTTGTACTAAAGAGGTAGAAAAAAAATTCATCTACGAGAATATAATTACAAGCTTTGTCTATCCTTTGACATTCATAAACAATCATGGAACTCATTTCGTGAATGAAACAATTAAAGTCCTACTGTAAAAAAATTTAATCGACCATAGAAAAATGACAGCTGATCACCCACAAGCAAACATGATAATCAAATCATTTAACAAAATGTTTCACAAATGACTCACAAATATTTGCGGCATAAATAGAGATGACAAGGATGACAATATTCCTGCAATCCTTTGGGCATATATATAATCATACAAATGATTGACTGGGAAGACTCCGTTCAAGCTTGTCTACGGACAAGAAGTTGTTATCCCTTTACAATTTTGGACTAATTCTGACAGGGTTGCAACTGTAACCAAATTTGATGAAAGAAAAAGTGTGAACGACCTACTGTATAAATTAAACAAGTTGGAAGAAGAAATATTAATAGCAATACATCACCAAGAGGTTCATAAGAAACAATAGAAAGTGTGGCACGATCGACACATAAAGAAAAAAGACATAAAAGAGGGAGATTTAGTCTTACTATATGACAGTCGCATAAAAGGAAAACCCAAACAATTAGAGACAACATGGATTGGGCCTTATGTTGTAGAATAATTCGACTGAATGGAGTGCTCCAACTCAGAATATTATTGTGGAAACCATTTAAGAAATTAATTAATGGTGCCTGTCTAAATAAGTATCAGGTGTAAAAGAAAAGAAACCTGTTGGAAAAATATAGCAGGGAATTGCCAACATGAACCAACTAAATCGACTAATCATACTTATGATAAATAAACCCAGCTTACATATAATAATAATAAAGAAATTAGAAAAACTCAAGTATAGGAAACCGAAAAGGTAAAGTATTTAAAGGATAACCATAACACTAAATAAAAGAAACAATAAAGTAGAATGGAGAGAGAAAGCAGCCCATGGTCGAGACCGAGACAAAGTAGTAGAAGATATTCCTGACATTCCACCCCATCAACCGACTTACGAAAAATAATTATGAAAAGAGAATCAAGTGAGAGGATCAGTCCAAGAGAAAGTGAACGCAGATCAAGCGAGCGTAGATCAAGTGAGCACAAACCAAGAGAACATGGATCAAATTGGCATGGAAATGATGAAATCATTCAGACATAGTTAAACTTAGAAAAATGAACAAGAAAACAAGCCATCAAATACATCGGCTAAGACATTCTAATAATAAAGACGGTTCAAGAATACAAGTCAGTTTGACCACGTATCGACAACATATAAACAAGGGAGACCTCATCGGTCGAGCCCAAGACCATGTCGACTGAGGAAACACCGACATCAATAGAGAAAGCATATTTAATTCCAGAAAGGTAAGAACCGACTTGAGAATTAATCACCACATGGAAATGACCGTTGCGTAACCACTCACATAACCAACGATTACACCGATACGTGCGACAATCAACCAGAAGATCTTACAATTAATGAATGACGTGACATAAACGAATGCCAACCGAGCAACGATATAAACGTCCACTCACTCGACCCACTTGTACCACCAATAGTTATGATGGAAGAACAAAAAATACAAGAACAACTAGATGCATTGAACCTAACGCTCTCTCTACCAACTATAAATCTCAAAGAAATCTATGACTTTGCCTCATTGTTATTTTATCCTCCACTTTTAAGTATAGAGTAGAAAACATAGTTGGTTGAACCCGCAAATTCACTAGCCTTGCCCAAAATCGGTGATTAGGATCCACAAATTCCAAGGATTAGAGTTCAAGTCGGCAACACAACAGAAGGTTCAATACCAAGACAAGTTTTTGTAGAAATTTTAATACAAATAATGTATTTCCTGGATTCTTTTGATCTAACAATTATATGCCATTGTTAAATACAGAACTGCTTCTACAACTATTCTTGCGAAATTTAAAACACGATCGCCAATTGCAATATCAAGAAGAAAGATCAATCACACATAACATAGATGTTTTTACCAGGAAAGCATAAAGCTAAAAACCTCGCTATCATATATTATGTATATATCATGGATCATGAAACAATCTCATACAAAACTCTAATCCAAGAGCTCTCAATACAATATACAATTGTCTCACACTGTCATACAAAAATTGACAAATTCATGTGCCAATTTATTGCTTCCAGACAACCTGCCTCCTCTGCACAATCCTTGCTGATGGAAATCCCTGCAATGAATGAATCCCTCTTGCCTAGGTTGTGCATTCCTCATGGGAACATCCAATGTGTGTGTGGTTGCATGAGTGCACTCATTAATGTCACAACTGATAGTCGAATTGTCCCTTTCACATGTTATCTCAACTGGGTCTCCACTGGATCTGACATGCATGCAGTTAATAGTGGTAAATCTTTAGTTGCATGTGAGACCACTGATTGTGAATTAATTAATAATTAATTCACTGATCTCTCACTATTGTAATTTCAGTTACAACTAGTACAGCTAAGCTTAACTCACTTAACTAAGTTAAACTACTTTACAACTCACATAACTACACATATAACTCTGTTACAACTTCGAATCACTCAGTTACAACTAATTCGACTTGCATGTCCCACCAGTCAACCTTTGAACTCAAATTTTCTATAGCTAACTGATTTGCCACTTCAGTTAACTATTTCCAAGTGCTCATTGAGAATAGATTAATATTTATTGTCCAACTATTATTAAGGGATAATAATAGTCGACATACATCTATAAATAGAATTCACTCACCATCTATAAATAGACATCATCTATAAATAGAATTTTCTCATCATCTAAAAATAGACTTCCACCTAAAAATAGCATGAGGCTCCGTCCTAGTGTAGGTGCATGATTTTCACTAGGATCTTCTTGTTGAATCTCAACACTCCCTCTCAACAAGAAAGGGATTATCGTTCACCCCGATCCTGTCTCTATGGTAATCAAATTTCCTCCTGGTGAGCACCTTCGTCAAAATGTCTGCATCCTGATCTTCCGTAGGAATGTACTGGAGCAACATGATCTTCCACTGCACACAATATCTGATATGATGATGTCGGATATATATATTCTTAGATCTATCATGAAACACACGATTAATCAAGAGTTTAATGCAACTCTGATTATCACAATGAATCATTGTTGGATCTAAATGAGAACCAAACAAACCAACCAAGATCTTTCTCATCGAGATAGCCTCACATGCAACTTGAATCGCTGCCATGTATTTTGCTTCCTCTGAACTGAGTGCCACGGATCTTTGTTTCCTTCTATATCAAGAAACAACTGTAGATCAGATACTAAAGATCCCCCCTGATGTGCTTTTTTTGTCCGTTGGGTTGCCTGTCAAATCTGCATCTGTGACGCCATGCAACTTCACCTCATCCGTATGTTTGTACCATAATCCATAGTCAAATGTGCCCCTTAGGTGTAACACCCTGTTTCCCCCAGCTTGTAAATATAACTGGACTGGCCAAGAACTATGGAAAAATCATAAATGTGAATATGTGATGTAAATGGACCTTGAGGAAAAGGTCAATAAATGTGAATGACATTTTGAACTTATTGCAGG
>ML782008.1:207423-218493 GCA_009831015.1 Picea engelmannii | reverse complement strand
TAGTCTATACATATGATCAAGGAATTATGTAATAAAGTGACATCATCTTTATGGGAAAGGGACATATTACTGTATTGAATTAATTGAAAGAGAAACTTACAACCTGAGCCTTGATGTCATAGGTCTCCTTTCGATGGCTTCCATCTCTGACACACACACTTGCTCATGCATGAAGAAAATCAACTACTTGTGATGACCTTGATGTTGTCTCTTGTTGTTGTAGCATCAGTCCTCCATACAGTCTTGCACTGATTCTCTAATCAATATCTTGCTAACTTGTTGCTTGCTTAACTTCTTAACCTTTTCCATGAGCAATCTCCTCAATATATAGGAAGAGATAGATTAGTTACTTGGATAGGGAATGATCCCAAGATATCTGGAATGTCAGTACTTGAATAACCACTCGAAAGCCAACTCACCCTTCTAGAAGGTTCGAGATCTTTATATTTTTCCCCTTTAAGAGCATGTTCGCACCCTAACCATGAGTACAGTGCGAGAAGTTCGCACCCCAGCTTAAGGTATCCTGCGGGAATCAAGCATTCTCGTAGGAGAATATATAAGTAGCCTGCGAACATGTTTCAAAATGTGAGTTCTGGAAGAAGACAACTGTAACTTTTCTCAGGAAAGTATTCTTGGTAAAGAGCTTGATCTTCCATTATCATGATATCATCATGACATCATCACAATGACCAAATTTGTGGATAACAGTCTCGTACTCCCTCCAACAGGATCCTTCTCTCCTTTGCCACTTTCTTTTGCCATGCATCAAGATTTGCAGCATCTGCAACATCTGGCTGAGGAACATCTTTGTCAACGAATTCCTTCAAGCCATTGTCTTCGAGCACTGCCTCCATCTTGTCCTTCCAAGCAATGTAGTTCGATAGTCCCTTGAGTGAATACTCTAACCTCAAGCCATTGAAATCCATTTCGATCTTGAATCACCTGTAGCACCAAGAAATTATTTCTACAAATTCGAATTCTATCCAATCACAAACTCAGCTTCTGCAATTTCCTGAGCTCTGATACCATGTAGAAATTTTAATACAAATAATGTGTTTCCTGGATTCTCCCAATCTAACAATTATATGCCACTATTAAATACAGAATCGCTTCTACAAATATTCTTGTGGAATTTAAAACACGATTGCCAATTGCAATATCAAGAAGAAAGATCAATCACACATAACACAGATGTTTTTACCGAGAAAACATAAAGCTAAAAAACCCACTATCGTATATTATGTATATATCATGGATCATGAAAAAATCTCATACAAAACTCTAATCCAAGAGATCTCAGTACAATATACAATCATCTTACACTGTCATACAAAAATTGACAAATTCATGTGCCAATTTACTGCTTCGAAACAACCTGCCTCCTCTGCACAATCTCTGTTGATGGAAATCCCTGCAATGAATGAATCCCTCTTGCCTAGGATGTGCATTCCTCATAGGCACATACAATGTGTGTGTGGTTTCATGAGTGCATTCATTAATGTCACAATTGATAGTCAAACTATCCCTTTCACCTGTTATCTCAATTGGGTCTCCACTGGATCTAACATGCATGTAGTTAACAGTGGTAAATCTTTAGTTTCATGTGAGACCACTGATCGTGAATTAATTAATAATTAATTCACTGATCTCTCACTAGTGTAATTTCAGTTACAACTAGTACAACTGAGCTTAACTCACTTAACTGGGTTAAACTACTTTACAACTCACACAACTACACATATAACTCTGTTACAACTTCGAATCACTTAGTTACAACTAATTCGACTTGCATGTCCCACCAGTCAACCTTTGAACTCAAATTTCATATAGCTAACTGATTTGCCACTTCAGTTAACTATTTCCAAGTGCTCATTGAGAATAGATTAATATTTATTGTCCAACTATTATTAAGGGATAATAATAGTCGACATACATCTATAAATAGAATTCGCTCACCATCTATAAATATAATTTTCTCATCATCTAAAATATACTTCCACCTAAAAATAGTCTGAGGCTCCATCCTAGTGTAGGTGCATAATTTTCACTAGGATCTTCTTGTTGAATCTTAACAGTTTTTGACAGAGCGACTGCAACGCAGCTACAAATCTGGATGTATAATATCCAACATTCAAAGATGGAGGAAGCATACTGGACCAAACACTGTCAAAAATTCATAGAATGGGAAATGATGGAAAGCATCTAGAAAGAAGAAACTGAATTCCCAAAAAAATAAGGGATTAGACACATCCTTGGCACTCTGAATATCACTAACATGGGACAATGGAAGGAAGAAGCAACAAAATTCATTGTTAGTCGGTATCATCAAGGATACCTATGGTTGGATCAACCAATAGAAATAATCGGTGGTCTCATATATTGAATCATGGGCATTCTGAGGACAAGAGACAAGGTATCGAAGTCGACCAACACCAGTGACTGGATGCAATTTTTTACGGGGTCGACAACAACTAAAAACTCTAGGGGTTTGCTAATCAATAAAATTACCGACTTAAGATCGCACTAAAATGTAATAATAATATCTTTGTTCTTCACACCAGCAGGTAGGGTTTCATATTTAAATATGAAAATGGTCGAAGAAATAACACAAGTCTATCACAATGCATAAAGGTTCAACTGGTAGGAACACATAGCCAACATGATCATAACCAACTACAAGTAACTTCAAGATTCGAGCAAGGCCATCAAATTTCCTTCATTCCTAATTTGTATAGAAATGGAACAATATGGTCCTCTCGAAGAACCAACATTCACAACTAAGAATACCCTGACAATAGAGAAGTACAAAGTCTTCTCATCTAATCAAACAGGTACCTCAAATTCACTTCCACCACAAGAGATATTTTGACTATGGGTCGCAGGTTTTGAAAGATAGTACACATTGATGGCAGGTCAAAGAAGTAATCCATCAAGCACTTCCATCACCCTGTCATATTCAACTCGACCTTGACTACAAAAAGATGTGTTGTGGAGTCGCGTTGGTACCAAAGCCAAAATAACTGCACTACCAACCGACAGTGGAAGAAATTTTCACAGAACTGGAAAGAAAAATCAAACATAACCTAGAAATCCCCCTTAAAGCACAATAGAAAGGGGTACCTGTAGTATTACCATTGACCGAAGGGGAGAACGAAGAATAAAGAGAAGCATCTCTCTACACAATTCCTTTTTTTGAATATTTACAAGCCTCCACAATTGTACCTACAAGTTCATCCCCAGAAAAAATAAAGCAACCGACCAAAAACAACAAGGGGAAGAAGGCTTCCGAGGAAGATGCACTAGAGATCGACACAGAGGAAATTTAGAGAGAAACATTCCAATCGAATGAGGGAATCAACTTCAACGACCACATCATCCAAGAGAAAATGACAAGTATTACCACTAATATCACTGAGAAGTTAAAGAAAACCCACCAAGACACGACCATCATGAAAAAAACATACATCTCCTTGGTCAGACTAGAAATGAAGGAGGTTTTCTAGAAATATAAGAAACAAAAGCAGTAGGTCAAGAACATCAAGAGCATGCTTAGGCAAATCAAAACAAGAGCGGCCAAAAGACATAAAAACTTAGAAAGAACAACTACTTATGTCATCTCAAAAAATGTCACAATAAACACTACAAAATGGGAAATAAGGCCAAAAGCAACACGAAGTAATAAAAGGACACTCAATGTAGCAAATAACCTAACCAGGGAGTCACCTCTAGTAGAGCCAATGTCGATCATAAAAGAATTTCCAACAAAGAAAAAGAAGAGGCAACTCATAATCATTGAGTCGTCAGAAGCAACAAAGTCAGATCATCCAGTCGAGACAGAGGATGTCAAGATAGAAACCCTAAACATAGAGAAACTAGGTTCAGTAAAGGAAATCGACACTGAGTCAATACAATATTAGTCGGCTAGAGAAAAAAAAATCACCACAACAACCAATTGAATCAATACAAGGAGGCAAGCCAAAAAATCAAACACAAAAGTAGGCATTTCATCAGTTTAAGGCATTGGATCAACATGAAGACATCTTGTGGATAGCTGAGACACATCAAGTCGAGGTTTGCGAGAGTGCTAAGGAAGAAGAGCCAAAAAGCAGCATCCCAAGAATAAAAACATAAAGATTGGAAAATATGCAGACTAATAGGACTTTACCTGAGGTAAATCCTATTGATTCTAAGAAGATTAACAAAAAAGCGCCAGATCTACAGGACAAAGGGGATATGGAGGTGCAAAAAAATCAACAAGAGGAGGAAGAAAAATAATAAAAAAAGTGAACATAGCATTCCGATGACACAACAGATAGTAACAAAAGATGGTCAATCGTCCAAATATGCATATAAAAGAAAGAAACATAAGTCACCCATGATTATTATCAGAATAACTAGAACAACTACTCCATCAGGTTCCTCGGTTGAGGTCTCATTTGACCCAACCACTATTTTCGACAAACACTTATTCGACTTACGTGGATACATTTCGAAAGAATCATCAAGGAGATGGAAGAAGGTGCTCAAAAAAGGAAGTCGGGTCGAGAAACTAAAAAAAGAGCAAAAGAACATCTTCAATGGATGCAGAGAAACAGTCAGGTTGCATGAGGGGATATAATAGATACCAGAAGCACATAACCCCTTAGAAGGATTTAAAGTGATAATCAACAGAATGATCAAAATCAATATAGACTACCAACAACAAGTAGCGACTCTGCAAAGAGAAAAAGAATAAGTTGAAAAACAACGCGACTTAGCATCCAAGGAAATTCAGACTGCTCGGGAGCAAATGGACACAACATTAGAAACAAAACGAAATAATCTAAAAGGATTCAAGTAGAACATAGATAAATTGAACAAAAAAGATAGCACACTGAATTTTGTGGTAAGTGAATGATCGACCCATTTTGCATATGCATTTAGTAAATGTCGGATACAAAAGGCTGCAATTGATGGTATAGAAAGAGAAGAAACTTGGCCACTGATAGAAAAATAAAAGAATCCCTCACCACATAGTTGGAAAAAGAAAAAGAAACATAGCTACAATTATCACAACAAGAACAAGAATGATAGAAGGAGGGACAAAGAGTGCATTTGGAAACCAACCAAGCAACTAGTCTTCTCAGCCAACTCAAATATAAAATGCAGGCCACACAATAGAAATTTGACCAAGATTTGGGTACATTTTAGACATCAAGTATAGCAGATAAAGTCAACTTGATTTCCCAGTCGAAAATACTAAATTTTGAAGCACAACAGGAGATCGACACATGGTGTGACTTCATACAACAAACAAAGCATTCAACCCCTAGCATTATTCAAACCACCTTCAAAGTCAGTACATAAAGTGAAAAGAGCAAGGAAGTCGACGAATCCAACAGGGGAAGTCTAGGCACAACAGAGAAGTCAGAAAGAGTACTTTAATTCAGTCCACCATATAAATATTTTGTCTCCTCTTCATGCATCTCTCTCTCTCTCTCTCTCTCTCTCTCTCTCTCTCTTCATCTTCTACTTCTCAATATTGTAATTTTGTAATCAAAATATGAAAAAATAATTTTGTATAACCCCCACTTGCTTGGGACGAGCAAGGAATTGAGGTGGGGGGAGATGTTGTAGGGGCTAGTTGACTATGTTGACTAGACGTAACGGTCGACTAAGAACTAGTTGGTCGACCAACGCAGTTAGAAGTAGAGGTCAGTCATAGTATCTGTTAACCGACCGACCCAAGAAGTGAAGTAGTTACAATTGCCTGAAAGAGGTATTTTTATAGAAAGATTTGCCTCACCCCATGCAACTTTCTGAGAAGGCCTTTTCCATTTCCCTATGTACCCTTGAAGTCCCTTTTTGGAATTCCCATAAAAAAAAAAATCATATTTTTCCACCTATACGTGCCCTAACAACTATACAACATGCGTACATGTAGGTTTCACCATTACAAACCATGTACATCAGGTTTTGTGCCCAAAACTAAAAAACGGTGTCAGGTTTCCATGTCACGTCACGAGATCCATGATCCTTGACCTTCCATATACTGGAAACGTTTCGAATCGGTCCTTCAGTTCCATTTGAAGGCTATAAATGGGCTATATCCAAGCTGTGGAAAGAAGGAGAAGAATTCAACTTTGAGAGAAACTTTACTCTAGAGAAATTATTCACTTCATATTGAGTCTACATCTCTTTGTCCTTTTAAGTCTGAACACATGGTTCAACCCCAAGCTCTTCCCTATTTGATGGAGAACCTCATTGTCTCTCTTATATGAGCTTGCCTTTGGTGGAGGATTGAAGTGGTGGAGTCCCAGCTGGAAGGGACTTAGTTTCTCGGTTCTAAGATGTGCCGCCACAGAAGTTTGTCATTCATACACTTTTGTTGATCATATTTTAATAGAAATACTCTTTTCTCGTCCAATTAATGTCTTGCAAATATTTGAATTGTTATGCCATGGGCATATTTGTTATGACTATTGATGGATTATGCTATTATATGTGCTAACTTTATATATTATCACCATACTCTTTTGTATCTTGGTTGTCGAGGACAATTTGCGGGTATATAGATTTAAGACAAGTGCTCAATGGTGGACTTCATCGAACATTTGAATGAGGTAGGATATTTATCTTGTCTTGTTAGCATGTTTGTTTATATATCATACTTGAGATTAGAGTTGATTTCTGTAGTAATTTCCATCTGTTGTGTTTTACCTCATGCTATAGAGTGATTTTCCTCATAACAGAATTGACGACCATACTGGGGAGGGAATCTTATTTTCAGGGTTTGGAGTGTGTTTCTCCTTTGATTGCTCTCAGTTAGCTTGATTTTTCTTGTCGTTTGATTGCTTGACAACCTATTTTCATTTTGAGTATGAGTTTCTTGGACTTATCCTTAACCTGGCAGTGTTTTAATACATTTACACGAGTTTTCCATTGACAAACTAATACATACGTGAGATGTCATTCTATAGGGTGCATACATACGCGGTTTTTTCTTAAATAGTCGCGTACGTCATTATTGTTTGCTTGATTGTTGAGTTTGGAATTTGATGAATAAGTTTTGATGGTTGCTAAGTCTTCTTGGGTCTCTGTCATGACTGTTAAGTGCCTGCAGAGTGATACAAAACCTTTCTTTGGTTGAATTTTCGGGTGGTTTTTCTTTCTCATCATCTTTCTCATTGGTTGTCCTTGCATCTTGGGCTGGGTGTTTGCCTCTTGATATCTTGCTTGGTTTTTCTTACAATAGGGTTTTTATATCAAGATGTTGTTCAGTCCTTTCATTTTCATTTCTTTATACTGAAAATACAAAAAATATACATTTTTCATTATGGAATTTGATACTTTGGGTTCTTATTATTGATCTTGATACTGTTGGCATGTTTTATAGGCAGCGTATGCTTGTCATTGATGGAAAGTACAACAACGATGATGGCTTAAGTACAAAAACGATGATCAACAACGCAGTGATAATCAGGGAAGAGAAGCAACCGTGATCGTTGGATCAACAATTCAGAATTCCCGATGGTTGTCAGATCTCAATGTAGACAAGAGGAGAACGAAGATATGGAGGATAGATCTCGGGCGTTAGATCCGAGTGCAGGGTTCGACCACCGTTGGATCCAGGAGAGCCTGGACATTCTTTAAAGTGCTAGGAGAAGCGGGCTTACAAAATCCCGAAAGCAGGAGGACCGTCCATCTTCGAGTAGGGCACGTGGCGAAAGATCATCGTTTCACTGACTGGAAAGTCAAAGGAACGGGGTTTCCTAACCTGCTGAATTCACGAAATGTGAAACCCCGAAGTAAACTTCGTTTCAGAGTTTCAGAAATTGGGAGATGGAGAAGTCATAGACTATCAACATTAGGAGTCCCGAAGTGCCGAAATGTGAAATCCCGAAACAAGACACGTCGGCAAACCACGTCAGCTAAGAACACGTGGCACAACCAGGCAATGACAAGTGTCAAGATGATTCAACATTTCAGGCACATGTAAGTCACGAATCAGAGTGACACATGGCAGTTATTCGACATGTCTCAATCCACGTGTGACGTCAACAGGTTTACATCACTTTAGAGTTTTGGGGATTGAGAGTTGGAGATGTCAAAGAATATTAACCACAGGAATCTCGAAATCGTGACTTAATCTGAGCCGTCAGATCAAGGGTTGATCGGGACCGTTGAACCCACGCCATTTCGGGGTTTTGGGGATCGCGACTTGGAGAGTCAAGATGCCTCATATGCAGATTCACGAAATGTGAAATCGCGAAAGTGCCTTATGCATAAGGCCATGGTCACAGCCCTTGGTCACATCAGCGAGAGATGGCGGAAAGAGCTAGAGAAACCAAGCTCCTTTTCAGGGATCGCGATTGGGACTGTCGAGACACATGGTCACACGAATGTTGAATTGTCGAATGTCGAAATGCCGAAATGAATGCAAGATCCCATGGAATCAATCCAACGGTGCAGGTGAATTTGAACAAGATCGGAGGGCTACTGTAGCATGGCACAGTGTAACTGCCAGAAACCACTGATGGTTTCTGCCAGACGACTCGAAGACACTTCGGGATGATTGACAGAGGAGGTGAAGAGTATCTGGGAATATTCAAGAGGGATGAAGATGTTCGTGGAGGTGATTGATAGCTGGATGAGCATTGAGGCCTGTAACTGAAACAGGAAGGTGAGCTCGACTGTCACAGAGAAGACGAAGAGTCTCAAACTGCTAGAGAGGCTGAGGAATCTTAGGATAACATACAGTGATGTTGAACGAGTGGTAAATGACCAGATAAGCTTAAGAGTCACGATGATGATCAGACAGAGCACTCAAGTTGTGGAGGAATTTGGCACGGAGTGAGCATGCATAGGCATTGCGAATATTGCATGCACAAAGACAAAAGAGACTATAAGAATGCTAAACAAAGAAGAGATAAGAGTTGTCGTTGTGTAGGGGAATTCAGGTGTGTACAAGGAGGCAGAACGTGAGAGAAGAAATGCATAGTCGAGGAATGGTGCATTGAAGGGATATGGTGCATAGAGCATAAAAGGCAGAAGAACAGAAAGTGATAGAGGTGTGCAGAAGACATTGATGCAGACAGGGAAAAGAAGTGTAACAAAACAACGACAGGGCCGGTAAACCATTGAATAATTTTATATCGCTGTAATAAGTTTTAGTAACAAAGAATTTATAATTCAGGGTGGTTGGGAGGTGCTAGGGAGGATTGGTGTCCTCAAAAGTTCAAGTGGGTGCTTGAACACAGGGAGTTGGTGCTTCCTTCTAGTTGGTGCTAGAGAAACCAAGGAGTTGGTGCTTCCCTCTAGTTGGTGCTAGAGAAACCAGGGGGTTGGTGCTTCCTTCTAGTGGGTGCTAGAGAAAACAGAGAGTTGGTTCTCTCAGCAAGTTGCAGCTTGCAAAAACAGAGGTTGTAGCCTCACAATGAGTTGGTGCTCATATGTATGATAATGTAAAGAATGTAGATAATACTTATCATATAAAGAAAAAGAGGTTTTTACCTTATATGGGTTTCCTCGGGAATTATCTATCTCTGTTTTCTCATATATGTGACTAATGTTGAATGTGCCTTTGTTTATTTCCCATTATTGTGATCATCATTGAGTGCCATGTAAAGATTTTAAAAGACGCATAATTGTTTAAGCACGGTAACAACTGATTCACCCCCCCTCTTAGTTGTCCAACAATTGGTATCAGAGCCGGCCCCTTTTTATCTAAGGGTAGATCCTAGAGCTTAAACATGTCAAGCCAGGAAGGAAATTCAACCAATAAGGCCCCTCTATTCAATGGAACAAACTTTGCCTTCTAGAAAGTTAGAATGAGAACCTACATAATGGCTTTAGGTGCAGATGTCTGGGATGTGGTAGATACTGGTTATGTAAAGCCAATTGTGCTAGCTAATAAGGATGACAAACTAGAATTTAGCTTCAACGCTAAGGCTATGAATGATATCTTGAGTGGCCTTGCAAAAGAAAAATTTGTAAAAGTTATGCACCTAGGAACTGCCAAAGAAATGTGGGACAAACTCATTAGCAGTTATGAGGGTAATGAGAAGGTAAAGGATGCAAAGATTCAAACCACAGAATACAGTTTGAACAGCTGAAGATGAAGGAAGATGAAACTGTTGGAAAATACTCTCTGAGAGTAGAAGAAATGGTAAATGCAATGAAGGCACTTGGTGAAGCAATTGGGGAACCTTCTTTAGTTCAGAAAATCTTGAGATCTCTCCCAGATAGGTTCAACCCAAAGGTCTTGCTCTAGAAGAACTTAATGATCTAAAAACCTTGCAGTTTGACCAACTTCTAGGAACATTGATAGCATATGAAATGAGAATAGTTAAAGATAAACCCACCTCCAGAGAAGCATCATTTAAAGTAGACAAGAATGAGGATTCTGAGACCGATGAAATTGAAGCAAAATTTGTGAAGAGACTGAACAAGGGATCAGGCAAATACAAAGGTAAACTGCCTTTCAAATGCTTTAACTATGGTAGGATAGGTCATTTTTAAAATAAATGTCCCCACAAAGGAAAGGATCAAACTTGTGATGATGAGGAGAAATACAAACACAGAAATTTGTTTAAAGAGAATAACTTTAAGAAGAAAAGTCTTTGTGCAAACAATGATGATGATCCTTCAGATGATGAAGACAATGATTCATCTATGGAAGATAAACTAAATGACTTCATACTTATGGCCAAAGAGGACTATGACAATAATAGCACAGGGAGTGATGTTAATGAAGAAGAAGTTGCGGTTGACATGGAAGGAGAACTGATCAGTGCATTGGAAGAGATTGACAGACTAAGAATCAAGAACAGAAAGCAAAGACAATTGTTGATACAGTTTGAGAAAGACAGTAAAGAACCTAATAAAGACCTTGTCCTACTAAAAGTAGAATTGGAAGAGGCAAAGAAAATCGAAGAGATTCTGAAACAACAGCTATAAGAAAAGAAGGCAAGATGTGAATCATTAGAAAAAGAAGTAGTGAAAACAAGGAAAGAAATGGAGAAGTTTCAAGCCTTGTATAATCAGAATCTGTCAAGTATCAAAGCCTCAGAAGGATTAGCCACCATTCTG
>ML782008.1:174746-201742 GCA_009831015.1 Picea engelmannii | reverse complement strand
GAAGATGAAGGAAGATGAAACTGTTGGAAAATACTTTCTGAGAGTAGAAGAAATGGTAAATGCAATGAAGGCACTTGGTGAAACAATTGGGGAACCTTCTTTAGTTCATAAAATCTTGAGATCCCTCCCAGATAGGTTCAACCTGAAGGTCTCTTCTATAGAAGAAATTAATGATCTAAAAACCTTGCAGTTTGACCAACTTCTAGGAACATTGAGTGCATATGAAATGAGAATAGTTAAATATAAACCCACCTCCAGAGAAGCATCATTTAAAGCAGAGAAGAATGAGGATTCTGAGCCCGATGAAATTGAAGCAAAATTTGTGAAGAGACTGAAGAAGGTATCAGGAAAATACAAAGGTAAACTGCCTTTCAAATGCTTTAACTGTGGTAGGTAGGTCATTTTGCAAATAAATGTCCCCACAAAGGAAAGGATCAGAATTGTGATGATGAGGAGAAATACAAACACAGAAATTCTAGTCCTATTCCTAATGTTCCTCGATGGAGTAATCAACCAGGTGAACAAGTTGTTTCTTATGTTTCGTCCTTTACACCTACCTCCTCCACACTGATTCCGACCAACACATTTGGCATGAAGACTCCACTTCTATCCTCCATATTTCCACCTGGAGGAGGTCAGTTTCATACTTTGGGAAATTCCCAACATGGAGCTACTCCGGATGGGCGAAATATTTACAACCCTCATCATAACATTCCTACTGGAATGGTGCCCAACCAACCCTTTATGAATCAGTTTGGATGGGGGTTTTTATAATCCTGGACATAGCCATGGTGCATACTAGAACCTTGGATGGGTTACGATCCCCCAACATCAATCTTTATCGGGAGCTTGGGGCCAAATGTCGCAACCCCAACTTCCCTTTATGGACATGCTTAATTTTCTAGACTTGTCAAGATTAATGAATGACCCGGTGCGTCATGACCAAACATGGCCCCTCGTCCCCACCAAGCTTCCTTCGGATATTCCAAAATTTGAGGGCAAGACTGGTAAGGATATTGGTGATCACATCACTAATTTCCATCTTTGGTTCTCTTCCAATTTCCTTAACGATGATTCTATTCGTTTAAGATTGTTTAAGCACACCCTCAAAGGGTTTGCAACAAAATGATACATAGAGCTACCAGGGGGTACATACGGGAATTGTAATTAGATGGTTCTAGTTTTCCTCAACCACTTCCAATTACTAGTTCATTACGATGCCGACATAGAAATTTTGTCGGCCCTCCTCCAAGACAAAGCCACCCATATCTCAGATCACATCCAAGAGTGGCATACACAGAAGAGGTTGATCAAATCTTACATTCCTCCAGAGTTTCTATTGGAATGGTTTCTTAAGTCTTTACTGCCTTATATTTCAAAGGATGTCTCTACATTTGGGGTAACATATGAAGAGGAATCAATTTTCAAATCTCAACAGTTAGATCTCATATATGCTCAATCTAAGATGTTATACAAAATTCTTCTTTATGCACTGAGGTCAAACTACGACCCTAGGAAGAAGCTCGGGCCTCATGTCGATGGAATTATAGGCTCCATAAATGTTAAATCTACAGACTTGGTGAAAAACCAGTTGAAAGAGTTGTCTCTAAGCCATTATGTAGGAGGACAAGCTTCGTCTATGTCCTCCACTCCCACTGAGTCGACGGATGTACATTCTATGTAGTCGTCGACCAACCCGAATGGTAACCAACAACCAGGAAGGAATAAAAGGAAAGGACATGGTAATAATCGTAAGGGTGGGAGGAATAATGATAATAAACCCAAGGACAACACTAACAATGATATATTGAAGGTTAATGATGGTGAGGGTAAGAAAGAGAAGAGAAAGGTGAAATTCCCTTATAGTCTTTGTACTAATGATCACCTTGCCCACTTGTGCCCCAAACTCGAGGAAAATGCGAGGATTTTATCTCTACCATCGGTTGTGCTGAATAATCCTTTTCCACATAATAAACACATGGCCTCGAGCTCCTCTAACATTGAAAATGCGACGAGTGGGAGTTGAAACCCACCATCGTAGGACAGTGACTGTCTATGCATAAATATGGTCATCACTCAGATTAATGTAGCCACTCGGTCTCGTGATTACAGTTATTCACAGGTTGTTCCAGGTCTAGAGTCTCCCCCTCCTCCAGAGACACATTTACAGATCGAAAAGCCAGAGCCTTCTCCTCATATTACTAAATGATTACTCAATCTCTCTACCCACAACCCTAATGCAAGATCTGCCCAGAACTACTCTATTGTTGAGGATTTTTGTCAAACCCCTTGTGTGATGTCGTCTTTGGAGGTACTCCAGATGTGTCCTTCACAGAGGAATGCCTTGTTATCTACGTTAGGATATTTAGACCCTTGTGGCTCTAATTTTATCAAGTTTGACGTCACGTATGTGAAGCCTCGCTTGCCTTACCACGTGGCCTTTCAAATACATGTGGATTGCTCAAAGTATACCATCAAACGTATTGTTATTGATGAAGGCGTTGCAACGTGTGTGATGTCCCTAACCTGCTGGAAATCCATTGGCTCTCCAACCCTCTTTCAATCCCCGACCATGTTGACTGCATTTGATGGTCGTTATTTCCATTCCCACGATATTCTTTCTAAATTTTCGTTCCAGTTAGGTGGGAAGACAGTGGAGGTGGTTGATGCGCCCCTCAACTATAACTTATTACTAGGGTGTAACTGGAATTATTATATGACTAAGATTGTATCGTCTATTTTCCATACTTTAGGTTTTCCTCACGATGGGAAAATCATGATGACGATTAGTTGTCCTTTGCGCACACTAGCCCCAATGCATTAGTTGGACCTTCGATCCCCGTGATCGAAATTCTCAGCCGACAATTGAGGATATCGATGTTAAAATGTATTCCTCCCTTATGGGTAGCTTTGATTTCGTGGCACCAATTCATCATATATATGCCATGTCTAGGAGGTATGATTCGTTAATGAGGTTTTTTCCTTTCTGCACTTCATATTTTAACGATCCTTGGACCCTACCTTCCCTGAACTTGTCTTGTGAAGGCCAGTCACATATTGGAATGGTGATTCCACTGTCGGCGGTAGAGATAGTGTATCATGATATTATCGGCTCTGTTTTCGACCTAGATCATGTCTTCTCACAGATGGATGAGGATCATGTTCTCCATCCCATATGGGCCACTTCATCATCTTGCTCACATGATCACCTCAATGATACTTTACCTTCAGATGAAGAAATCATAGAGACCATGAATGATTCTGATAGACCATGGGATGATATGCATCATATCTCTTAATTCCTCCAAGAGCTTCTTAGGATTGAATAAGACAATTTTAGATCTACGTTGAGTAAGATATTAGGTCACGTCATAGTTCCACTTGATACGCACAAAAACTATGTCGAAGGAAACATGGCGAGTATTTCTCCTTCCCTCACAATCGACATCTCTCATATTTCTGGTAAAATTGAGTCTAATCCTACTCCTAATGTTCCTCGATGGAGTAATCAACCAGGTGAACAAGTTATTTATTATGTTTCATCATTTACACCTACCTCCTCCACACTGATTCCGACCAACACGTTTGGCATGAAGACTCCACTTCTATCCTCCATATTTCCACCTCGAGGAGGTCAATTTCATAATTTGGGAAATGCCCAACATGGAGCTACTCTGGATGGGGGAAATATTTACAACCCTCATCATAACATTCCTACTGGAATGGTGCCCAACCAACCCCTTATGAATTAGTTTGGAGGGGGGTTTTTATAATCCTGGACAGGGCCATGGTGCATACTAGAACCCTGGATGGGTTATGATCCCCCAACATCAATCTTTATCAGGAGCTTGGGGCCAAATATGGCAACCCCAACTTCCATTTATGGACATGCTTAATTTTCCAGACTTGTCAAGATTAATGAATGACCCAATGCGTCATGACCAAACATGGCCCCTTGTCCCCACCAAGCTTCCTTCGGATATTCCAAAATTTGAGGGCAAGACTGGTAAGGATATTGGTGATCACATCACTGATTTCCATCTTTGGTTCTCTTCCAATTTCCTTAACGATGATTCTATTCATTTAAGATTGTTTAAGCACACCCTCAAAGGGTTTGCAACAAAATGGTACATAGAGCTACCAGGGGGTACGTACGGGAATTTTAATCAGATGGTTCTAGTTTTCATCAACCACTTCCAATTACTAGTTCATTACGATGCCGACATAGAAATTTTGTTGGCCCTCCACCAAGACAAAGCCACCCATATCTCATATCACATCCAAGAGTGGCGTAGACAAAAGAGGTTGATCAAATCTTACATTCCTCCAGAGTTTCTATTGGAATGGTTTCTTAAGTCTTTACTGCCTTATATTTCAAAGGATGTCTCTACATTTGGGGTAACATATGAAGAGGAAGCGATTTTCAAATCTCAACAGTTAGATCTCATATTTGCTCAGTCTGAGATGTTATACAAAATTCTTCCTGATGCACTGAGGTCAAACTACGACCCTAGGAAGAAGTCTGGGCCTCATGTCGATGGAATTATAGGCTTCACAAATATTAAATCTATATACTTGGTGACAAGCCAGTTAAAAGAGTTGTCTCTAAGCCATTATGTAGGAGGACAAGCTTCGTCTATGTCCTCCACTCCCACTCAGTCGACGGATGTACATTCTATGTAGTTGTCGACCAACTCGAATGGTAACCAACAACCAGGAAGGAATAAAAGGAAAGGACATGGTAATAATCGTAAGGGTGGGAGGAATAATGATAATAAACCCAAGGACAACGCTAAAAATGATATATTGAAGGTTAATGATGGTGAGGGTAAGAAAGAGAATAGAAAGGTGAAATTCCCTTATAATCTTTGTATTGATGATCACCTTACCCAATTGTACCCCAAACTTGAGGAAAATGCGAGGATTTTATCTCTACATCCGGTTGTGCTGAATAATCCTTTTCCACATAATAAACACATGGCCTCGAACTCCTCTAACATTTAAAATGTGGCGAGTGGGAGTCAAAACCCACCATCGTAGGACAGTGACTGTCTATGCATAAATATGGTCATCACTCAGATTAATGTAGATACTCGGTCTCGCGATTACAGTTATTCACAGGTTGTTCCAGATCTAGAGTCTCCCCCTCCTCCGGAGACAAATTTACAGATCGAAAAGCCAGAGCCTCCTCCTCATATTACTAAAGGATTACTCAAAATCTATACCCACAACCCTAATGCTAGAGCTACCCAGAACTACTCTATTGTTGAGGATCTGTGTCAAACCCCTTGGGTGATGTCGTCTTTGGAGATACTC
Organism: Picea engelmannii; assembly: GCA_009831015.1. Taxonomy (NCBI): domain Eukaryota; kingdom Viridiplantae; phylum Streptophyta; class Pinopsida; order Pinales; family Pinaceae; genus Picea; species Picea engelmannii. The sequence goes on along the minus strand of ML782008.1, from coordinate 196,426 downwards.
CAGATGTGTCCTTCACAGAGGAATGCCTTGTTATCTACGTTAGGAGACTTAGACCCTTGTGGCTCTAATTTTATCAAGTTTGATGTCACGTATGTGAAGCCTCGCTTTCCTTACCACGTGGCCTTTCAAATACAAGTGGATTGCTCAAAGTATACCATCAAACGTATTGTTATTGATGAAGGCGTTGCAATGGGTGTGATGTCCCTAACCTGCTAGAAATCCATTGGCTCTCCAACCCTCTCTCAATCCTCGACCATGTTTACCGCATTTGATGGTCATTATTTCCATTCCCACGATATTCTTCCTACCTTTTCGGTCGATTTAGGTGGGAAGACAGTGGAGGTGGTTGATGCGCCCCTCGACTATAACTTATTACTAGGGTGTAACTAGAATTATTATATGACTGCAATCGTATCATCTATTTTCCATACTTTATGTTTTCCTCACGATGGGAAAATCGTGATGACGATTAGTTGTCCTTTGCGCACACTAGCCCCAGTGCATCATTTGGACCTATGATCCCTGTGATCGAAATTCTCAGCCGACAATTGAGGATATTGATGTTAAAATGTATTCCTCCCTTATGGGTACCTTTGATTTCGTGGCACCAATTCATCATATATATGCCATGTCCATGAGGTATGCTTCGTCAATGAGGTTTGTTCCTTTCTGCACTTCATATTTTAACGATCCTTGGACCTTACCTTCCCCGACCTTGTCTTGTGAAGGCCAGTCACATATTGGAATGGTGATGCCACTGTCGGTAGTAGAGACAGTGTATCATGATATTATCGGCTCTGTTGTCGACCTAGATCATGTCTTCTCACAAATGGATGAGGATCATGTTCTCCGTCCCATATGGGCCACATCATCATCTTGCTCACATGATCACCTCAATGATACTTTACCTTCAGATGAACAAATCGTAGAGACCATGAATGGTTCCGATAGACCATGGGATGATATGCATCATATCTCTTACTTCCTCCAACAACTTCTTAGGATTGAATAAGACGATTTTAGATCTAACTTGAGTAAGATATTAGGTCACGTCATAGTTCCTCTTGATACGCACAAAAATTATGCCGAAGGAAACATGGTGATTATTTCTCCATCCATCACAATCGACATCTCTCATATTTCTGGTAAAATTGAGTCTAATCCTAGTCCTAATGTTCCTCGATGGAGTAATCAACCAGGTGAAAAAGTTGTTTCTTATGTTTCATCCTTTACACCTACCTCCTCCACACTGATTCTGACCAACACATTTGGCATGAAGATTCCACTTCTATCCTCCATATTTCCACCTGGAGGAGGTCAGTTTCATACTTTGGGAAATGCCCAACATGGAGCTACTCCGGATGGGGGAAATATTTACAACCCTCATCATAACATTCCTACTGGAATGGTGCCGAACCAACCCCTTATGAATCAGTTTGGAGGGGGGGTTTTATAATCCTGGACAGGGCCATGGTACATACTAGAACCCTGGATGGGTTATGATCCCCCAACATCAATCTTTATCGGGAGCTTGGGGCCAAATGTCGCAACCCCAACTTCCCTTTATGGACATGCTTAATTTTCTAGACTTGTCAAGATTAATGAATGACCCGGTGCGTCATGACCAAACATGGCCCCTCGTCCCCACCAAGCTTCCTTCGGATATTCCAAAATTTGAGGGAAAGACTGGTAAGGATACTGGTGATCACATCACTAATTTCCATCTTTGGTTCTCTTCCAATTTACTTAACGATGATTCTATTCGTTTAAGATTGTTTAACCACACCCTCAAAGGGTTTGTAACAAAATGGTACATAGAGCTACCAGGGGGTATGTACGGGAATTTTAATCAGATGGTTCTAGTTTTCCTCAATCACTTCCAATTACTAGTTCATTACGATGCCGACATATAAATTGTGTCGGCCCTCTGCCAAGACAAAGCCACCCATATCTCAGATCACATCCAGGAGTGGCATAGACAGAAGAGGTTGATCAAATGTTACATTCCTCCAGAGTTTCTATTGGAATGGTTTCTTAAGTCTTTACTGCCTTATATTTCAAAGGATGTCTCTACATTTGGGGTAACATATGAAGAGGAAGCGATTTTCAAATCTCAACAGTTAGATCTCATATATGCTCAGTCTGAGATGTTATACAAAATTCTTCCTGATGCACTGAGGTCAAACTACGACCCTAGGAAGAAGCCCGGGCCTCATGTCGATGGAATTATAGGCTCCACAAATGTTAAATCTACAGACTAGGTGACAAGCCAGTTGAAAGAGTTGTCTCTAATCCATTATGTAGGAGGACAAGATTTGTCTATGTCCTCCACTCCCACTCTGTCGACAGATGTATATTCTATGTAGTCGTCGACCAACCCAAATGGTAACCAACAACCAGGAAGGAATAAAAGGAAAGGACATGGTAATAATCGTAAGGGTGGGAGGAATAATGATAATAAACTCAAGGACAATGATAACAATGATATATTGAAGGTTAATGATGGTGAGGGTAAGAAAGAGAGGAGAAAGGTGAAATTCCATTATAATCTTTGTACCGATGATCACCTTACCCACTTGTTCCTCAAACTCGAGGAAAATGTGAGGATTTTATCTCTACCACCGGTTGTGCTGAATAATCCTTTTCCACATAATAAACATATGGCCTCGAGCTCCTCTAACATTGAAAATGCGGCGAGTGGGAGTCAAAACCCACCATCGTAGGACAGTGACTGTCTATGCATAAATATGGTCATCACTCGGATTAATGTAGCCACTCTGTCTCGCGATTGCAGTTATTCACAGGTTGTTCCAGGTCTAGAGTCTCCCCCTCCTCCAGAGACACATTTACAGATTGAAAATCCAGAGCCTCCTCCTCATATTACTAAAGGATTACTCAAACTCTCTACCCACAACACTAATGCTAGAGCTTCCCAGAACTACTCTATTGTTGAGGATCTGTCAAACCCCTTGCGTGATGTCGTCTTTGGAGGTACTCCAGATGTGTCCTTCACAGAGGAATGCCTTGTTATCTATGTTAGGATCTTTAGACCCTTGTGGCTCTAATTTTATCAAGTTTGACGTCACGTATGTGAAGCCTCACTTACCTTACCATGTGGCCTTTCAAATACATGTGGATTGCTCAAAGTATACCATCAAACGTATTGTTATTGATGAAGGCATTGCAACGTGTGTGATGTCCCTAACCTGTTGGAAATCCATTGGATCTCCAACCCTCTCTCAATCCCTGACCATGTTGACCGCATTTGATGGTCGTTATTTCCATTCTCACGATATTCTTCCTACCTTTTCGGTCCAGTTAGGTGGGAAGACAGTGGAGGTGGTTGATGCGCCCCTCGACTATAACATATTACTAGGGTGTAACTGGAATTATTATATGACTGCGATCGTATCGTCTATTTTCCATACTTTATGTTTTCCTCACGATGGGAAAATCGTGATGACGATAAGTTGTCCTTTGCGCACACTAGCCCCAATGCATCAGTTGGACCTTCGATCCCTGTGATCGAAATTCTCAACCGACAATTGAGGATATTGATGTTAAAATGTATTCCTCCCTTATGGGTACCTTTGATTTCATGGCACCAATTCATCATATATATGCCATGTTCCGGAGGTATGCTTCGTCAATGAGGTTTGTTCCTTTCCGCACTTCATATTTTAACGATCCTTGGACCCTACCTTCCCCGACCTTGTCTTGTGAAGGCCAGTCACATATTGGAATGGTGATGCCACTGTCGGTGGTAGAGATAGTGTATCATGATATTATCAGCTCTGTTGTCAACCTAGATCATTTCTTCTCACATATGGATGAGGATCATGTTCTCTGTCCCATATGGGCCACTTCATCATCTTTCTCACATGATCACCTCAATGATACTTTACCTTTAGATGAAGAAATTGTAGAGACCATGAATGGTTCTGATAGACCATGGGATGATATGCATCATATCTCTTGCTTCCTCCAAGAGCTTCTTAGGATTGAATAAGATGATTTTAGATCTACCTTGAGTAAGATATTAGGTCACGCCGCAGTTCCACTTGTTACGCACAAAAATTATGCCGAAGGAAACATGGCGAGTATTTCTCCTTCCGTCACAATCGACATCTCTCATATTTCTGGTAAAATTGAAAATGTATATATCGGTGCAGATTGTTCTCCTGAAGAAATTCAGACCTACACCGAGCTATTTAAGGAATTTTGTGATTTATTTGCTTGGTCATATGAAGATATTCCATGAGTCGACCCCCGCATTGTCGAACTTGAGATTAAAACCTACTTGGATGCTAAGCCCATTCAAAAATGACTTAGAGATGTTAATCCTTGGAAGGCCCCTGCTATTAAGGAAGAGGTGGAAAAACTACTTAATGAAGGCTTTATCTACCTTGACTGAATGGGTATCCAACCCCGTTCTCATGAATAAGAAGAAAGGAACCATCCATGTGTGTATGGATTTTTGAGACCTGAATAAGGCCTGTCCTAAAGACAACTTCTCGACTCCTTTCATTGATCAGATTCTCGATGAGTGTGCGGGAAGTGAATTTTTTTATTTTATGGATGGATTTTCAGGATACAACCAAATTTAGATTAAACCCAAGGATCAACATAAGATAGAATTTATTTGTCCTTGGGGTGCTTTCGCATACCGAAAAATGACTTTTAGCCTTGAAAATGCTAGAGAAACCTTCCAATGAGCCATGAACTTATCTTTTAACCATCTCAAGCATATAGTTGAATCCTACCTCGATGCTCGCTGCTCACTCTCATAAGAGAGTGGATCACTCTACCCACCTTCGACTATTTTTTGGGAGATGTTGATATTATCACATCTGTTTAAACCCTCATAAGTGCATCTTTTGCGTTAGGTTGGGTTGTCTTTTAGGATTATTAGTCTCTGAGACTGGGATCATGATGAATCCTTTAAAGTTTGAGGCAATACTTCTATTTCCTCCCCCACGCAAAATTCGTCATCTTCAAGGTTTACAGGGGAAAGCTAACTTCTTACGTCAGTTTATAGTAAACTATGCCAATATTACTAAGGGTTTCATGTGTCTCTTGAAGAAGGACACTCCGTTTATATGGGAGGAGCGAGCCCGGGGATCCTTTGATGCACTTAAGAAAGCCTTACTATCGTCGCCTCTACTGAAGCCTCCAAACTATAGTAGAGATTACTTTATTTTTATTGCCGTGTCCGAAGGGACGATTGGTATGGTTTTAGTTCAAGAGGACAATGAGCTCCATGAACACATCATTTCCTATCTTAGTCAAAACTTAGTCGGCCATGAAATCAAGTACTCTCATGTCGAGAATCTAGCTTTGGTTGTCGTACACGTTGTTCAAAGATTACGACACTATATATTTCTTTGTAAAACCACCATAGTTGCTGAAGTCAATCCATTTCAATACATCCTTACTAGGTGTATCATAGGAGGAAAATATAATAAATGGATTATCATCTTACAAGAGTTTGATATCGATTTTTCTTCGGCAAAATCCAAGAAATTGCTAGTTTTTTCCAAGTTAATATAAGACTTCCCTCAGTTAGATGAGGACGTTATTCATGTCGATTCATTTGTGGATGAAAACATTTTCCTTGTCTTGTCATTGAGCCCCTAGTACAGAGACATTTTTATCTATCTTAAAACCTTTAAGTTATCTCAACATCTTTCGAGAGACGATCGATGACGTATATGATATCAAAATAAGAACTAATTTATCATCGACGACACTTTTTATTATCGAGGCATAGATAATATATTGCATCGTTGCTTGACTCATGAGGAGGTTGAGTCCATTCTTAATGATTGTCACAGTGGGGCGAGTGGTGGTCATCTATCCAGGCTTGCGACAACCCAAAAGATATTGCGAGCTGGTTATTTTTTGCCGTCTATTTTTAAATATTGTGTCGAAGCGGTCAAGAAGTGTCACCTCTGTCAGGTTTTCACTCGGAATATTCACTCGCATCCAACCCCTCTTCACCCGGTCATCATTGTCATTCCCTTCACCAAGTGGGGGGTGAATGTTTTGGATTGTAACCCAACTTCGGTTGTGGGGAATCAACATATTATCGTGGTTGTAGACTACTTTACTAAGTGGTCTGAGGCCATGCCTACAATTAAATCCAATGGAAATACTACAACATTTTTCGTGTTCAGTAAAATTATAGCCCGGTTCAGAATCCTGAGTGAGATTTTTACTGATCATGGTAGTCACTTTCAAAATGAAATGATGAAAAAATTAGCATCAAAATTGGGGTTTAAACATGTTCATTCTTCCCCTTATTATCCCGAGTAAAATGGACAAGTAGAGGCCCTAAACAAGTCTCTCAAGACCATTTTTCAGAAAAATGTCAGCAGAGCAAATCTAACTGACATCTCATGTTGTACCATGCGCTTTGGGAATACCGAACCTCGGTTAATACTTCCACCAGTTTTTCTCCTTTTTAGTTAGTACACGGTGTGGAGTCGATCCTACCTATTGAATGCATAATCCATTCTCTTAGATTGGTAGTTAATCTCCTACCTAACACTTCTGATCTTGAAGAACGCCTCATACACCTAGAGATCATAGATGAGCAGTGTCAAGATGCCTCTATGACTATCGAAGTGATTAAACGACGTGTCAAGGTCAAATATGATACGTCTGTCTATCCTTGACAGTACGTTGAGGGTGAATTGGTCCTCTTGTATGACCAATCTAAAGAACCACTAGGGGCAGGTAAGTTCAACCCCATGTGGCACAGTCCTTATATTGTGCGATGTGTCTTAAAAAAAAGAAGCCTATGAGTTAGAATATTATGAAGGTAATATGTTGGCTGAGCCCAGAAATGGGCTCTACTTGAAAAAATATTACGCTTGACCCCCAAGCTTGGGCATAACTCTTTGTATACTAGTGTATCTTAGTGTATATATCTTTTCCCCTTTTGTCATCGACTTTCTTATTGAGTTTTCCCTTGGTTGGCAGATGTCAATGGATTCTTCAATTTACTTAGGATTTGTAGATAGTGTCAATCGTCATGCACAGAACTTAGCTTCCACCGCTTGGGTTATTTACTCACCCAAGGGTCAACTGGTGTCTTCGGGTGGCATTTGTCTAGAGCCATCAACAAATAATGTGACTGAATATAACGTCATTATAGATCTTTTACGTGATGTCGTTTCACATGGTATTCGTTCTTTAGAAGTTCACTGGATTCCTAGTTAGTAGTATATCAGTTGAACGACAGTTACTGTGTGCGAGACCCTACTCTACTCTGACGATTCCTACAAGTATGAATTTTGGAACAACATTTTGATTTTATTACTTATAATCACATGCCTAGAAGTTCAAATTATGTATCTAATGCATATGATAATTATGTTTTAGATTGGAATTTTTCACATAACTAAAGTAAAGAAAACACATTCACCAATGTACACATTGTAATATAATTAAAGCCGAAGACCAATGTTTTTATATTTCATTTCTCCAAAAAACATGGTGTTATAGTACAAAATTGGGGCTCACACCCTCAAAATACATATACAGTTGATCGATACAATAACCATGACATCTACACCTGTTGTACTAGATGTTGTACTACGACATTTGTGAGATGCTGGAAGATTCACACCCACGCACGGGGCACACCCACCACCTGTCGCTACATCACCTTCGACAAATCCTCTACCTGAACCATGGTTATTATGTGCATCAAATGAAACAAGTTTCCCTACACATTTTGAAGCACTCTCTTCGAGTCTCCTCTCGCTGGCTCGACCCCCCGGTGCCTCCACCTATTTCATGGAAATCCATCTAGCCGTCGTGGACCAACGTCTGCACAATAAATAATTTTTGTTAGAATACTTGACACCATCCAAAAACATTTACATTTTTTTCTTCCCTTTAAAAAGCACAAAAAAATTAAATATATTTGAAAAAAAATTCATACCTATGTCTCTGTAGGCAGAACCTGGTGGCAATGGCATGTATGGGTCTCCTCTGAAGTTTATCCCTGCATAAGGGTAGTCCTCTAGTTTTATCACCCATTGAATCCACCCGGAGAAGAAATCATCATTTATGGGGTTAGTATCCTACCACCTCCTAAGCGTCTCATCACCTCGGTCCACCATGACATGGATGGATCGAGAAAACTATGTAGAATGATATCGACTCTAGGGCTCAATCTTGGAACCTGCTCGAAGAAAAAACTACACAAGATAGATGCGAACATGAAGTTCCTCTTCCTACCCTATTTGCAGTATGTCAACTGGCTCTTCATGGTAGCTAGTGGTGAGGCGCACCAATCATACATGGTGGGTTGTAAGCACTCCACTGAGTAGAAAATAAATGGCCTTGATGCCTAGTGCAACGTGGACGACCCCACAATCAATGTGAGTACAAGAACTACGATATTTAAACTCGGGTTGTTGATCGCTCGAATAGGGAGTCGGCTCCCTACTTTTATGTGCCTACAACATAGTGAGTGGTGATGTATTCATCTATGTTCATGCCACTCCCAACTCCCCTGGATTTCAGGATCACCATGTTACCCCGACGCGACAACCCTATAAGAAAGTATATATCCTCAAATTCAATTCTCAATGGTTTCTCATCAAGGTTGAAGGCCTCTGTATCCAAATCCCAAAAGTTCACCAGCATTTGGAGCAACCTCACTTGATCCCTTATCCCTTTAACAACCCAAAAATTATAAATCCCACATATTTTTAATGCTAATTGGGCCCATATATCTCTTTCCACTACAACATCAACTTCCTCATGCTCTCTTTCTCTCCATTCAAGTACCATCCTGCAAGAAAAATCCAATTTTTGAGTCAAATTCCTTTTAAAAACTAAGTTACGGACTTGTACGCGAGCTACAATTTACACAATTGTGTATAAGGCTGCATATAGGTGGTATATTTTGATAACAATGGTGTATAGGGCTGCGTATACACAACCTGATGATCTACAACCCGTGTACACCCTATTTCCTAATTTGCGCTTTAAAAAACTCAAAAAGTGAGACCTAATGTAAAATTCTAATTCACTGGAAATGAAGAGGAGGGAAAGATTACTTATTTGGTCCAGACGATCGTAAATTTCGTTGTTCGTATCTCCCACAATCGACACTTGAAGGTCGTGGGAAATTTGGTCCAAAATGCACTATTTTTTGTGAAAATGTGAAATGGTATGGTAAAATTGGTTATTTTTACTATTTATAGAAATGTTTTATCCACTTTACATAGTTTTTGCTAATATTTTGGCCTAGTGGACTAATAGTGCATTGGAATGAGTTGGTTTTGGTGGTTTTATTCATGTATTCTTGTGGTTTCTAACGTCCTTTCGCCTGTTCGTGACTTTGGCAGGTATTATTTCTTTGACCAACACATAGGATAAGTGCTCACTCCATCTTGAATTTTTACATTGTCCTATGTATATGATCCATATGTATTAGGTACAGACCCATTTATTAGTGACACGGAACCTCCTTATTGCTATTAGAAGTGTCATTAGTGAATGGTAGAGACTTACCAAACATGGGTACCCTAGTTAGAAACTGTGTGCCATCTAGTGCCCATGCAGATATTATTCCATAAAAGGTCGGGAGTTCCTTATATATCCAATGTGAATTTTCATTTGCGCTTCATATTCTTATTCATGAGCATGATGACCTATACCTACGAGACTCCCACGAGTCATGTTTAATCTCTTTTCCAACTCTCTCAAAAACAGAAAAGATTGTCGAGTGAACTTGCATATTTCACACTCGTAAATTGGATTTGAAAGGACGCCTATTTGGTGTAAGTTTAACCCTTTTTCAGACCAAGTAGACTAATTTTGAAAAAGGAACACTCTAGTCACTAGTGGCTAGAAGAGTTCTCCTGGGTATTGTTTTATACTTTTTCAGGCCTAGGGGACTAAATTTATGAAAAAGGACATTCTTTGGAGTTAAGTTGTAACAGCATCTCATAATCCTCTTGCTTGCACTATTGAGCCTATTTCCAGTTATTGCTTTCGCATTATAATCCTATTATCTCAGCAGTTTGCATCATCAGCCAAGAAGAGCCTTGTTTATATCCTTTACAGCTTGACACCCTATACCCTATGAGAAAACATTCCCCCGAGTGTCCATTTCCTGCATGCACCTCCTTGCATTGAGCATAGGTATGTTCCATTGTTGGAACCAGTTGCTTTCTCATGACACTTGTTTCCCCCTCTGTATCATAGCATTCATTTGTCTATGAAAAAAACAAAAAAAAGACATGCGGGAAAATAATATTATCTCATGTTGGAAGCAGTCGTGTTGCCTTTGAACAAAGCACAAAATTTTGAGTCCACTTGCCATCCGAATTTTGGGTTTAGCATGAACTTAGGAAGTTGAGATCATTACTTAGATTTTAATCCTCCGACTGGTTACTCTTTCATTCCCTATGGAGAGTTTGATTGGTGCCTTCTTCATCACAAAGTTTCATCATTGATTCTATGTTGCCAGAGTCCTCCATATGTCTCATGCTCTTGTTCAAAGGATGTCTATAAGCCTATGTTGACCATTTCTTAGAACTCTTGACTTTGTATGTCAGCCATACCCTCAGTGTGTCTCAGAGTTACAAGAATTTGTAGTCCTATTTTGCACCCTGGTCCTACTTTCCCTATGGGTAGGTAATCTTGAACCCATCAGTCGACATCTCCTCATTGGTTGTTGACTGGGGGTTTCCCTTGTGTTCGACGTCAAGAAATATATTCACACATTTGTATTCGTGCAATTTCTTTGATTCCATTAGCCTTATTGGTGGTTTCCTCACCTTTGTCAATAGTTTTCCTTATTGGTTGTTATTCAAAGGGTATTTTCGTGCACTTCTTACATCTAGTGCATGGGAACGACACATAGGTTCTTTGGTTTGTGAACATGTTCTATATTTGAGTTCCTCCAAATCATCAAGTTGTTTCTTTATACCTCGTGCTGACTGATGAAAAATGCCTTAATGATCTCCTTTCAGCGTGTCTCCTTCCATTGACTTCAGCTCATCTATTCAGGAAATGAGACCTAGAGTACCTAGAGACTTGTAGCCATCAGTGGCAAGTTCTCTTACCATCGACAGTTGGGAATACATCAATGTCTCTTGATCGATGGATTCTTCAGGTTTTTGAACTCAAATCCTTTATTCACACTTGTAAGAATGTACTCGGTGCCTTGATACCTACTTTCATTATTGGCAGGGTGTCTCACATTTGTTAATAGTATACCTCAATGACCAGTAATCAAACGAAGTTTCATTGTGTTCAACCTAAAATCCTTTATTCACATGATGTAGAATTGCACCTTTGGTGGATCGTGTAGAAGACTTGAAGACATTAGTTCATAGTCACATATTTCTTGAGTTGTTGCTATCATTCATTGGACCAGTACCTATATGAATTCAATGATCACGGGAGATAAGATTGCAATCCATTGTATACAAATATCTTCAGATTGATTTTGAGACTCATTTTCACTGGGCCTTGTTCATGACCATGACAACCTAGGGAAAGTATCTACTTTGTATTGCCTATTCATGGTGATGAACAACTGTTTGGTATATTTTCACATGGATATGTAGTGTAATTCAAATTGGTATCCATGTGTACAAAGTCATTATAGATTGTAATATTCTTATGAACAAATAGTTCGTCCAACTGGGTCTCCATTACTCCATTTCTGGGAATTATAATGTATTTCAACCATCGCATATACTCCTTTGACCTCACACATTAGGGGGCATCTATTATAGAAAGATTTTCCTCACCCCATGCAGCTTGATCATAAGCCATTTTCCATTTCCCTATGCAGGCTTGAAGTCTGTTTTTGCAATTCCCAGAGATAACAATCATATTTTTCCACATATACACGCCCTAACAACTATACAAAATGTGTATATGTAGGTTGCACCATTATAGACCGCGTGCATCAGGTTTTGTGCCCAAAAATAAAAAATGGTGTTGGGTTTCTATGTCACTTCACGAGATCCATGATCCTTGACCTTCGATATAATGGAAACGTTCTGACTCAACCCTTCAGTTCCATTTGGAGGCTATAAATGGGCCATATCCAAGATGTGGAAAGAAGGAGAAGAATTCAAATTTGAGAGCAAAGTTACTCTGAAGAAATTATTCACTTCATATTGAGTCTACATCCCTTTGTCCTTTTAAGTCTGAACACATGGTTCAACCCCCAAGCTCATCCCTATTTGATGGAGAACTTCATTGTCTCTCTTATATGAGCTTGCCTTTGGTGGATGATTGAAGTGGTGGAGGACCAATTGGAAGGGAATTAATTTCTCAGTTCCGAGACGTGCCAACACATAATTTTTCCATTCATACACTTATGTTGATCATATTTTAATAGACATACTCTTTTATCGTCCAATTAATGTCTTGCAAATATTTGAAATGTTATTCCATGGGCATATTTGTTATGAATATTGATGGATTATGCTATTATATGTGCTAACTTTATATATTATCACCATATGATTGTGTATCTTGGTTGTTAAGGACAAGTTGTAGGTATATAACTTTGAGTCAAGTGCTCAACGATGGACTTCATCGAACGTCTGGATGAGGTAGGCTCTTTATCTTGTCGTGTTAGTATGTTTGTTTATATAGCATACTTGAGATTAGAGTTGATTTCTGCAGTCATTTCCATCTGTTGTGGTTTACCCCATATCATAGAATGATTTTCCTCATAACATGTATAAATAGACAAGCACATGAAGGCTCAAATAGCTTCATGTGAGAGGTTGTATACAATTGTGTTGTACTGTTATATCGTATAATAAAGGATTGTTCTTTGGGATCTCATTACTTGTCTATATCTTTATCTATGTATACATGTGTGCATGTATATCTATGATGTCTACATAAGGATCTACCAATAACTCTCCCTATTTTTCCCTAGATTACAACACCATGTTAGAACCCTATTCATGAGAGCCAACCACAAGAATATCATATTCTTAATTTTAGGAGCCTTAATTTACCATACTTTTTTCAACCACCAAGCCTCCTCATGTGCATCCCATAAAATTAATGTCCTATACCCCAAGTGAGTAATATAAGTATTTATAGCATTGTTATTTATCCAAGCCAAGGTGTTTGGTTCTTCCTTCAATATGATATATCTTTTTTTTTAAATCTGCCACAAACAAATTCCATCTTTCTACCGATTCTCCTTGAATTTATAGGTACTATGCAAATTTCCATAGGTTTGTAAAAGTTGTATCCCTTATTTAAGTTAATGTATAATTCCATGATCTAGAAGGAGTGAGCTTAAATTTAGATTTACAAGGATTACTCCACCACAACCAATAATTAAGTCTACCCCCACTATCACCTGTTCCCCATTACCAATCTTCCAAGCTAGATGATTCCCTAAAATAGGGAAGATTATAACCATAGCTTTGCACTGATTTGACACATTTTGTATGCACTTTCTTGAACTTTTGATCTAGTCCAAAAATGTACTAGGAAAAATGTACTTTCTCTCAATCACTCTTTTCTGCAAACTCTCCTTAATAAATTCCAAAGACTTTTTGTTGCTAATAGTTTACCAAAGAGATTGATATGTTTTAATTTCCATCCATCCAATTATTTAGGCTCTACAATATTCAACAAGATAGCTACATGCACCTCTTTTCCACCACTTTCCTCCATAAAGAAATTTAAAATAGATTTTCTTGAACCTTTCTAGAACACCCTTTGGAATAAAACAAAGGGAGTTCTAATACAATGGAACAACCTCTAGGACTACCTTCATAAGATTTAACCCAACCCCTATAGAAAATTGAGAGGCATATATTGCACCAATGGAGGATATTTCTCTCTATCCTTTCTAGAAACCGTGACCCCCGACCTCTTTTCCCATAACTATTTGGCTTGAAAATGAACCCCAAATACTTTAATCCTTCATGCATATCAAAATACCTAAAAGGTAAAGGAATTTTTTTTCTACCTTCTCCTTGCTCTCTCATTCCATTGATATTGAAAGCATACTTATGATAATCCACCTCCATCCCTGATGCCACACAAAATAGATTAAGAACCTCCTATAATTTCCTAGCTTCCCTCTCAGTCCCATTCAAGAATAAGAGAATATCATCTACAAATATATAGAAGGTGAGTCAATAACACAGTGCCAATTATTATCCCTTGAATACAAGTCCCCACTCTTCTAGCCTCTGTAAGGGATTTTCTCAAGCCTTCTATCACCATAAGTGAAGGAACAAGAAGTTTTGTTGGTTGATCATACCTTTGGATATTTTGGAGATAATCAGTGGTTAGTTGATAGTTGAATAGAAGAGTCGAATAGGATATTTACTAAGTGGTTGTCTAAGGAGTCGACTAGGATACTGACTAAGATTTCGACTAGTGGGGCAGTGGGAATAGAATAGTCGACTACTCAACCATGAAAAATATTAAATGTGTACCTCAATTTGATGATAAACAAGTAATCATAATATAGTGAAGGAAAAAGGATAGTCGAGTCTTGGCTAAAGGTATGCAATATTGTGGCCTATATATGTTTCTTTTTTATCTAGTGAAACATGATTTTTTAGTGCATGAATGTGAAAAGTTGTGAGATATTTGGAATAATGTATTTGGTCACCAACACTATGAAGCATATCCAATACTAAAGGGAATAGTGCAATTTCAACATCTAGAAGAAAGAGTGTGTAAGGGTTGTACACTTGGCAAGTTTACAAAGATTACTTTTCCAATCAGTGAGCATAGATTAAGAGAGATTCTTGATTTGATTCCTTCAAATGTAGGTTGACTTATGCTATCAACTTATTTGAGAGGAAAAATTTATTATGTTTCATTTAGTTATGATTTCACTAGAAAGACTTGGATTTTCTTTATGAAGAGCAAGGATGAAGTCTTCAATAAGTTTCATGAGTTGAAAGATCTTATGTAGAATCAGATAGGTAAAAAGATCACTATGTTAAGATATGGTAATGGAGAAAAATACACATCCAATGAATTTGATGCATTTTTATGAGAAGCGGGAATAAAGAGGGAGCTAATAATTCATTACAACCCACAACATATTGGAGTTGTAGAGTGAAATATCTAGTCCATCATAAAGATAACAAAGACTGTGATCCCAGATGGTTTTACCCATGTGTCTTTAGGTATAAGCATGTAATATGGATGTGTGTATTCTAAATTAGTTTCATCTTAGGGAATCAAAGGATATGACACAAGAGGACTCTGTTAATGGTGAGAAACAAAAAGTATCTCACTTTTGTGTATTTTCTTTTCATTTTTATATTCACGTGCCTGACAAGAAGAGAACTAAGATTGAACCTTCAAGTATTAATGATATTTTTTTGGGTATATTGTAACTTCCAAGGCTTATTGTATCTATATTATACCATAATGGAAGACAATTATAAGTAGGGATGTAAAGTTTGTTGAGGATGGATGGTCCTCGAGTTTCTTGGAGCTCGCCATAGAGATCGTGGAAGGTGATAAGGTGGTTGATGCAAATTTTGATCCAAATGATAAATCAAACTCACATTTAGATCAATAAGATCCTAGTTCAGAGGAAGAGGGAGCTTGGTATACTTTTCAAATGAGTTATCCACGTAGACTATATCCTTCTTATGTTTCACTTATGTCTTCTATCATTGATGGAACCTACTATATTGGAGGAGTTTAATGCATAACCTATATGGTGTGATGCCATGGTTGAGAAGTAAAATTTCATTCTAAAGAATGATGTATGGAATATTGTGCCAATACCAATGGGAAACTTGTGATATATTCTAGTGGTTGTACAATATTAAGTATGCAAAAAATGGGAGCATAGAGAAGTGAAATAATATATTATTAGAAGGATGATTCTCTTAGAAAGAAGGAGTTGACTATGAAGAGATTTCAGAAGGTAGATTGCAAACCCTTATCCATACCTATTTTGCCAAATCTCAAGTTAACTATTGATTTAGACTCCAATTTGTAGATCCATCTTTGTATAGGCAAAAAATTGGTTCCCTCAACAATTGTGTGAATACTAAGTCCAATGTTTGTTTTTCAATGAATAGTTTCAATAAATTCATTGTTGAATCTTGATATATTCACTATAAAGTTTCCAATCATGTGATCAAATATTTAAAGGGAATAGTTCATTATGGTATGAGGTATGTGAGAGATGGAGAGTTTTATTACATGGATTTGTAGATTCAGATTCAATAGGAGATGCAAGCACACCAAAGAGTACTTTTAGATATTGCTTCAACTTGGTATTAGGTATGATTTCTTGGTTCAACAAGAAACAAGTGGCACTTAGTTTATATAAACCATAGTGTCATTGGCATGTTGTGAGGCCATTTTGGTTCACAATATTTCAAAGTTGACTAATCAAATGTTATAGCCCATATTTGTGTACTATGACAATTATAGTTGCACTAGGATCTATTAGAATACAATGTTTCATGATTTACCCTGGAAATCCTTAACTGAGAAAATCAACCTAACTTAGATCATACCTCTATATTCTTATGTGCATTAACTTAACCATTCATAATACAACATTGGTATTCTACAACATGCAAAACCCTAATAAACTAACCCATATTATATTACAATTATAATCCCTTAACTAGGATTAGATTACAATGGGTTGAAAACCATTGGTTAAAAAAAAACAAAAAATAAAAAGATAGACTCAAAGTTTTTTTTATGAATGCACAATCCACTTGTTGTAGCTAATGCCTTGTGCATTAATGCATAGTCTACATGCGAAGAAAACAACACATCTCCAATAGTCTCACATATAAATTGATGTTGTTTAGGATATTTCAACCCATGATATATGGGTAATATGAGTAGAGCATTGGTYTAGAGAGTATTTTCAATGGTTCTTTCAAGTGACTTATTAATATTCAATCTCTTGGAATGAATATTTGTTTTCTCATATTCAACACTTTTTCCTACAACTCTATCTCCCACACCCACTACTTCTCTTCTTAACTTCCTCTCAATTTAATCTACAATCAATTAACATAAATTACATAGGATCTATCTCTTCTAAATTTAGCACCAAATATAATGTCGATTGTGGGAAGGATTCACCGACCTCTTCAATTCTTATTCTACTCATAAATTCTTCAGCGTGATCTTATGTTGGATCATAAGTAAGCCTTAAAATTGACAATGGTTGGATCAATAACTCTAACTCTTCATCAATATCTATCGCAGGAACCATTGCCTCATCCTCTTCTTGCATCACCAATATGGATTGATTGCACAATCCTAACATGTATTCCACATATACTTCTTAGGAAAGAACCTCCTCATCTATTCTTTCAAGGATAATCCTCTTCCATCCACTAATGTTGAACGGAGAGCCTCTATCCACATGGGAAGGCCGATACCTCAAGGGAGATCGGGATACTATGAAGACTTCCCAATAATGGTTGTTGAGCAAGAGAGAGGTGGAAATAATCCCATTTATGCTTGTTCTTTCTTCTTGTCTAAAAAAGCATGCTTCTTGTCCACTTTTTTGGTAACTTCCCTCCATCTCTCATACTTTAATCCCTCCTTATTCTACTTCTACTTAGATTATTAGAACAATTTGGTCGAATCTTTTCCAACTGATGTTGTTTGGACCAATCCTTGTGCAAATCCTCATAATAATTCCCCCCTCTATATCTTGTATATTTGTTGTCTCTATGTCTAGTATTTGTCATTCTCACATTATTTTATGTTAGTACTCTCTTTCCTTCAATCACCAACACCCATCCACACTCATTTTACTCTCCAACTTTACTAATGATGAGTGCCATCATGTAGTTTTCCATAAATAGCATATTGCTCCACAAAATATGTTTTAATCATTCTCCCTCTTATCTTCAATGAAATTTTTTATTATACTTTGTGAAATAAAAAATTAATTTCATTTACAAAATTCCAAAATATGAAGTTTTAACAAATGCACAAACCAAAAATCTAAAGCCCAAATTCATTTATATTCATCTAACCCTTCCAAATATTAAAATTTTAAGACACTCCACACTTGTAATACACTTTAATTCCTTATTTTCAATTTTTCTACACAACCATTCATGATAACCAAAATTTAACTAAAAAATTATCTATGAAAAACCTTAAAAAATATCTATCTTTATTATTTCTAAAACTATATCAATTGTCCTACTTCATTTCATGAAACTCAATTTGCTTCTTTTCAATCCAATCCTAAATTTCATGTTTAGTCAAATCCCACATCATATTTTCCATAAATTACAACCTTAAATCTTGACAATGAAAGTAAACCACATTAATTACCTACACTTTATTTTCAACTAACTCGATCTCCTTCCTTTCAAACTAAACATTATATTTATCTCTAATTTTTTTTAAATTATACTAATCATCCAACTTCATTTTCAACAAACTCGATATCTTTCTTTTTAATCCACTTCTCAACGTTCTTTCTCGTCCAATTTCATATCGTATTTCATATGAATCAGAACCCTAAATCTGGAACATAAAAGCACACCACATCAATTACCTCATTTTCAACAATCTCCTTCCTTTCAAACCACTCGTGAATGTTTTTTTCTTGTCAAAACTCCATATCATACACCCATATATTACAACTTCAAATCTTAGCATGGAAGTACACCTTTTACACTTTAGATCTTAGCATGGAACTACACCCTTTACACTTTAGATTCAATTCGTTAATAATATTCATTGTACTTTAAACTTTACATATTATTTTCACCATTAAAATAATCCTAATGGAGTTACATTCGTGATCCATAAGCATAATCATTGTAATCTCATCCATCACATCAAACATATAAAAGAAGTAAGAGCATGTAGTTTAGATAATAGATGATACATTTATGGTTATAATTTTTTTAAGGGTGGTATTGAAAATTAGGTTGGGTTCATATTTGTGTGATATGGGGTCAATTTGCATGCATGATATAGGGTTGATTCAACTGTTACCATTATAATTTTTAGGTTTTTCCATGCTACCCGACATACGATATACAAGGTAAGTTGAGATTTTGAATGAATGACTTCATATAACATAATACCTTAGCAATACACTTCATCACCAACTATTTTACATCTGATGGACACATTTATGACTATAATTCATTTAAGAACAAATGATATGTTTATCCAATCATAATATAAATTATTTTAATTGATGCATTTATTAATCATACTATTAATTAGAGTAATTAATGATTAATAAATACCCATGTCATAAATAACACTAATGTGTGATGATAGTTAGTCATCACTTTTTAATTTTTTTATAATTAAAGTGTATATATGGCTTCAAATCAACTAACAACAAATGATATATTTATCTAATCTTAATGTTAATTATTGTAATTAATGATAATAAGTATCAATGTCATTAAATAATTATAATGTTGTGTAATATTAATTATTATAATTAATGATTAGTAAATACCATTATTATTAAATAACTATAATGCAAGGTGATTTTTTATTATACATTTATCTAATCCTAATGTTAATTATTATAATTAATGATAATAAATATCAATGTAATTAAATAATTATAATGTTGTGTAATATTAATTATTGTAATTAATGATTGGTAAGTATCATTATCATTAAATAATTGTAATATAATGTAAGGTGATTGTTTATTATTTTTAGATTTTTTTTACAAATAAGATGTATAAATTGTTTGGAAGATGTAAAATTTTGAAATGGTTAATAGATTACATGTAATTATAATAAATATAATATTTATAATTTGATTTTATTTATTATTAGTATAAATTTATTTTAATTTTAAATTTATTATATATAGAAATGGATTAAATATTTTAAGATGTAAGCTTTTTAATCATTTAAAATGGATCTAAAGTATTTATAATTTCATTAAATTTCATAAAACTAAAAATTCACCACATAATTATGTAACATAAATATTTAAGAATACTGGTTTAATGGTTAAGAACATGTGTTTCTTCTTTGGAGGTCACAATTTAAATCGAGAGGGGGGTAGGGTATGTATACCTTTGTAAACTTTAATAATCAAATTGTTGTGAGTGTGTATGTTTCCACAGTAAATCATAATACTAGACAAGTTTTTCTAGAAAAAAATTGTGTGAAAAGTTTTGAAACATCACGTTTCCAGTGGGCACTCCACCCATAATTAGAAACAATTGAAACTTGTATGTTGGAAAAGAGTACTCTTACCATGCATTTGAGAAGAAAATAGTGAATAACCATTAATTTGAGATTAAGTAATCAAAAAATAAAAGAATATTAATATTTCTTTATAATTTAAGAAGAATAAAAAACATAAATTTACTAAAATCGGAATTGAAATATATTAATATAAAATAATTAAAAATAAATCAAATAATTAAGAAAATAATAATAAAATATTATTTTTCAAATTAATATATGATGAATTACCTGTTACCCATAACACTTTTATTACACTACATTGTAACTTTGAATACAATTATTTGAAATAGTACACATAATTACTAAATAAATTAAACTATCATAACACTTTTATTACACTACATTATAAATGCACTTAATTACTTTCAATACAAATATACATTTATTAAATAAATTAAACTACAACATATAAATTTAGACTAATCATAAAATTACTAAATAAATTAAACTACACCATATAAATTTAATCTAATCATAAAAATTTTGCATATAATAATATATACACCCCACCTATAGTCTAATCATAAAAATTTTGCATAGAAAAATATATACACCCCACCTATACTCTAATCATTTTAGTCTAATCATAAAAATTTTGCATAGAGAAATATATATACACCCCACCTATAGTCTAATCATAAAAAATTTGCATAGAGAAATATATACACCCCACCTATAGTATAATCATAAAAAAATTGCATAGAGCAATATATACACCCCCCTATTCTTCATTGAAGCTTTTATATATAAACACGAAGTCAATAACACGTATGTTCTGCATTAGACTTTATAACAAATAAAGTCAATGGCACTTATGCGAAGTTTAATTACTTAATCATATTAAATGTTTAGGAACAATGTTTCTCTTATTAGTTGATTTGTTTTCCTATATATTCTTCCCTATATGACATAAATCTTATCTTAACACTGCTACTTCAAGCATGTTATGCATGATGAGTGATAAAGTACAATGTTTGGACCCCATATCATTTAGGAGTACATATTAATGATAATTATTTTGACCAGATGACATGCACTATAAAGTCCAAACAAATAGATTGCCATTGGTGGTAAGTGGGAGCATGCATCATATCACTCAATTGGATGAGATTTAATCACTCAATTTCAATTATTCAAATTATCACCGGTGGTAAGTGAAAGTTGAGATGGGCCATTTTTCATGGTTCTCAGTGAGTGATACTAGTGAATGAAAATAATGCAAACTGGCACGAGGAAAAATATGACATTGACTTTGATATACAGTAATCATATAATTTGTCCCGTGAGTCCAGCGCGATTGGTAAGACAGGACCTTCCTCCAAGTGTTGGGAGGAGGTCTCGAGGTCAAACCCTGCTGGGTCTCCGGGACGAAATTTGTAATGGCTGTTGTGCTAGACTGGATACAGTGAATGTAAATGATATATATCTCTAATATATATCGAGAT